>JAEIFJ010000514.1:0-60651 GCA_018903435.1 Leucophenga varia | reverse complement strand
TAAATATGTTTTTTATCAAAGTTTTTCATTCATAAACGTCAACAATTGTTAAACGTTCGCGGTTTTAATTAGTTGACGTTTTCCCGAGCGCACTATATGTAAAATTTTACGTTTAAATGAAGAGATATAACAATTTTTTTTTTTTGTTGAAAAATAAAACAAATGGAAGGTTAGTTTGTATGTTATAGTGACCCGATTCTTGTCATATCGGTAGAATGTTTATAGAATGACAGTAGAAGTAATTTTATCAAGATTGGAGTGAATATATTCAAAAATAACAACTATTTTTCATACAAAAACACAAAAATAAGCAGTAGATTTGTATGGGGACTATACTTAGAAATGAGCGTGGCATCTTGGTTTGACTTTAGATGACTTAGAAGTGTTTTTCACCTAATTTGAAGTAAATATAGGGTGGTTAAATTTCAAGGGGCCGATGTTGAATGTGAACCACACCTAAACGTTAAGTTTTCCTGCATTTTTTGACATTTCTCAACTAGACTAACTCAATTTGAACCATGGAAAGATACACAATCGAGCAACACGTTAAAGTTATTCAGGCCTATTATGAAAATGGGCGTTCAAATCAAAATGTATATCATACATAATTGAGTCATACAATTTATCATAATAAAAAGAAATGTCAATAATTTCCTAAATAATTCGTGTTTTTATTTCAAAATCAACATCTGCCCTTGAAATTTAACGACCCTATTCATTCATACAAAATTAAAAGAAAAAACTGTAAATTTGTATGGGGGCTATTCCAAAAAAAAAAAAAAAAAGGCGTGGCACTTTAGTTTTAACATACCAAGTATTCGTTGCCGAGAAAACCTTAAGTTCATAATTTCAGCTTAATATCTTCACCAAAAAAAAAACGTTAGGAAATAGACAGACGGACAGACAGACTTGTAAGCTAAATCGATTCTTTTGGTCGAGCTGATCAAGAATATATATACTTTATAGGGTCTCCGTGCCTCCTTTAATGCGTTACAAATTTTTATAACAAACTGATAATACCCTTCAAGTTATGTGTGCCGAGTACGTTTACTTCGGTGGAGTCAAACGCTTAAAATGCCCGTCACACGAATCTTTAAATAGTTTATGTGTGATCATAAGTGACTTGAATAAACTTTTTCAGATAGGAATCAATGCTCTCATACAACCTGTGTTTAGAAATTGCATGCTAAAAATACAGATATATTATAGGTGTTTACAGTGCCCAGAGCTCCTTTTTTGGCAGACAGTATTTGCTTACTTTTTCAAAATTACAAAATCAAAATTAATTTGTTCAAATTGACAGCACTTTCGTAATTAACAGAACTTCCAGACCTGGCTTTGAACAGCCCTGTGCATGAAATTGTTTGGCAGACTTGCCCTCACAGTTGTTCAATTTGTTTACATGTTTTGTTTTTCTCATTTTTTTTTGTGTATAGATAGAATAATACTAAAAAGTATTATGAATTAACTTTTGATAATTACCTTTCATAAAACTTAACTTATTTAACTTATTATCAGACTACATGAACTTATTTAATGTATTAATGTTCTCAGCATACAGATTTGATATTAGTCCCGGATTACATTAATTCTGTTTTTATCAATTTGGAGTGAATACATACAAAGATCGAAAATGTGCTTTAGATTTGTATGGGGGCTGTACCTAAAATTTTTTTCGTATCCTCGTTGAGATATTTCATAGGTATAATTCATGCTATCTATCATAGATTACGTTACACAGAAGTTTTTTATGAAAAAATTAAGAATTTTTTTGATAGGTTTGTATGATGGTACCCCTTTAAATGGGGTTAGAGGAAACCGTGTGTGGGTGACCATTTGGCAGCTCGGGAGAGTCAAAAAAAAGTCTTAAATATGTCTTTTACAGTCTCCAAGATAATCGTTTCATGCGGTAGACAGCAGGACAGGCGGACAGACAGACATGACTAGATCGACTCTCCTTTCAATGCTGATCAACAATATGTACATGTATATACTTTGTATGTACCGAAGAAGGAGAAGTAAAATATCAGATCGTCAATAATGACGACCCCGATTCAAGATTCTTTCTTCTAAACAATGCCGAAAAGGAATAACATTGTGTTTGTTGTATATCATTACCAAAAATTGAGAATTGAATTAACTTTGTCTTTTTTTCCTTGGTCCATTATACAAAAAGTGTCACACTGCCCCTCTGCATTTTCATCGCTTCCACAGCGCTGTTGCACCCTGCTGAGATCTGGAAGACCACCTTTCAGGCGCGCGCTTGGAATAAATTGGAAATAAAGCTTCAAATGCTTAAATTCGAACGAAAAATATTTTGACGTAAATGAAAATTTGTCCAAAAAAGAAGAGAAAGTTTTCATGCAGCACTTATTAAAATGTAGAAAAATACATTCGTAAAAAAAAAAAGGAACATAAACACATGCATACACACACACACACTCACACTGCGTTTAGTGATTATATAATCTCATATACAGGGTCCGCCATCTAACATTTTTTTGAACTAGTGGTTATTTCGAGTGTGGCAACACTGATGTCACATCTGATTGTACAGAAAGTTAGTTTTATCCTTCCGCTGAACGAAAATGGTTGTGTATATGATTGAGGAACGCGTTACGATCGATCTTGTGCGCACTGTTTTCGGAGACCGAATTATCAGCCGAAATTCTGATGTCGTTTGGCCGTCTCGGAGCTGTGATTTGACACCGTTGGATTATTATTTGTGGGGCGCCGTCAAAGACAAGTGTTATGTGGACAAACCAGCGACAATTCAGGCTTTGAAGGACAACATTCGCGTCGCCATTGCCGAAATACGGCCGCAAACGATCGGAAATGTCCTCCAAAATTGGGGTCGACCGAATGGCGTACTGCAAAGGCCAGCCAAGGCAGCCATTTGAACGGACATATTCCATAAGTAACCGGATGGATTGTACTTTAATATGAAAAAATAAATTTGATGATCGGATGAACCGTTTTGTTTTTTATTGCAAAAAAAAAAAAAGTTACGTGGCGGACCCGTATAGTATGGAAATAGTTAGTTGCATAAACAGGACCAAACAGGGTTGTATTTTGTGCTGCTATCTAGGCGCAACTCACAAAAAGAAAAAAAGTACAACAAGAACGTTAACTTCGAAAACACCGAAGCTCAAATACCCGCCACACGAAACTTTATTCATTTTCTTGAAAAAAAAAAAAAATAGAAGGTGAGTTTGTATGGGACTATATGTTATAGTGGCTCTATCCTTGTCATATCGGAAGTATATTCATAGGATAATAGTAGAAGTGATTTTACACAGATTGGAGTGAATATATCCATAAATAAGAACTAGTTTCATACAAATCTGAAAAAATGGGCGCTTAGTTTGTATGGGGGGAGTATAAAAAAATGGGCGTGGCACCTTTCTTTTGAAATTGGATGTCATTAAAGTGCTTTTACCCACATTTGTAGTAAATACATTTACAAATAATAACAACTTTCATACAAAAAATGGAAAAAAATGGTAAGGTTTGCATGGGGGCTATAACTAATGGGATGGAAGGATACTGGATTAAGGTTTTACCCGATTCGTAGTCAAAACATTCATAAATAATAACTATTTTCACACAAAAAATCGAAAAAATTTGTTAGTTTGTATGGGGGCTTTATCTAAAAGTGGGCGTGGCACCTTGGTTCTACCATACCAACTGCCTAGGAACACAAAGAGCTTAATTTTAAAGTTTCAGGTCAATATCTTTAAAACTTTCCGAAAAAAAACGCATTGCAACAGACAGACGGACGGACGGAACAGGCGGACATGGCTAGATCGATTCGTCTCGACAAGCTTATCAATAATATATATACTTTATGGGGTCTCCGATGCCTCCTTTAATGAGTTACAAACTTTCCGACCATCTGATAATACCCTTCACGCTATGTGGCGGGTATATAAAAAAATTAAATGATCAATCAATCGATTGATCGATCGAACGATCGAAACTTCGGTTTTAATTATGAAATGCAATGAAAAGAAAAGAAGACAAAAAAAAAAAAAATAAAAAAAAAGAGAGGAAGGAAAGAAAGTCGTTTGTCATTTAAATTTTTAGATTTTTTTTTTTCATAATTGTAGTGAAATCAAGTAACATTTTGTACAGAAGAAGAAGGAAAAATTTAACAAACTTATTAACCAAAAAAAAAAAAAAAAAAAAAAGTACAATGAACATATAAAAAAAATAATTTAATTAAAAAAAAATATAAAGTGAAGAAATTATTGTATCAAATCCCAAAGCAAGAGGGACCCTTGAGCGCATGCGCACGCGTAGCTGAGGGCCCAACTCATATTCATAGATAAACACAACAAAAATACACACCCACACATACATTCATACACATATAAATAGATGCTTTCTCTGATAGATATTGAATGTATTAAAAATTATAGGTTTTATCTTAATTGTGGCAACTCCATTTGCCTTGTGCAGTAGAAACTGTTTACTGAGAATGTGACATGAGAGACAACAGTCTCAGTTACTCTCTCACTAAGTTTGCTCTACAAAAGAGTATGCTGGGCTTAGTCAGTTCAAGCCGTATTTCAGCTTCTATGAGATGCAATATCTTAAGCTATTTTATAAAAAAGAAAGAGAGTGTAAAGAAAAATACCTAACACTTTCTAATAAATTCAATAAAAGAGAACGCGGCATATTAAAAAATTTCTTTATCATTTTTTTTAAAAGTTATATGAAATATACATATATATTTTTTAATTAAATAATAATTTATAAATTTAAAAATCTTCTTAACTAAGCCCATTTTGCTCGATTGCTCGATTGTGTATCTTTGAGTTGTAAGGTTTTTTGGGATAGTAAGTTGTAAGGCTTCAACTAACTTTAAAACAAAAAGGCGCTAAACAAAAACTCAAACACTTCTTATTGGAACGAGATAAAAAGAAAACCTGTGCGCATAAAACTTTGTTAAAAAAGAAAACATTACGGATACATAAAAAATTAAAATATATAAATTAATAAATAAATAAATAAATAAACTAAAGAAATAAATAAAGAATATACAAAAATATACAACTATATGAATTTTTGTTGCTGTTGCTGCTTTGGAGGTTGTTACTTTTGGCGGTTAAGATTCCTGAGTGCTGTTGCTGGTCGCTGACATCTAGGCTGTTTCTGGCGGCTGCTCTACTGGTACCGTCTCCTCCTACAATCATATTCCTGAGTGCTGTTGCTGACATCTAGGCTGTTTCTGGCGGCTGCTCTACTGGTACTGTCTCCTCCTACACTCATGTAAGTTTTCGGCACCCAAGGGTGATTTATAATTTACGTACTACTGCACATAAACATGGTCCTTCGAAACCTACTTTGAATTAAGCCTATGGTTACAAGTTATTTTCGCATTCTCTGGCATTACAATCAAATGTTTTGTTAAATTATTACTATATATTACAAAATCATTGAAAGAGAAATTGCCAAACAACCGCAGTCAATTTACATACGTACATAAGATATATTAATGTATATATCTCATCATATACAATTTAAGTTGAAAGAAAGTATTAAATCATATAATTCATAAAATAATTAATATATATTGCAAGCAGCTATATACACATAAAATTCATACTCAAAAAAAAAAAACCAAGAGTTAGAGAGAACAGTGCTTTCATTAAAATTTAAAATAATATACAATTGAAAATACAAATAAAACTAAAATATTATACAAAAGCAACGATAAAAAAAAAAAAAAAACAAGAGTTAGAGAGAACAGTGCTTTCATTAAAATTTAAAATAATATACAATTGAAAATACAAATAAAACTAAAATATTATACAAAAGCAACGATAAAAAAAAAAAAAAAAAAAAAGAGTTGTAGAGAACAGTGCTTTCATTAAAGTTTAAAATAATATACAATTGAAAATACAAATAAAACTAAAATACAATATAAAAACTCACTAGAAACAACAATAATTATAAAGTTTATTTGTTATAAATACTAGCATATTAAAGGCACTGTATTTTATCAAAAAAAAAAAAAAAAAAAAATTCATCACGCTGCTTCTTAATTTAGATACAATTGCACTTAAATATTATAATACACTTTAGTTTACATCGTTATTTGTTCAAAATTTAAAGTTGCATTAAAAAAAAAAAAAAAAAAAAAAGTATAAAAACTCACAAGAAAGTACAATAATTATAAAGTTTATTTGTTATAAATACTAGTATATTAAAGGCACTGTATTTTATCAAAAAAAAAAAAAAAAAAAAATTTCATCACGCTGCTTCTTAATTTAGAGACAATTGCACTTAAATATTATAATACACTTTAGTTTACATCGTTATTTGTTCAAAATTTAAAGTTGCATTAAAAAAAAAAAAAAAAAAATTATAAAAAAAAAAAAAAAAAAAAAGTATAAAAACTCAAGAGACTACAATAATTATAAAGTTTATTTGTTATAAATACTAGCATATTAAGGCACTGTATTGTATTAGGAAGAAAAAAAAAAAAAAAAAAAATCAACACAATTTTGGGCATTTCCGGCGTACTCAATTTAGATACAATTGCACTAAAATATTATAATACAATTTAAAGTTGCATTAAAAAAAAAAAAAAAAAAAAAAAAAAAATAAATCACAATAAATAGAATATAAATTTGGAAGAATACTCCACAATTAAAAAAAAAAAATAATAATAAATAAAATAAATATATAATATTGTAATATATATTTTATAAAAAGTCATATTAATATTCAAAATATTCAAATCCCTGGAGAATTCGTTAAAAGTTCAATATTGAAACAAACTGAACATAATTATTAAAATTATACCTTTTAGGCATTATTATTAACTATAATTAAAACTGGTTCCCCATTTAAAAAAAAAAAAAAAAAAAAAAAAAACTTTCTCTATATATTGTAAATCAGTTTATATTCGGTTAGAATAAATATATATTGTAAACCACATTGCCTTTGTTCTCTTACATCGCTTCTTAAATTGCTCTAAAACAAATATATTATATATTCAGCAAGTGTCACTAAAACTTGCACTATGTCAGCACTAAATAATTTTAAATTCTGCTATTCACAATTGGAAAGTTTCTGCATCAATACGTCTACTCTAGCAGAAGATAGCAGAAGCGGTGCCCTAGTAGGGAGGTTACAAAGAGCAGCCCAGCTCTATGAGGATTTGGCCAACGCATTCAAGGACGTAATGCTAGAAAAAGAGGACAAGGTTTCACTAGAGGAGAAAGAAGAAGCGGAAGTTTCTTTCACTTCTTCAGAATCCCACTATTTTGACACGAAAGGAAGAATAGATGATATTTTAGACCTTCAGAATTTAAATTCTCGGGGGAGTATCGGTAGAACAGCTTCTTCAACTCATGTTAGGTCAATACATGCTGAGCCCATACCTTCATTTGTTAAGGTTCCTTCATGTGACACGGAAGATTTTTACGGCAGCTATGAAGCATGGCCTGCGTTTAGGGATGTATTTACTGCCATTTATATTAACCACTCACATCTTGCACCCGCTCAAAAGCTTTATTACTTACGAAATAAAACAAAGGGCAAAGCAGGGGCAATAGTCAAAAGATTTGGTCTTTGTGATGAAAACTTCGCCCTCGCGTGGCAAGCACTTAAAGATAAATATGAGAACAAACGTTTGTTAGTTGACCTCCAACTCAAAACCTTATTCAATACACCTCAGGCATCTGCTGAAAGCAGTGGTTCCCTTAGCAAAGTACAAGGGACCATTAATGATTGCTTGGCAGTGCTAAAAGCTCAAAATGTACCCACTAAAGATTGGGATCCCTTGATAGTTTATCTCGCTTCAACAAAACTCCCAGAAGAAACGTTGACATTATGGGAGCAGTCAGTGGAAACAACTCGTGACCTACCCAAATGGTCTGAATTGAGTGACTTTCTCTCTCATCGTATTGAAGTCTTAGAACGAGTTAATACAATGAGATTCACAAAGCGACCAATGAGTTCATCTCAAAACAACACGCCCAACCGTTCTCAAGCGTTTTTAGCTCAATCAAAGATAAGTTCAGAGTGCAAATTTTGCAAAAATAATCATTCAATTCGTAATTGCCCCGATTTCACAAAGTTAAGCCCTAAGGCAAGATTCGAGCATACTAGAAAGAGCAAATTATGCGTGAACTGCCTCTCTGCAGCACATCAAAAACCACAATGCAAAAGTCAAATGCTATGCTCCAAGTGTCAGAAGCCTCATCATACCTTACTTCACTTTGAGCAGCAAAGCACTTTTAATGAAAGACCATCTACATCTCGAGCTGCTGTCTTAGTAGCGCAGACCGCTGAAGATCCGATGGTAATCTCTCAGGACATTCATGAGATTTCTTCTGGTGATGACTCTTCCCCAACGGTGTCGTCGCACTACGCATCAAACAGTCAGTCGGTTATCCTTCCGACCGCTCTTGTTCGAGTAGTTCACAATGGTGAGCATTTCCTCTTACGCGCATTGATTGATCAAGGATCCCAAAGATCTTTCCTTGCAGAGAAAGCGCAAAAAAGAATAGGCTTACCCACCCAAAATGAAGTAACAAATATTTCCGGTATGGGTGGCAAGTTCGTTCAAAGGTCTACAAAAGTGTGTCAAATCACCTTGACCACTGATGATAACAAAATAGCCATCTCTGTTGAAACTATAGTTCTGGACAAGCTTACAAATATGTTGCCATCCGTCAGATGCTCGAAAGCAGATATCGCTCATATAAATAACTTAAAATTAGCAGACCCTAATTTTAACAAACCTGCTCAAATTGACTTAATAATTGGCTCAGATATCGCTCCTCAAATAATGCTAGCTGAGTCAAAGTCACAAGTTGGAGGTAGTTTACTTGCTCAAAGTACTATCTTTGGATGGATCTTAAGTGGACCAGTACCAATTGCAACCCAAGCTTTCTCTACTTTTGTTGCCCCTAATTCGGACTATGACTTAAATTCGCAACTTCGACTCTTCTGGGAGACTGAGGAAATCGGAATTCCCAAACCAAAGTCAAATGAAGAAGTCTACTGCGAAGAACTATATAAGTCTACAACATATCGTCAACCTGACGGTAAATACGTTGTTAGACTACCTTTTCGCCCAGAGTTTCCTAAATCTCTGTTCCTTAGCTCTTCACGTGGTGCTGCTATTGCTCAATATAGTCGAATGAAAAGCACGTTAAGAAAAAACAAAGACTTAAGTGACGAATATCACTCTGTTCTCAATGAGTACTTAAGTCTTAATCAAATGACAACTACTTCATCTCAAGAAGTTTGTCGCGAGGGTAAATATTTCTCATTTTATTTACCTCATCACGCTGTTTTACGTCCACATAGTGTGACTACCAAAGTTCGTGTAGTGTTTAATGCCTCTAAAAAATCTCAGAACGGGTTGTCTCTTAACGACGTTCTCGAGACGGGTCCATCTCTACAAAACGATCTCATGGGTGTAATTTTAAACTGGCGACTCTACCAGTTTGTTTTTAGTGGCGACATTGAGAAAATGTATCGCCAAATTTTGGTTCATAAAAACGATCGCGACTTTCAACGCATCGTTTTTAATACGTCTCCTGAAACCCCTATTCAGGATTTTACACTCGATACCGTTACTTTCGGTGTCAATTGCTCACCCTTTCTTGCAATTCGTACGCTACATCAGTTAGCAACTGATTGCAGTGATGCCTTCCCCTTGGCTTCACAAATATTAAAAACGGATACATATGTTGACGACATTTTATCAGGATCCCATGATATATCAACAGCACAAAAGAGCCAAAATCAATTGCTCGGAGCCTTAAAAACCGCTGGTTTTAAAGTCCGGAAAATAGCTGCAAATCATACTAGTTTGCTGCAAAATATGGATCCAACTGACCTACTGGACTCCAACTGGTTAAAAATGCCAGATATTAGCTCAACTAAAATGCTTGGCATCAAGTGGAATGCAATGACAGACTCATTCTCGTATTCTGTCAAACTAGTTGAACACACTTCAAGTATAACAAAGCGCCAGATTCTTTCTTACATTTCGGCTTTGTTTGACCCGGCAGGCTGGCTTACACCAATTATAGTGCAAGCCAAGATATTGATGCAGCAACTTTGGTTGGAAGGCAGCGGGTGGGATGATGCTGTAAAGCCACTTTCTTTCGTAAAATGGCAAAAATTTTTAAACGCTCTTCAAAGTATTGAAAGAATACAGATCCCCCGCTGGACTAACTTTTCTCTAAACGCAAAAACCCAACTACATGGATTCTGTGATGCTTCAGAGAAAGCCTATTGCGCAGCACTCTATATGCGCACTACCTCCTCTGAAGGCACGACATGTCATTTGCTCGTTGCGAAAAGTAAAGTAGCACCGTTGCAACCAGTGAGTCTACCTCGACTTGAATTATGTGGAGCAGTATTGTTAACTCGTTTGGTGAAGCACGTTCTGACTACCATTCAAAGTTTTGAACATGAACTATGCTTATGGACCGATTCGAGCATCGTGTTAGCTTGGCTTGACAAACCTCCACATGTCTGGAAGACTTATGTGGCCAACCGTACCGCTCTAATACGGCAGAACGTAGGGAACACACCTTGGAGACACGTATCATCGAGAGAAAATCCAGCAGATCTTGGAACACGAGGATGCACCTCCGAAGAAGTACACAACTGCAAACTATGGTGGAATGGTCCCACGTGGCTAACTGAGCCGACCAATAACTGGCCAAACTCGGAACGGAGCAGGGTAGAACCCCTAGAAGCGCGAAAGGTGGAAGTTCTACACGCAAAAGTGGACAATTATGACTTATGCTCGGAGTTTACAACGTACTCACGAGCGTTAAGAGGAACGGCACGCATACTTCGGATGGTCAGGGCTCGAAACATAAAATCAAACAACTCTGAATTGACTCAAGAAGAAGTAAACCTCGCTAAGCGCAGCCTTATAATAGCAGCGCAAAAGTATTACCACCCAGAGGAGCACAAAATGCTCAAAAAATTGCAAAGTGTGTCTTCCAAAAGCCCATTGGCCTCCTTAAATTTGGTTCTCGATAAAGAAGGTATTATGCGAGTAAATGGTCGCTTGGCTAATTCGTCACTCACCTATGATGAGCGACATCCCATCTTACTGCCAACCCAATCTCGATTGTGCTACCTACTGCTACAATTTTTGCATAAGACTTTATTACATGCAGAAAATCAGCTTCTACTCAGAGCTGTAAGGCATCAGTACTATATACCCAAGCTGAAGAATCAGGTGAAAGCTTGTATTCGAAGCTGCAAAATCTGTACACTATATCGGCAAAAGGTACAAACTCAGTTGATGGCTCCTCTGCCATCTGAAAGAGTACGTTTCTCTCCTGCCTTTACGGTAACCGGCGTGGATTTTGCAGGACCTTTTTCCATACGATCCTCGATCCTTCGCAATGGAGCAATTGTCAAAGGCTATGTGTCCGTATTTGTCTGCTTTTCCACAAAAGCAGTTCATTTGGAGACTGTTTCCGCCCTCTCCGCCCCAGCATTTATAGCTGCATTTGATAGATTTGTTGGCCGACGCGGGTTGCCCCATAAACTGGTCTCTGATAACGGACGTAACTTTGTTGGTGCCAGTCGAACACTTTTGCAGGAGTTTAAGAATTTTTTAAAAACTGTATCAGTTTCGGTTGCCCAAAAATATACTAATCAAGGATTTGAATGGAGCTTTATCCCTCCGAGCGCTCCCCACATGGGTGGATTATGGGAAGCAGCTGTAAAAAGCTTCAAATCTCATTTTAAAAGGTGGCTGGAGACCACCGATTTACGTTTGAAGAGTTCTCAACTCTATTAACCAAAATCGAGGCAGTTCTCAATTCGAGACCCCTTACCCCTTTAAGTGACGATCCAGCAGAACTTCTTCCTCTGACTCCTGGACATTTTTTACGCGGCAGTCCCCTGACTGCTTTTCCTGAAGCACCAAGAGATAATTTACCTCTTCTCAATAGGTGGGAAAAGCTCAAATCATTATATCAGGAATTTACCCGACGCTGGAAATCGGAGTACCTTGCTGAGCTTCACCGACGCAGCAAGTGGAAGCTACCTCAACGAAATCTACGCGAAAATGATTTTGTAATGGTTAAAGAAGATTTTCTCCCTCCAACCGATTGGAAAATGGGCCGGATTGAGCAAGTGTACGCAGGGACGGATGGTAGAATTCGTACAGCTAGTGTACGAACTCAGTCTGGAGTCATCACCAGAGCAATTACCAAGTTGGTGTTGCTACCAATGGTTACAAATCAAACAATGAATTAATTATTAAACACTTTACTCTAATACTTCAGATAGTCTTAACTCATTTCCCTTAAAATTATTATTATGTTTTTTTTTTTCTCGCCTTTTTTTATTTTGTCATCCCTTTATATTCATTCTATTGGATACCGCACACATATTCTTATACTTCAGTATAATTTGCGTTATTTGTTTTATTAACAGTCTTTTAACGTCAACAGGGACTTCAAAAGGTGCAAACTCTGCAAACAGCAGCATTCGCTACGATTTTGCAAATTGTTCTTGCGCATGCAACCTATAGAACGACGAAAGACTGCACGACGGCTGCAGTATTGCAGCAATTGCCTGGCGCGCTCGCATCAGCTTGGCGACTGTAGATCCAAGGCAGTATGCGGCGTCTGTGGCGATATTCACCACACATTGCTGCACGTGGCTCCCGAAGACATCACGGCTGCTAACAGGTCAAAGCGTTATCTGCGGAAACCCAAGGAGAAGGAGGATCTACGGCAGCGTCAAAAGAGGCATAGCAGCAATATTTCAACGAGACTGACAAACAGAGAACGACAATCGCGGCCCAGATTTCGCGGATCAAATAGGGGGTCGAACACAAGAAGGATATTCGCGAGACACCCAACAGGAGTGCATTCAGGCGGCCATGAGAAGTCTGTCGCGTCTGGCAGACACTCTAAAAGTTGCCACTCGGCAAGGCGGGCGGCATGTTCGCGCCGCTTCTAAAATATTATAAAATTATTAGTATAAGTCGTTGTGGGAGTCACCCTGTGCTAGGGAATCGAAGCTGCGGTGCTAACTGCACTTTATTTTGTTAAAATAGTGAGTTGTAAGGTTTTTGCGGATAGTAAGTTGTAAGGCTTCAACTAACTTTAAAACAAAAAGGCGCTAAACAAAAACTCAAACACTTCTTATTGGAACGAGATAAAAAAGAAAACCTGTGCGCATAAAACTTTGTTAAAAAAGAAAACATTACGGATACATAAAAAATTAAAATATATAAATTAATAAATAAATAAATAAATAAACTAAAGAAATAAATAAAGAATATACAAAAAATATACAACTATATGAATTTTTGTTGCTGTTGCTGCTTTGGAGGTTGTTACTTTTGGCGGTTAAGATTCCTGAGTGCTGTTGCTGGTCGCTGACATCTAGGGTGCTCTACTGGTACCAGTACTACTGCACATAAATCCGGCTCGAAGGACCACATGTTTATGTGCAGTAGTACGTAAATTATAAATCACCCTTGGGCCGAAAACTTACATGAGTGTAGGAGGAGACAGTACCAGCAGAGCAGCCGCCAGAAACAGCCTAGATGTCAGCAACAGCACTCAGGAATATGATTGTAGGAGGAGACGGTACCAGTAGAGCAGCCGCCAGAAACAGCCTAGATGTCAGCGACCAGCAACAGCACTCAGGAATCTTAACCGCCAAAAAGTAACAACCTCCAAAGCAGCAACAGCAACAAAAATTCATATAGTTGTATATTTTTTGTATATTCTTTATTTATTTCTTTAGTTTATTTATTTATTTATTTATTAATTTATATATTTTAATTTTTTATGTATCCGTAATGTTTTCTTTTTTAACAAAGTTTTATGCGCACAGGTTTTCTTTTTATCTCGTTCCAATAAGAAGTGTTTGAGTTTTTGTTTAGCGCCTTTTTGTTTTAAAGTTAGTTGAAGCCTTACAACTTACTATCCGCAAAAAACCTTACAACTCACTATTTTAACAAAATAAAGTGCAGTTAGCACCGCAGCTTCGATTCCCTAGCACAGGGTGACTCCCACAACGACTTATACTAATAATTTTATAATATTTTAGAAGCGGCGCGAACAATGAGGTACATTTGTATGGGGGCTATACGATATAGTGACCCTTCCCCAACCATGGATACTTTTGTAAATATGGGTTGCTATAAGAAGAGTTTCTACCATATTCGACATGCATCGCTTCATAAATACACCATTTTTATGAACAAAACTTGAAACATTGTATGGGAGCTAAATTAAAAAAATTGGCGTGGCACTCTGGTTTTAACACTTGAACTGCTTAGGGAAGGGAAAAGCTAAAGTTCCGAATTTCAGGTCAATATCTTTAAAACTAAGCGAATGAAACGCATAAATACAGACAGACAGACAGACGGACATGGCTTGATCGACTCGTCCTGCTGATCAAGAATATATATACGTTATATGGTCTAAGATGTCTCCTTTAATGCGTTACCAACTTTTTCACAAAATGATAATACCTTCCACACTATGTGTCACGACTTGTGCAAGTTGTCCCACCATCAGGGACATGTTTACAGCTAATTATGGAAAGCACCCCGGAAAAAATCCAGGTCAAAAGCTATATCACCTCTGCTACAAAATCCGGGGGCATGTGGGGGTAGTTGGAAAAAAAATTCTCTATGCAAAGAATTTTTTTTTTTTTGGCTGGTTAGCCCTTCGATCTTACTATGAAAATAAACGTCAAGAAATTGTTTAGTGTTCCCTAAGCTCAAAGTGAAGCATTTAAAGCTCTCAGTAAATGCGCAAGGGGTTTCGACTGATGATTGGGCTCTCATCTTAACATATTTGTGCTTCTCCAGATTGGCCAAAGGAAGTCTTGCTTTGTGCAGTCGTTCGAATCTCGAAAGGATTTACCTAAGTCTAATTATACGATATTGTAAACAAAATCATCAACTCAAAAATTGCTCCGGCTTTCTTGCACTGACCCCTTATGCTGGACCAAATTTTGTTAAAAAATTATAAGATGTGCTTTAATTGTCTCGGGTCTTAGCATCAATTTTGTAAAAACTGTTATCACACATTTCTACACTTTATGTCCAAAACTCTGAACACAAGAGAACCACAGCTTTTACATAACTATAGTGTATGTAATAAATACTGAAACTTTAACACCCAAGAAGGAGCTACTTTTGACGACCGCCCAACGACATGCATCCTTTATGTGACAAGCAATCAATCAATCGATATCTGATGTACTGCGAACGGTTCTACACGGAAACTTCATTTGACCAGCCCGATGGCAGTTTTACTGTGCGACTCTCTTCTCTGTCCGAGTTTCCGAAATCTCTATCACTAGACCTCTCGCGTTCAGTTGCGTTAGCTGAAAATCAGCGGATGCAATATTCTCTTAAAAGTAAACCTGAAATGTCAAGTTTCTGTCAATAGTTCATATGACCGCAAAAAACCACGATAAAATATGTAAAGGAAACTAGTTCTTCACATATAACGGAAGAGCAAACCGACCAAAGTCAGGGTTAAGCTAAATATACAGATATTGAAAAAAAATTCTAAAATAAACGGTAAGTTTGTGTGGGGCCTATACCAAAAAATTGGAGTTTTTAGACAATTTGGACAATACACTCCTAAATAATAACCATTTTCATACAAAATTCGAAAAAATGGGGGTGGCACATTTGATTTGATATTGAATGACATTAGAAGTGTTTTTACCCAATTTGGAGTGAATATATGCATAAACGATATCTAATTTCATACAAAATATTTAAAAAAAAACAGTGAGTTTGTATGGGGCTCTACCTAAAAATATTCAAACTTTTCCTGGTCGTTGCCGAGAAAAGCTTAAGTTTCAGCTAAATATCTCCAGTGGGTGCATGTCATAACGCCCAGTGTCATAAGGCCCACGGGCGCTAAGACACACATTTTTGTGTCATTACGCCCGTGGGCGCCCACTCCAAAAGTGAAATAGCGCCCGAGGGCGCTACGACACAATTGAAAAGTGTCATAACGCCCGAAATTTCTACAAACTTGCAAAGCGCATTATCAATCGATGAAAGAACCGTACCAAAAGTACCGTTTAATATGTTATCGCTTTTGTTTTGGTGTTTTTCACGTTTTTGGCGCATTTTCTAAGAATAATTGTCGTCAGTTTGTCATTAATCTTCAAGTAAAGTGCACTTAAAATGGAATATGAATATAATTTTGTTGCTGGCTTTCGAAAAAATTCGAAGCTATTGCTTCTACCAAGCAGGCAACAATTATTTAAAATTAAAAGTACTTCGAAGAATAGTTTGCGGTATATTTGTTATATTAAAGACTGTAATGTGACCGTGGGCTTGTCCAATGCTGGCGTTTGCACTCAACTGAGTCTCGAGCTTTTTTATTAATTCTTGAGGAGACGAATGATTATGCCTAGTGTCATCGGACTGCCCAGATCCACTGGAGTCGGAACTGTTAAGTATAGCTTTGCCTTATGCGAATTTTTCTTCTTCCGTTTAGGAGAGGAGTATAGGAACTTAATATCAATAAACGTTTTTTCAAGATCTTGAATTTATCCGAACTAATCAATAATGTAAAAAGCCAATGTGGGCAAAAAAACTTAAAAAGAAAAGGAGTGCGTGAAATCTTTTATGGGCGTTATTGTGTCATAACGCCCATAAAAAAGTGAAATAAACAGACAGACAAACGGACATGGCTAGATCGACTCGTCTCATCAAGCTGATAATGAATATATATAATTTATGGGGTCTACAACGTCTCCTTCAATGCGTTACTTTCAGACAAACTGAATATACCCTTCACACTATATGTGGCGGGTATAAAAATGTACTGTCAATTATTGGTGCATCCCAATGAACCTTAATTTCGACGTATTCCCTTTCAGCCCTCTCTTAACGCATCGATTAAAGATTACTCGCTTAACACAGAAAAATTCGGAGTGAACTGTGCTCCATATTTGGCCATTCGAACTGTCCATCAGGAGAGAAGTTTACGCCCAAAATTGCGTAAAATTTTAAATTGGTACTTTGAGTTTGCAATCCCTTATGGGGACGTTAAATGGCGCTTACTAATCATGTGCTCGGAACAGTGGTATCGAGTCCTTATGAAAGGCTCTCACGTAAAATTCACTCGGATTCGGTCCATCAGTTGTCTCAAGACTGCCACGCAACTCATTTACGTTCTCAAGAGCAAGAATTATGTTGACGACGTGCTCTCTGGAGTTCATACCTTAGAAAAAGCCAACTTTCACTGAAATCAATTTTAGCAACACTAGCAAGTGCAGGATTCAAACTCAAGAAAATTATTGGCAACCATTCTGGTCTGTTGAGAGTGCTCCTCTCAGATGTTCTTCTTCTTCTTTGGTTCCTGAAACCCTATTGTCATAGGTCATAGAACGTCAATAGCTGCTCTCCACCTCGTCCTGTTCTTTGCAAGGGCTGCAAGTTGACTCCACCCTGGTATGTGAAATCCTTCCCGTCGCTCCCATGACACTGTTCTCCTCCATGTTCTCGGGGACGTCTTCTTCTTCGACCACTTCCATCGAAAGAATTCTATTGCATGGCTTTTGGTGTAATGTTGCCTACGGGCTTACGAATTGTATACTCCTCCAGCAGCGGTTAACAGGCACCTGAAGTTTATTGCTGATGGTTGTGGTTACCTTCCAAGAGGCACATCCCTAGAGTAGAACTGAAAGCACGAAAGATTTGAGCTTTTGACCTTTAGAGCTGTACTCAAGTCGTTGTTTCGCCAGATGGGAGATTTCATACCGAAAACAGCTCGGGCTTTGCCAGTCCCGCTGCAAAAATCCAGCTCAGTTTCGCCTTCCTCTTCAATGATGCTGCCTAGTTCTCAACCATCTCGATTTGTCGTCCATCGATTACCACTCTACTCGTGGTAGGTCCTGTACTAAGACTAAGGGCTTGTATATTCCGCGTGTTGCTTTTTAGCCCAGTGGAAGAAGATGCCCTCTCAAGCGCTGTAGATATTCGAGATAAATCCAACATGTTATGCGCGAGAAGACAAACGTCGTCAGCGTAGTCGAGGCGCTGGAGTTTGTCAGTCAACGTCCAGTAGCGAGCATAATATGCGTGACTACGTCAAAATGTAATAATATCCGTCCGTTACATGTGCTCTTCGTCAGATGACAAGAATGTCATAGACTAGCGACCTTTAAGCACAGTATCAAATTCAAGCTATTAATTGATTAGCTTGATTTCTGCTCGCGCACATCTCTATATAATAAGAAGTGAATGTATAAATCACTTTGGGAAATAAAGACGGTTATATTTGTGAACTCATAATGATCGGTGTTTGATTTAATATGGCGATCATGTCATCGCGAAATTCGGTCAGACGTTTCGAATTATTTAAGTATATTGACGATACAAACTATTTATTTAAATCATCAAAGATGTTAAACAATCAATTATCAACACGATTTATAGAAAAAGATAAACGATAGTGATAATATATATGGTGCATTTCACGTGAAATGTAACCATAAAAACAATTATTTCCAATTTAAAAATATTTAAAATTTTTGTTATCAGTTGTCCTATGTGCTAGTAATATATCACATAAATATTTAGAGTAGGAGGGAGTAGGAGGTGGTGAAAATTTTGAGTTTTCTAGTGGCATGCGTGGCGTCGTCGCACGTTGCGCGTTTAATTTGCTATTTAATCTCTCGAGAACAAACAAAACGATGTTCTTGAACTTACCTTATATAAGTATATACGTATATATATATATTTATACGTATATATAATTATATACGTATAAATATATGTATATATATATATATATATATTGTAGCAGGATAAATACAAATACACAAATGTCCTAAGCTATACTCCCCTCATCCCGTGTTTGTCACCTTCTTGCTATCTCATTTCATTTAGATAAGTCATTGAGTGCAATAACATAAAGAGAATGCCCAAATGCGCCTCTCTCACTAGCACATAGATATAAGCAACAGTTTGTACACTCAACAAAGGAAAATAAAAT
The DNA here is from genome assembly GCA_018903435.1 of Leucophenga varia. Classification (NCBI taxonomy): domain Eukaryota; kingdom Metazoa; phylum Arthropoda; class Insecta; order Diptera; family Drosophilidae; genus Leucophenga; species Leucophenga varia. The sequence continues at coordinate 41,647 of JAEIFJ010000514.1, read as the reverse complement.
AAATAGCGAGTCAGTTGTAAATTGATCGTGAAGCAAAGCAGACGTGTGTATCATTTAATGTGACGTGGCATTTGTCCTTCTACAAATTAAGAAGTGACTCGAACTCGCGTAATGAATAATACCGATTTTAGTGTTTATACGGTCATCCAGCTGAAGAAGTGGCTAGCAAGGTTGATGTTACCAACAAAAGACACTAAGGCGGAACTAATAGCTCGACTGAGCCAAGTTCCACAAGATTTACTAGGCAGAGCACCAGACACGGATGCCATTGAAGGTGGAAATGACATCGAATATGCTCAACAAACCGAAGAGCCAAGCATGGCTATTGTTGGTGAGCGGCCACAGCACACGGATCTGCAAGACTGTCAAAATGACGCCTCCAAGTCGCCGCAGCAAGAAGTCGAGAATATTCTTCAACAGAAAAAATTCGTGAATATTCTTAGTCAATTGTGGTCGGAGGTAACGGCAAACAAAACATTAATGCGACACATTCAAACAGGCACAGACAACGTCGCACCACAACAACAACAGCAAATGTCTACAATCGAAAGTCGCAACGTCGACATCAGCGCCAATAACGGGAATCGCAACAGCGAAGACAACAATGCCAATTTCGACAACGGGATAAATGAAAGGGCGACAGCAGTACAAGAGACAAGCGAAATAATAACATTAAAACAAACAAAGAAAAATGATTCGTCTGAACTATTCAACATTGCAAAAGAAACTGCGTTTGAATTTAACGGCGACTCATGTCCGCGCATGTGGAGTATTCAACTAAAAAACATTTGCGTATGTTGTTTATTGTAAAATTGAAAGGAAAGGCTCAACAGTGGTTGCATTCAAATCAAACACGCATAATCGAACCGTTTGAAATTTTGTGCGATCAATTGATTATGCCGTTTGAACAAAAAGCTTCAAAAATTATGTGACGTAAGTTCAAACAGCGTAAATGGCAGCAGAATTGGTTGTGAAAAATTGGCACTGGCTAAGGCCATCAACGTCGATGACGATGAACTTATGGAGCATCAATAGAGGGCATACCTTCGCAGTACTTGCGCGATCAGGCGCGCATACAGCGTTTTACCAAACCGGAGCAGATGCTACAGGCGTTTGCCAACATTCGCCCACCTGAACGACAAACAACAGGCAGCACTATGAAGACATCATCAGCACAGTACGGCGAACGAGAACTACGCTGCCACAATTGCAACTCGAAGGGGCACTTCGCCAGAGACTGCCGCAAACCAAAAAGAGATCCAGTTCTTGCTACGCATGGCAATAATGTATGTATGTATTGCCTTTACAGCATATGGTTAGCCTGGGCAGCACGAAGGGTATCAACCCAGATGTTATAGTTCTTTGTCACTCGATACCAATTCTGGATCCCGATCTTCCGGACGTCCTCCAGAACCTGATCCTTCCAACGCAGCGGCGGTCTTCCCCGCTGTCGTGCCCCCTCTGATTTCGTCCACGTTTTTATCATGTACCTTTCTCGCCGGAGCGTCTTCATCCATTCGAAGCACGTGTCCAGCCCAGTGCAATCGTTTGTACCTGATGCGCCCGACTATATCGATGTCCTTATATAGCTGGTACAGCTCGTGATTCATGCGAGTACGGTAATCATTGTCCACTCTGACAGGGCCAAGGATTTTACGAAGAATTTTTCTCTCAAATGTACCCAACGCCGATTTGTCAGCCTCTGACATGACCCATGTTTCTGCGCCATACATCAGGACTGGGATAATCAGCGTCTTGTAGAGTTTGATTTTCGTTTTTCTGGATAAAACTCCACTCCTCATTTGCCCACCGAGACCAAAGTAGCATCGGTTAGCCAGAGTAATTCTTCGTTTAACTTCTAGGCTGGTGTTATTACTGTAACCCGTGTGGTGTGCGGGCTGTCAAGAATACCACCACAGCAGACTCAGCTTGAAGTAAGAGGCTTCTAAAGAGACAACCCTCAGGATGAGGTTGGTTTCGCAGGGTGTTGGTCCCTCAACCGGAAAACCTAAAACCAATTGATTACACGCATGGCAATAATACGGTTAAGAAAAATCTATTATGTAATAAAGAAGAAAATAAACAAAAGTTAGGTAATACGATTGTTAGCAGAAAATCGTTACAAAGTAAAACTGTTATGAAACAAAAGGACAGAATAGACTCAAACGAGACACATAAACAAAATTATGAAACAGGAGAAAAGTTAAATGATAATTTCGAAAAAAGACATGCTTTGTATCAATGTAGTGGAGGATATGCCTTCAGATTACAACTGTGGAAAAGAGGTGAGCTATGAAGCAAAACTTCGATTTATTGAAATGTTTGAACGTACGTACATTAACTCAAAAAAGACCGTATGTACCTGCAATAAGAAGCGAAATGAAAATAAGTTTGGAGAAGTCGAAACCATTCAGTTGCTCACCCAGACGGCTTTGATACACAGAAAAAGACAAGCTTCAAAAAATGATCGACGAATATATAGAAGCAGGAATTATACTTCAAAGCGAATCAGAATACGCCTCGCCAATAGTTTTATTAAAAAAGAAAACAGGGACTTATGATTGTGCGTAGATTTTCGAAATTTGAACAAAGTGTTGATAAAAGACAACTATCCATTACCGCTGATAGACGACTTACTCGACAAACTGATGAATAACAAGGAAAAACGTTAACTTCGGTGGAACCGAAGCTGAAATACCGTTACATGGGCGTGTCGTCTTGGTTTTGACCCTGGATGACCAAAAAAATGTTTTTACCCAATTGGGAGCGAGTACATTCATAAATAATTACTATTTAAAAAAAAAATCGAAAAAATCGATAAGTTTGTATGGGGCTATACCTAAAAATGGGCGTGGCACTCTCATTTTCGAACTTAACCTAGTCGTTGCCGAGAAAAGCTTAAGTTTAAAATTTCAGCCCAATATCTTTATATCTTCATCGAAAAGATCGCATAGCAACAAACAGACGGACAGACGGACAGACGGACAGACGGACAGACAGACGGACATGGCTAGATCGATTCGTCTCGTCGAGCTGATCAAGAATATATATACTTTATGGGGTCTCCGATGCCTCCTTCAATGCGTTACAAACTTTTTGACAAACTGAATATACCCGTTTACACTATGTGTAACGGGTATAAAAATATTTTTTCAAAGTAAGATTTAAAAAATAGCTATCTTCACTTTTTCGTTACGAGTTTTTAAGAATGCCAAAGGGAATAAAAAATGCATCAGCAGTATTTCAACGATTCGTGAACAAAATTTTCGCCGATTTGATTAGAGAAAATAAAGTAATTGTTTACATGGACGACATAATGATTGCGAGCAAAGATATAGAAGAGCATTTAGGAACATTAATGGAAGTTTTAACAAGGATAATTCAAAATAAACTAGAACCGAGAATGGACAAGTGCGAAATTATGTATTCAAGTATAAAATATTTAGGATTCAAAATATCAAATGAAGGTATAAGAGCGGGTGATAAAGGCATAAATGCAGTTCAAAACTTTCCGACACCGGATAAGGTGCCAGCAGTACAAAGCTTTTTAGGACTATGCTCGTATTTTTAAAGGTTCATTAAGGATTTATTCTACAATAGCAAAACCACTTTATGACCTTATAAAAAAGACAAAACATTTGTATTCGGAGAAAATGAATTAAACTGTTTTTTGAGTCTCAAGAAAAAGTTAACTGAACCATCTGTGTTAGCCATTTACGATTACAAGGACGACGTTGAATTGCATTGTGATGCAACTTCACTGTGTTTCGGAGCCGTGTTATTACAAAAGAAAGATGATGGCAAATTACATCCAATATTTCACTTTTAAAGAAGAACAACTGAAACAGAATTAAAATACCACTGTTTTGAATTGGAAACGTTAGCAATTATCTACGCGTTGCGCAGATTTCGAATCTATGTACAAGGAAAACGATTCAAAATTGTGATAGATTGCAACTCCTTGACGCTCACTTTGAACAAAGTTGATCTAAATCCAAGAATAGTCAATTGGTTCACAGGGCAGGATATAGAATGCAACATGTAGACGCGTTAAGTAGATGCACAAACATATTTATAATAGAGACAAATAGTTTTGAAGATAATTTGGTCATATGGCAAGCGAAAGACCCAAAGATACAGAGAATCAAAAAATTGTTAGAGAAAAGTGAACACAAATTATTTGAAATGAGAAACGGCATTGTCTACAGAAAAACTAATGATAAAAAATTGCTATTTTACGTACCAGAGGATATGAAAAGCCACGTTTTATACAAATACCACAATGAGATGGGACACATCGGAAGAGACAAAATGATGGACATAATCTCAAAAACGTATTGGTTCATAAATGTAAAAGAAAAGTGGAAGAAACACATTGAAAACTGTTTAAAATGCGTGGCATATTCGCAAAAGAGTGGGAAGACAGAAGGATTTTTACACAGCATACCGAAGGGTGATAAACCATTTGAATTGATACACATCGATCATTATGGACCGGTGGCTACAGGTCGTTGACGGATTAACGAAATATGTTAGACTGTATGCGACCAAAACGACGAATACAAAAGAAGTCATAAAAGCTCTAAAAGACCTTTTCAGGGCGTACAGCAGGCCTAAATATATAATCTCTGATAGAGGCAGCTATTTCACTTCTAAAGATTTCGAAAATCTTTTAGTAGAATTCAATATTAAACACTTGAAAAAAAGCAATGGGCTCCCCGCAAGCAAACGGACAGGTTGAACGCATAAATAGAAACATAGGTCCAATGATCTCGAAGTTAACGGAACCCGAAAGTGGTTTGCACTGGGACACAGTATTTGAACTAGTCGAACATTCACTAAACAACACGTTGCATCGCAGCATTAAACAATTACCGAGCAAAATGTTGTTTGGTGTAGAGCAAAAAGGTGAGATAATTGACGAGATCAGAGAAAAACTGGAGGAACTGGACATTAGAGAACATGCAACTGAAAGCTAAAAACGAGCAGAAGCATACAACGAAAAACAATACAACAAGACAAAGAAAAAGCCGACAGTATATAAGGTAGGAGACTACGTGATGATTTAAAATTTTGATTGCACAGTAGGCACCACATGGAAGTTAATTCCTAAGAATAATGGCCCTTATGTAATAGAAAAAATTGATAGGTTCTTACTAAAAGTTGCCGAAGGGTTAAAAGTTTCTCGAATCCCATACAGTGGAGTATGGAGTGCTCAAAATAAGAATAATTGAATGAATTATATAATAAACTTTAAGATATTTACATAATTATGATCAAATTGTTACGTACTTTAAGAAAACAAAAAAAAAAAGGCAAAAAAAAAACATGCTAACAATGAGCTAACAGGGATCAGAGGATCCAAGTCGTCAGGATGGCCGAGTTGTAGCAGGATAGATACATATACACAAATGGCCTAAGCTATACTCCCCTCATCCCGTGTTTGTCATTTTCTTGCTATCTCATTTCATTTAGATTAGTCATTAAGTGCAATAACATAAAGAGAATGCCCAAATGCGCCTCTCTTACTAACACATAGATATAAGCAACTGTTTGTACACTCAACAAAGGAAAATAAAATAAAAAGCGAGTCAGTTGTAAAATCATCTAAATATATTTAATGACGTGGCATTTGTCCTTCTACAATATATATATTGCACTACTGCCGATTGTTGGCATTGGCAGCACGTAAGGTTTGGTACCAGCGGTTGTAATCCAGTGCAAGACGATACCTGCTCGGGTTACCGATCCTGCGGACGTCATCTACGTCGGACGTCCCAAAGCCTACTTATCCGATTCTGTCATGACCCATGCTTCTGAGCTATACATCAGGACCGGCATTATTAGAGTCTTGCAGAGTTTAATTGTTTAATTTCTAGACAGTACTCTACTTCGCATTTGCTTACCGAGACCAAAATAGCTACGGTTCGCAAGAGTGATTCTTCGTTTAATCTACTGACTGATGCTGTTGTCGTTGTTTACATCTGAGCCCAACTAGATGAAGTTTTCTTCAGCCTCAAAGCTGAAGTTTCCTGTACTCAAAGACTCTCTGCGTCGAGCCATAGGACGACATTCTTTTTCAATGTCTGAGAACTCCACGGTGAACGCTCGAACATATTCGCCGAATGTCAATATTGTCCTCCCGGTCGACGTTTGGGCATTGTTTCAGAATGTTCTCCATCAGGAGGTTGAAAAAGTCGCACGAAAACGCATCGCCCTGCCTGAAGCCTCTCTTGGTGTCAAAGGCGTCGGACAGATCTTTACCGACCCTGAAAACGCTTTGGGTGTTTTCCAGCTTCATCATACGGGATTTGTCGGGATTTCGAGAACAGTCAATGCTTTAAAACAGTTTGACATGATTGGCGTGTCGAAAGCGGCTTTGAAGTCGTCAAATAGGTGGTGTGCGTCGATTTGCTTCTCTTTGGTTTTTTCCAGGATCTGTCGCATCGTAGACATGTCCGATGGTTGACTTCTTTGGTATAAAACCGCACGGATACTGTTCAACTCTAAGTTCTACTTACGTCTGTCTATTGCATATTACGCCAGATAGTATTTTGTATGCGATAAAGAGGAGACTTATTCCGCAATAGTTTGCGCAGAATGCAGGGTGTCCTTTCTTTAAAACTGGGACTAAGGTTCCAGTCAAGAGGCATACGCTCACCAGACCATATTTTGCACAAGAGTTGATGTTCACATCCAGTCAAATCTTCGCTGGCGGTCGTAAATAACTGTGCGAGTGATTCGTCTGCGCCTGCCACTTTATTATTTTTAAGTCTTTGTTTAAATTGTGAGACGTCGTCATAGTCTGGTGGCTCCACAGGAATCCCATCTTCGGTCGGAGGACCCAGATATTCATCAAAAGTGGCTCATCCATAGCCTTAGTGATTCCTGGCTATTTGTTTCCATGTTTCATTGCTCATCTTTGCAGAACGAAGCTCCTTGCTTATAACCATCGGTCAAACGCTTGATTTTTTGATAAAAGCACTGGCCTCGTTTCTGCTACCCATCATCTCAATCTCATCCACTTCACGCCTTTCCATTCTCGTTTCTTCCGTCTGATCATTCGTTTTTCATCTCTCCGTTTCTCCCTATATCGCTTTACAACAGCTAGTTTTGCTCCCGCCTGCAGAGTTCGTTGTCTTGCTATATTCTTCTCTGCAGTAGCGATGCGACATTCCTCATCGTACCATGTCTGCCTTCGAGGTTTAGTGTAGCTAATAACCTCTTTGGCTGCCGTAGCTAATGAGTGTGAGATACGCTTCCACTGATCGTTTACACAGTCGGAGGCCGGAGGACTCTCTCGGAGTAGATGGGAGACCTTTGCTGAGGGGGGCAGCGGCAGTCTGCTTAGACTTTAACATACCAACATCTAGCTTTCGTTGTTTGGTAGCTCGAAAAATGTTGAAAAATTTAGATCTGATTCGTATCGCGAAGGACGTTTAACGTAAAATCCACCATATATAGATGAAAGTGCAGCAAATATATATGTAAATTATTGTATTAAAGAATAATGAAAGGTCCCTGTTGGAACTCAACGGCGCTTAGAGCCAGAAGTGTCGCGTCGATGGATAAATCTTCTAACAACATAACAATACAGCAACCAACATTAAAATAAATAAACAATATATAATTAAAAACAGTGAAAATGTTTATATAATGTAATACAATAAACGAAAAATAAAAAACAAATTTTTAATATATTGCGATATACGAGGTGTGTTCAAAAAGTATCGCATATTTTGTGTTTTTTTTTTTAAATTATTTATTTATTCATGAATATCTATTTTGCTCCCTTTAAAGTAATCCCCTCCCGATAAAATACACCTATGCCAACGTTTTTTCCAATCCTCGAAACATGCCAAAAAGTCCCTTTTCGGTATAGCCATCAGCGCCTTCTTTGAATTAGCTTTTATCTCCTCAATCGACTCGAAACGCGTTCCACGGAGTGGTCTCTTAAATTTTGGGAATAGCCAGAAGTCACACGGTGCCAAATCAAGCGAATACGGTGGTTGCGGAACGATATTGGTTGGATTTTTGGCAAAAAGGTCATGAAAAATCAGTACAGTTTTAAAAAAAAAATCATCATTTTTGGTACCAACCGAGACTTGACACGTTTGAGGCCCAAAACATCCTTCAAAATTGTATTAATTGATCCTTTCGATACGCCAATTTCATCAGCAATGTCTCTCATAGTTAATCGACGGTGTGCAAGCACTAATTCTTTTACTTTTTGGATGTGAGCATCGTCCGTTGAGGTCGATGGTTGATCAACGAGCTGATCGTCTTCAACACGTTCGCAACCTTCTTTCAACAATTTATACCAATCAAATGTTGTTGATTTTGGTAGAGCTCGGTCCCCATAAGCCTTCAAACATTTTTATTCCATTTATTCCATTCAGAAAATAAAAATTTGATACAGGTTCTTTGATCCATTTTTTTGTATAGGTAAAAATCGAAGACGATCCAAAACACGTGCAAGCAAAGCAGCTGTCAACAATTAAGTGAACATTCAAAATGGCCGAGCTTCTCGGTATAAGTGAGAGACATGAGTACCAACCTAACGCCACAAAAAAATCGAAATTCGAATATACGTAACCCGCGAAAATTCAAAATTCGCGATAACGTTTGAACACACCTCGTAAATCGAAAAAACTCTACAAAGAAAACAATACAAACTAAAAATAGTTAAAGTGTTTATAAAAGTAAAAAAACGAGAAAAAAAAAAACAAATTGTAAATATATTACAACAGCCGCACTTAAAGCGAAAAAAATTCTAGAGATAAAACAATACAAAATAATAAAGTATTAACAAAGTTCAATATTGGACCTCAAACACCGATTAAAGCCAGAAACTGACTAGAAATACAATATCGACTGCGGCGATGGATTAACTATAAGAAGAATGAAACGAATGTCACTTCATCTACATTTCGACAAGCTGCATAACAACTTCAACAACAGCAACATTCAGCAACACCAAATCATTGCAAACGAAATGTGTTATCATCAGTGGCTTTCATAGAACTTCGAGAACTAAGACAACTCACGTTGTGTGGGGCCTATGCCATAAAATGGGCGTGGCACATTGAATTTGATATTGGATGATATTAAAAGGGTATTTACCCAATTTGGAGTCAATACATTACTAAAAAATAACCATTTTCATACAAAAATTCGAAAATGGGCGGTAAGTTTGAATGGGGACTTTTACTAAAAATGGGCGTGGCACTTTCATAAAGCTTAAGTTTCAAATTTCAGATAAATATCTCTAGTGATCTCCGAGTAAATCTTGTTGAAATAAACAGACAGACGGACTGACAGACAGACGCACAGACGGACATGGCTAAATCGATTCGTCTCGTCGAGCTGATCAATGATATACAAACTGATAATACCCTTGACAATATGTGTGGCGGGTATGAAAATGGATGTAGATAAGTTACTATGTTCATTTTTTCCAACCCCCCCTAAACATAAGTGCACCCCCTGGGCTAAGGCTTATTTCAAAGAGCAAAGTACATCCTTCAATTACAGATATTAACGGACATCGTAGCACGTCAGGGTTCTGCTCTACATTTTTTTTGAAGCATGAAGTAATGGAATATTTTTAAAATCAGATTCGTGTTCAGCACGAAAATTCCCTTATGAAACACTAGGCCCCATTTTATTCGCATCCGAAAAATGAAATTTTGCAGGGTTGTGTTATTTAATAGTAATAATAATTAATAAAAATAATTAATTAATCAAAAACAAAAATTATTACTAATTCGAATTTAATAGGAAAAAAAAATTATTAAAAAAAAATTTGAAAAAAACAAGGAAGAACGCTGAAGTCTAGTATGCTCGACTGCAAGATACCCTGTACCCAATCTATATGTACCTTAAGTAAAGTTCTATTTGACTACCATACCTCATTGAATTTGATTTTCATAGAAAACTTAAAAAATCGGGTATATCTTTGAATAGGGTTATATCTAAAATTTTGTTGGGCCTACCCATATTGGTCTATTTCATTGGGACTATCATAGACATAATTTATACTAGATTTAAATTTTCTATAATAAAAAACAATGACGTTTTTATGTAAAAACAAAAAAATTTTGGGGTAAATTTGTATGGGGGCTATTCCTAAAATTTGGTTGGTCCTACTCATTTTGGGATATTTTATTGGGACTATCATAGACATAATTTATACTAAATTTAAATTTTCTAGAATAAAAAGCAATGACGTTATTATGTAAAAACCCAATATTTTGGGGTAAATTTGTATGGGGGCTATACCTAAATTTTTGTTGGTCCTACCCATATTGGGATATTTTATTGGGACTATCATAGACATAATTTATACAAAATTTAATTTTTCTAGAATTAGTGCACACTTGACGGCCTAGGAGAGTCTAAGTTTCAATTTTTGAAAGCTCTACCTCTTATAGTCTCCGAAATAATCGTTTTCATACGGCAAACAGCATGGCAGACGGACAGACGGACGGACGGGCAGACAGACATAGCTAGTTCGACTCCCCTTCCAATGCTGATCAAGAATATATATACTTTATAGGGTCTATCTTGCCTCCTTCTCTCTGTTACATACATTCGCACAAACTTAATATACCCTCTACCCTTTGGGTACAGGGTATAAAAAAAAATTATTAGTATTTACTCGTATATACACACATAATTAAATTATAAGGAATTATAATTTAATAGTAAAAATAATTAACAAAAATAATTAATTAAAAAACAAAGTTCTTAGGAATTAAATCGTAATAGTAATAACGAGTAGTATTTGACAACACTATGTCAAATGTTATTGAAGTTCTTTCGGGTGTGCCTCAGGGTAGTCACTTAGGGCCTCTACTATTCGTACCTTTCATTAACGACCTCCCAGATATTATATCTTTTAGCCATACATTAATGTATGCGGACGACGTTAAGCTGTGTTTCAGCTACAATAACTCGGTTGCCCATGAACAATTGCAAACAGATCTAAATGCTCTTTATCTCTGGTGTCAGAGAAATGGTTTGGTTTTGAATTCCGCTAAATGCAAAGTAATGACTTTTTGCCGTAGAAACCCTTATATAATAGAATATTTTTTGGAAAATGTTGCACTGCAGCGTGTTTCTTCGATTAATGATCTTGGTGTTCTTTTCGACCAAAAGCTTGTTTTTTTCTTCTCACATTGATATAGTTTGTAATAAGGCTATGGGATTGCTTGGCTTTATTAAACGTTGGTCAGTCCCGAGAAAAATTTAATGACCCGTATATAACTAAACTGTTATTCACCTCATTAGCTCGCCCATTACTTGAGTATGCCTCTTGTGTTTGGAATCCGCAATATACTACGTATAAAATACAGTTGGAATCAGTACAAAAACAGTTTCTTCTTTTTGCCTTACGAAATCTCGGTTGGAGTACAAATATTAATTTACCACCTTATACGCATCGACTTAACTTAATAAATCTACCAACACTTGAACAACGCAGAAATACGCTTGGTGTTATATTCATCCAGAAGCTAATAGATGGTGATATTGATTCACCCTTCTTATTAAAATTGCTAAATTTTACTATTCCTTCCCGTATAACGAGAAATTATTCTCTACTGCACCTACATACTTGCACAACAAATTACGCATGCAATGATCCTTTCCGAGTTTTGTGTGCTACATATAATAGCGTTTACCAGTTAAATCTTGTCTCTCCAGGCCTCCCATTAAATTTAATTAGAAATGCTCTAAATTATATTAATGTTTAAATAAGTAGTATAAGCAGCATTTTTATTTTTATATGCTAGTTGCTAAATTATCATAAATAAATAAATAAATAAATAATAATTTTGGTAATTTAGCACTATGAATAGTGATACAGCCATTTTAAATTTGTAGTTGAACTAATTAACATTTCATATTTCGTATTTGGTTTTAATTTTTAAAATTCCATTATGTTTGTTTTCCATAAATATAATAAAAACAATGAAATAAATAAAATTAACAAAAGTTTTGTCTACTTTACTTTGAAGCGTTAGGTAAAAATGTCAACTGCCGAATGATGCAGTAAGGTCAAAAAATTATATATTGTACATACTTATGTTTATCTTGTTGGCATTTTTCGACACATCAATTCAATACCTTCGTACTAAAAAAAAAAAAGAAATTTGATTACTTATGGAATGGGCACCCATCCTGAGTAAATTACGACTACACAAAGAAGAATTTGAAAAGTTATATAAGTGTTTGAAAGAAGATAGATCTAAGAGCCACGAGGTGTTGGATAAACACTTGAATATTCTATTGAATACTTTTGAAAACATAAGAGTGTTAATTAACGTCAATTACGATCGGCTAACGGTAGCTCATAAAGCCGCGGCAGACAATTTTTAGGTGGAATGCGTAGAAAATTGTATAAAGTACCTTATAAAAATGATGTGCGCAAAAGCGTATCACACAATCATAGCGAGCAAGTCGATAAAAAGATTGAATACTGACTAGAGGAAATTGAGCCTCCTACCGAAGATCATTTACCTAAAAATATAAGCAAAATGTCGCAAACAGTAACGGAAATCCTAAAACTGGCATCCCACTTGCTCCCAGACTTCGATGGAAAACCGGAGAACTAAACAAGTTTTTTGGAGGCCGTTGAACTGGTACGAAGCATAATGGATCAGCATGAATCCGTAGTGATAAATTTAAGTAAAACAAAACTCAAGGGCAATGTCAGAAATTTAATTTCTAACGAATCCACACTTGATTTAATTATAAACAGACTAAAAACATCTGCTAAGGGCGAATCGGTGGAGGTGTTGATAGCAAAAATTATGAATGTTAAGCAACACGAAAGAAATCGATGAGCTAACTAAAGCTCTCGAAAACACTTATTTAGCTGATGGTTTATGCACACATGTTGCAAGCTGATACTCAACTCAATTTGCAGTGAAAGCATTGACTAAAAACTACTCAATTGGAAAACTAAAAAAAGTCGTGAAGCTGGAACTTTCTCGAAGATAAATGATGCTATTGCGAAGTTTGTCAATAGTTGCACAGAAGCAACAGGGCAACAAAACGAGGTTCTTCGTTTTGGGCAAGGAAGAAATCCAGCCTGAAACGACTTTAATGCCCAAAGACGAATAAATTGGCCAGTACCAAGGTCGTCCAATTATCTAGGCTGCGGACGTGGCCGTAATAATAATAATAACCATTACAATGTGAGACGTCTCCAAAATAATGGAAACAAAGATCGAAATGTATGCGCTATACAAGTGAACGCGGAAAACCCAGAGACCCCTAGTACTCAACAAAAGAAAGAGTACAGAAAAACGGTAAAGTCTTCCCATTAAATTTAAATTTATCAAAATTTCTTAAAATAAGGTCGGCCTTAAGCGAAAACATATCAACATTCTTTGTTGATACGGGTGTGATGATTAAAAATTAAATGACAAGTAGAAAGTTTTCATCAAACAAGTTTTTTGGAGTGCCGTTGAACTTGGTAGCTTGGAATATTAATGGACTTATTGAACTGTAGTGATAAATTTAAGTAAAACAAAAACTTAGTGGCAATGTCAGAAATTTAATTTTTTAAGTAATTTATTTTTGTAAGTTAATTTACTGATTTAGCGAAAGCAGTGAGCGATTGAAGAACTACGTCTGTGTCGCATGACAGTTCAAACTGTTCACTCAAACTGTTTCACCCCAAGCATGACATCAAAACTGTCATCGGTGATTTCAACGTACAAATTGGGAGAGATGTAGTACCACATTCCCACATCTCGAGATTCACAAGGCAACATGGGGCAGTGGCGACCTATTTATCCGCACTCAATAGATCTTGTGGTAATTGAAGTTAGGCACGGCAGCTTGGCTATCAGAAAAAATTGTAATGTTAGCCCCCTAGGACTGTGTGTCAGAAGATGGGGGCACAAACTTCGATGGCAAAGATCTCAGATTGAAAGACGGTGGGCCAAGCACCCATTGCAACAGGGATTCTGGTGTTGGGGCCAGAAATACCCAGCACCAGTGTCGGTTTCGGTGAGCGAGCCATCAGTGAACTACTTAATGGTTGCTGGTTCGAAACCCAAGTTTCCGCTCGTCCAATCTGATCGATTGGGGGAGGAGGAAAGAAAAGCGTCTGCCAAAGCGAAAAACCGTGGTCATATCATCTGTAATCTTGCAGATCTCAATGCCAGGAATGGATTTAAGGATGTTTGAGTGACCAAAGTCAACATGTGTAGAGGCGGTAGACCAATGATCGCCTCCATTGCAGCAGTGGGACAGGTCCTCATCGCGCCGGTGACACAAGACACGCCAGGCGTTGAAGGCTATCACACTGCTTAACCGTGGTGGATTGCAGCAGTTTGAAAATGGGTCTAACCATGAGAAGTGTAGACCCAGTAAATGATTTTGGGGTGTTAAACCCCAGGTTTTCCCAAAAAAGACGCCTACAGGTCCACAAAGCGAAGGTGGCCTTATTAATGGCAGTCTTAATGTGGGAATTCCAATTTAGTCGTTTATCTAGGATTAGCCCTAGATACTTGACCTCGTCGGAAAGACGCAGGACGGAAGAGTTTATATAAACTGGGCCAATGTCAAGTTTGTACCGTCTGGAGAAGGGGACCAGAACTGCTTTCTGGGGATTAATGCAAAGCCCCTCTTTTGAACACCAGCTGAGCACATCACCTCAGAGAGTGTTCGCCCAAATTTCCCGCCAGACCATAATGACAAGGTCATCTGCGTGAACCGATGACATTGTAAACTAACGAAGTGAGATCAGTTAGGAGATCATCTATTAACAAATGACCAAAGTAAAGGGGAGAGAACACCCCCTTGAGGACAGCCCATGATGACCTTAATGTCAACCGATACACCTCCCAGAGAGGACGAGATATCGCGTTGATTAAGCAATTGATTCGACCCACACGATGGTGAGAGCATCAATGCCTCTCTGCGAAAGGGGCCCGAGTAATAGAGCAGAAGCGTTATCAAAAGCACCCTCCACATCAAGGAAAGCGCACAAAGCTATCTCCTTGTTTTGGAAGGGCCCTCTCAATGCCACCGACCAGGGAGTGTGAAGAGCGCCTATGTAGATTTCCCCTTTCATATAGGCGAAATGGTTTTTATGAAGCGGGAAATGGACGAATAAATTGGCCAGTACCAAGGTCGTCCAATTATCTAGGCTGCGGACGTGGCCGTAATAATAATAATAACCATTACAATGTGAGACGTCTCCAAAATAATGGAAACAAAGATCGAAATGTATGCGCTATACAAGTGAACGCGGAAAACCCAGAGACCCCTAGTACTCAACAAAAGAAAGAGTACAGAAAAACGGTAAAGTCTTCTCATTAAATTTAAATTTATCAAAATTTCTTAAAATAAGGTCGGCCTTAAGCGAAAACATATCAACATTCTTTGTTGATACGGGTGCGGACATTTGTGTAATTAAATGTGGACAAGTAGAAAAAGTTTCTATCAATACTTCAGCAACTACTTGCCTGCACGGCGTAGGTAAAGGAATTACAAAATCATTAGGTAAAGTCACATGATATAACTTGAATTTCATGTAGTCAGCCATGATTTTCGAATTACATCTAATTGAGTTCTCGGACTTGATTTTGTCAGGAAGTACAATTGTATACTTGACTATCAAAAAGATCAATATCATTAGTGCAAAGAACGAAGTGCTAATTCCAAATCTGAAAATAGAAAACGAAATTTTCGTCGCAAATACAATTGCAACAAGCACTAATGCGTTTATCATATTGGTTAACACTACCAACTCAAATACAACTATCCCGACACTTCATATAAAAACCGAAAGTCTTAACGACTACGAAACTGTAGCCATAAATGGTACAGATAACAATACCATTAAGTTGCAAAATTGTCCACAAAATTTCCTGACTTTGTAAAGTCACAATTAGAAAAATTATGTATAGAATATATCGATATATTCGCGTTGGAAACTGATAAAATATCAGTTATTAATTTTTATAAACAAAAGCTTCAGCTTAAAGATAATGAAGCAACGTACATAAAGAACTACAGAGTACCTCACACAAAAGGTGGAGATTAGAAGTTGACAATTTCCATTGCCAAGAATAGATAATATTCTTGATGAACTAAGCACAGCGGACGTCCTCTCTACCGCGCCCATCCGATTTCATTCACGTTTTGCTTGTAAACTTTTGTTGCCGGAGCTTCAATGTCCATCCGAAACAGGTGTCGAGCCCAGGTCAGCCTTTTGTATTGGATGTTTCTGACTAGGCCAATGTCAGTATGTATCTCGTACAGCTCATCGTTTGGCCGATGTTATTTTCCACTCTAACTGGAACAAAGATTTTCCGAGGGCATTATCAGCGTCTTGTAGAGTTTAATTTTTTTCTCGACAGAACTATACTTCGCATTTGCGTACTGAGACCAAAATTGTTATGGTTAGCAAGATTCTTCGCTTAATTTCCTGAATTATGTTGTTGTCGTTGTTTACAGCCCAGACATTCGAGTCACCCCAAAGCTGAAGTTCCCAGTACTCAAAGACCTTCTACGTCGTGTAGATTGTCTGCGGGTGGATACCAAGTACTTCATCTTGCTCTTGTTCACCGTCAGTCCCATTGAACGAGACCTTTTTTCAATGACTGAGAAAGCCCCGGTGACTGCTCGATCATTATTGCCGATTAAGTGTATGTCGGCATATGCGAGCAGTATAGTTCCTTTGTAGAAAATATTACCCTTCAGGCCAACGTTTGGTCATTATTTTAATATGTACTCCATCAGGATGTTGAAAAGTCACACTGCAACGCATCGCCCTGTCTGAAGCCTCTCTTGGTGTCAACTGGGTCGGAGAGATTTTTTACCTAACAACGCTTTGGGTGTTTGTCAGCGTCATCATACAGAGACGATCGATTTATGCAGGGATATGAAGTTTAGTCAGTGCTTTGAAGAGCTTTAATCATATTGGCGTGTCGAAAGGGGCTTTGAGGTCGACAAACACGTGGTGTGTGTCAATTTGCTTCTCTTTGGTTTTTTCCAGCATCTGGCTTAGCGTAAATATGGAGTCGGTTACTGACTTATTCGGTCTAAAACTGCAATGGTATTGTCCAACTATACTTGCTTCATACGGTTTCAGCCTATATGATTTTATATGCGATTAAAAGGAGACTTATTCCGCGATAATTTGCGCAGACTGCAGGGTCTTCTTTCTTAAAGACTGGGCACGGGACACTTAGGTTCTAGTCATTAGACGATATTTTGCACAAGAGTTGATGCACAAATCTAATCAAATTTCGCCGGCTTTTTAAAATAACTCTTCGGGCATTTCGTCTGCACCTGCCACTTTGTTATTTTTAAGCCTTTGTATAACGTCTAAGACCTCGTAATAGTCTTGTGGCTCCACAGGAATCCCATCTTCGGTCGGAGAACCCAGATATTCATCGTCTCCACCCGAGGTAATTCCCTTCATCGTCCCCCAGTAGGGTAGAGAAGTGGACATCAATTGCTTCATCATGATTTTCAGCTCTTGCATGTCATTTAGTTCAGTTGAATTTGGGTTGGATGGTAAGGAGTTTATGTTGGTGGATTTTGAGATAGATGGTAAAGGATTTGAAAAAGAATGTGTATTTTGTGTTTCGGATTGAACAAGCTGGGAGGGGATAGTTTGGCTAAGTTGATATGGTGAATCAGATGAGTTGGTATTTTTTGACTTATTCCCACTAGCTACTTGAGCAAAACTTATGGAGGGGGTACCCTAATACTAGAACTTGGTGGGAGAGAGACCCGCGCATCTACATTTTTGTTTTGTAATATTTTTTCTCGAAGCTTGGGAAAGCGTTTAACTTTCAGTGCTTTATAAACTTCGCAGCCTTTATAGTTAGCAGTGTGGTTACCACTTCATAGAGCACATTTGGTCTGACCTTTGTCGAAAGTTAGAGTGCAGTTTACTGTTGTATGGAAACCAGCGCATTTGACACAGACTGGATCTCTAGTACAATAATTTTTAGTATGCCCATACTTCTGACAATTTGCACATTGCGATAGTGTGCGTTTAATATAAGGTGGCTCAATTGAAATTTTTTATTGCTTTCTTCGCTTTGAAGTTGTATTGAAAATAAAGGAAGGGGCACCTTTGTGGTTCATTGTTGAATATTATAAATATGTTTTGCATTGTGACCTAGCTCTTGAAGCTCAGCAAATATTTCTTCAATATCAGCTGAAGGCTGCATATTTCGTAAAATGACTTTGAAGTTTCTATCTTCCTTAGCTTTATACGTATAGTATTTGGTTTCTTTTTGTTTCAACATATTTAGAATATTATTATAGAAGAGAATCTGGGCCTTCACTCTTACTTATTTGTTAGCTAATGCTTTTGACTCAAAGTTTAAATATAAAACTTTTCTCTGTCCGACACTCTGAATATATATTGGAGGTGGTTTATTCACTTTTGGCAATATTTAACCTGAAGGTTGTAAAGAGATTCGTTCGTCAGACTTGTCATCTGCTAAAAGTTCGAATCGATTTGTTGTTTGGTTCGCTGAGCCAATAATTTTGTAATGTTGTTTGTGTTTTGTTCTTTGTTTTTTGTTATTGTTTTGCTTTTGTTGTGTTTGTTTACTTGGAGAATGTGTTTCTCTATTCCTTTTCAATTTTAACGGCTGATTTGTGTGTGTATGCTTTCCATTGTTTGTTTTTGGAGAAGCAACGTTTTCTGGTAAAACAATTGAAGAAGTCGAAGGTACATCGTTGTTGTTATTGTTGTTGACGTACTGTACTTTGATATTAGGTGATTTTTGAATTGGCGTGACCAATGAGGATGAAGATGACGTGATTGAGGCAGTTGATGAGAATACTGTTGTTGTTGTTGGCGCAGAAGCTGTCGATGTTGTATATCCACTTTGTGTTGTAATTGTTGTTGTAGAAGCTATAATTGGTTCGATGGGAGGCAGTGGAGTAGTCGGTGTGATGCATTGAGAACTCCATGAGATGTTACTTTGACGTAAAAAAGAAGAAGAATTAGCTGACGGCTCTGGTGTAACAGACAAGTTGAAGTTTGATGAAAGGTTTTTGTTGTTGCATGGCGATACAAATGAGAAATATGCATTTCTTGCAGCCACTGATTTTTTTGGTTTTTGTTGATGAGCTTCGCTCATATTTTTTATTAATTGTTTTTGTTTTTATTATATTTTTTGTTTTGTTTCAGTTTTGCAGTAAAAGGCAATGTTTTTAATTATGCACATTAACTTTTAAGTAATTTATTTTTGTAAGTTTATTTACTGATTAGCGAAAGCAGGGAGCGATTGAAGAACACGTCTGTGTCGCATGACAGTTCAAACTGTTCACTTAAACTGTTCACCCCAAGCATGACATCAAAACTGTCATCGGTGATTTCAACGTACAAATTGGCAGAGATGTAGTACCACATTCCCACATCTCGAGATTCACAAGGCAACATGGGGCAGTGGCGACCTATTTATCCGCACTCAAATAGATCTTGTGGTAATTGAAGTTAGGCACGGCAGCTTGGCTATCAGAAAAAATTGTAATGTTAGCCCCCCTAGGACTGTGTGTCAGAAGATGGTGGGCACAAACTTCGATGGCAAAGATCTCAGATTGAAAGACGGTGGGCCAAGCACCCATTGCAACAGGGATTCTGGTGTTGGGGCCAGAAATACCAGCACCAGTGCCGGTTTCGGTGAGCGAGCCATCAGTGAACCACTTAATGGTTGCTGGTTCGAAACCCAAGTTTCCGCTCGTCCAATCTGATCGATTGGGGAGGAGGAAAGAAAAGCGTCTGCCAAAGCGAAAAACCGTGGTCATATAATCTGTAATCTTGCAGATCTCAATGCCAGGAATGGATTTAAGGATGTTTGAGTGACCAAAGTCAAGAAACATCTGTGCTTGGAAGGCCCATAGGGCTGAACATAGACCAATGATCGCCTCCATTGCAGCAGTGGGACAGGTCCTCATCGCGCCGGTGACACAAAGACACGCCAGGCGTTGAAGGCTATCACACTGCTTAACCGTGGTGGATTGCAGCAGTTTTGGCCACCAAATAAAGGAGGCATAATTGAAAATGGGTCTAACCATAGAAGTGTAGACCCAGTAAATGATTTTGGGTGTTAAACCCCAGGTTTTCCCAAAAAAGACGCCTACAGGTCCACAAAGCGAAGGTGGCCTTATTTATGGCAGTCTTAATGTGGGAATTCCAATTTAGTCGTTTATCTAGGATTAGCCCTAGATACTTGACCTCGTCGGAAAGACGCAGGACGGAAGAGTTTATATAAACTGGGCCAATGTCAAGTTTGTACCGTCTGGAGAAGGGGACCAGAACTGCTTTCTGGGGATTAATGCCAAGCCCCTCTTTTGAACACCAGTTTGTTACAATTTGAAGAGCTGAGCACATCACCTCAGAGAGTGTACGCCCAAATTTGCCCGAGACCATAATGACAAGGTCATCTGCGTAACCGATGACATTGTAAACCTAACGAACTGAGATCAGTTAGGAGATCATCTATTACAAGTGACCAAAGTAAAGGGGAGAGAACACCCCCTTGAGGACAGCCCTTGATGGCCTTAATGTCAACCGATACACCTCCCAGAGAGGACGAGATATCACGTTGATTGAGCATTGATTCGACCCACGCGATGGTGAGAGCATCAATGCCTCTTCGGGAAAGGGCCCGAGTAATAGAGCCGAAGCCAGTGTTATCAAAAGCACCCTCCACATCAAGGAAAGCGCACAAAGCTATCTCCTTGGATTGGAAGGCCCTCTCAATGCCACCGACCAGGGTGTGAAGAGCGCCTATCGTAGATTTCCCCTTCATATAGGCGAACTGATTTTTATGAAGAGGGGAATGGATTTCGATGAACTGTCTGACGTGGCGGTCGATCAGGCGTTCCAGTTTAAAGGAAGAGAGACTAATAGGTCTGTAAGATTTTGCCAAGTCCATGGGTTTATTACCCTGCTTAGGGATAAATACGACGATCACCTTCCTCCATGATCGCGGAATATATCCCAAGTTGAAGCTGGCTCTCATTAGACAGATTAGTGGGTCAATTATTGAATCTAGGCACTTTTGAAGCAAAGCAGGAAAAATGCCATCTCCCCCAGGAGATTTGAAGGGTTGGAAGGACATTACTGCCCAACGGACTTTATCTCTGTCCATAATGACACCTGATAAGCTACGTTGCCTATTGTTGGACACCCAACGGTCAACAATAGTATGAGTCATTTCTGACTGTTGAATTATAGAACCAGGGAAGTGAACTTGTAGCAGAAGTTCTAGAGTTTCCCTACGGCTTTCTGTAAAGTCCCCATTTGGTTTTTTCAAGAGGCCGATGTCATTAGACTTATCCTTCGTGATCACTTTATGAAGACGTGCTACTTCCGGCAGCGATTGCAAGCCTTCACAGTACGTTCTCCATGAGTCACGCTTGGATTGTCGAATGAGTTTATTGTAATCGGTGAGAGAGGATCGATATTTTTAGCTCGATTAAAGAGCGGTTTCTAACAGTCCCTCTCATGGCTGCTAACCTGTCAGACCACCAAGGAATTTTGACGAGACCCCTGGGTAGTACGAGTGGTGGTACTTTCGTGGTAAAAGCTAATCAGAATCTCCACAAGCAAATCAGCCGCCAGTTCCAACTCACAGATGGAGTCAACAACCGACGGAAGACTGCTCACTTTAGACTTGATTATTTGGTTAAAAATGTGCCAATCGGTCTTTCTCGTTTTGAACTGCCGAGGCACCCGGCAGTTCAAAACGTATATGTTGATGGTCGAGAGAGACGCCTCATCAGAAACCCGCCAGTTCCAGACGAAGTAGCCACCCCTCTGCTTGCTAGAATGAGGTCTAAAACCTCCTGCCTAATAGCATTTATAAAAGTAGGTTTACATCCCTTATTTACTATATCAGCTGAGCCTGAAGAATGTAATTAAAAAGACACTCACCTCTTTTATTGTTTTCACTGCTACCCCAAATGGTTATGCGCATTTGCATCGCAGCCGACGATAATTTACCGAGCCCCAAAAAGCCGCTGCACCGCCAGCGGAGGAACGATGTCCTTTTCCCCGGGGAAGTAGGCCGATGCAATTACGATTTCTTGCACGCCTCTTCCTGTGGAAATGTCCACCAACGCAGCTGTTAAATCCCTTGAAATAAAGCTAGTCAGTGGGAAGAATTTAATGTTTTTATCAAAAAGAAGAGCCGTTCTAGGCGACTCTTCAGAATGATCGTAGATTAACTTACCATTCGGACAGTTAATTCCACGTATCTTGCCACCGACCACCCATGGCTCCTGGATCAGAACCATAGTGGCCTCCTTTTCGGCGAATAACCTGCAGATTGTGGCCGACGCCCCCTTGGCGTGATGCAGGTTTGCCCGCCCTATGCGCCACTTCCCCGACGGTGCGGACCAGTTGCTCACCTTGGCCGCACGCGACCCCTTCAACCGATCATCCTTGCTCCTGGTTGGTGGGGTGTGGTGAGCGACGCCCTTCTTCGCCTGCTCCCGCTCTTCGTCGCTGGTTTTACCAGAGGCGACGACGTAGAACCCTGCCTTGCCGCCGTTTTTTGGCACCCACCGCAGGAGGGACCAGAATTGGCCTCCACAACAGGAGCTGCTGCCGGAGTGGAGGGAGCACCAGGCTGCTGCGTAGCCTCTTGCATTTGAGCCTCCTCGGTAGCCGCTGCCTGGGGCTTGTTGTTTTTGAGGTTCAGCTTTATGTGGCTGAACCTGTACGCAACAACCCCCTTTTTGTCATTAATGACCTTCAGGGAGCCTTCGTCCACCGCCATAAGCAGGTGGAGTTGCGGCCCCTGGACCGTGCGCTGCACGATGCGCCACAGAGACGTGTTGAGTTCGTTTTGGGAGCCAAGGCTCGCCAAAACTTTCTCTGTCGTCAGCGTGGCACTATGAGGGAAGTAGCCCCTGACTAAGTGAGTACTGGGGAACACCTTCTCCTCAAGCAGCTTGAGTTCGAAGCTGACCTTTGCCCTTATATGACTGAGGTTGCTTCTTATCCAAGCCGCAGTAACGGCATTCGAACAGACAAGCAGAAGCCACCCAGCTCTTGGGATACATCCCTCGAACTCCGGCTTCACCTTGTCTGTCGGTTGCTCAATGGTGACGTCAATAATCGCCTCCTGCAGCACCTCCATTTGAGTTGCCGTGAAAGGACTATTGTCATCATTAGCCGAGAAGAAACCGAGTTTTACGCTACTCGCCACCCGGCTATAGGAGGCTTTCACTGTGCCCTGAGTGGGCCGACTCTTTTTAGTGGGGTGAACCACTGGAGAGGTCTTTTCAGACCGAACTCTCTTGATGGTACTACCATCTGTTGCCTTGGCGAAATCTAAGGCTTTCGCCCTAGGGTAGCCGTTGGCTATCGCTTGCTTGAAGCGACGACGTTCCCTCGAAGTGAAGGATACATAGCCCGGATCTGGGTTGGCTATGTCAGCAGTTGCGTCAGAGTTGACAGAAAGGGGGGCAGCCACTATAGTTCTGTCTGAATCAGAGTTGAAGGACAAAAGCTCCTCCGAAACTTCGCTACAGACTTCCTGTAGAGCTGGCCCCAAATTTGAATTTACCTGTCCGTGCAGGACCTCAGTGTCCAATGACGAAAAAATTACCGACAGTATAGTCGGTGTAGTGGTGAGCGACTCACACAAAGTTAGCCCCTCAGTTTGAGCATTTAGAGCTGCATCGCACTCATCTATTAAGTTATTGTTATCCATAAATTGATGATTTTAAAAACGGGAAGGAAATTCAACTGTGTCAGAACA
Source organism: Leucophenga varia (assembly GCA_018903435.1). Lineage (NCBI taxonomy): Eukaryota > Metazoa > Arthropoda > Insecta > Diptera > Drosophilidae > Leucophenga > Leucophenga varia. The sequence continues at coordinate 17,879 of JAEIFJ010000514.1, read as the reverse complement.
CCATTAACACAGAGGGTCTAGATAAAACTGGAGGGCGACAGTATTCCAGAGTCCGCATATTTGTGGTTAGATGCCCTCTAACCATTCATCCATCGGCATATGCTGTTCCACCTTGGATTAGGGTTTTTGTTATCGGTCGGATGAACGCGGCTACAACCACTAGGAAATGTTTCTTTTCCTCGCATAATAATTTTGGCCAGGATGGAAGCAGAGACATGACCGTACAACCATACCTGTTATCAGAGGCCAGCACGTGGAGGTAATAATCACACTTTCTGACAACTCAACAGTTACGGCATGTGTATACAAAATACTACATGTAAATCCTCCTGTTGAGAAACTGACCTCCTCAGCTCAATATAACACATACTTTAAATCTTTAGGGCCAAGATTAATTGCTGCTGGTGATTTTAAAGCAAAACACATAGCCTGGGGCTCAAGGCTTACCAGCAATGCAAAACACATAGCCTGAGGCTCAAGACTTACCAACAAAAAAGGAAACAATTAATACCAATAATGCCAAATATATTTCAACAGGCGAGCCTACCTACTGGCCAACAGACCCGCGCAAAGTGCCAGATCTTATTGATTTCTGTGTTATTAAAAATGTAAATATTAATAACTTTTCGATAAAGTCGCGCTTTGAGTTATCTTCAGATCACTCACCAGTTCAACTCGATTACATCGAAACGCTTGCCACATACAAGCCGACGCCCAGCCTCTATAACCCAAAAACAGATTGGCAAGCGTACAAAGAACTCCTTTACATATACTTACGTTTGGACATTGCACTAAAATCTCCAAATGACATAGAGAGCTCCGAAATTTATTTTAATGATGCCGTAGCAGAAGCGGCAATTAACTCTACTCCACATTTAATTCAAAGGGATAGTAAAAAATTATTTCCACCTGCTTCAATTCGAAACCAAATAGAGAATAAAAGAAGACTTAGGAAAATCTGGCAAACTACTAGAAGCTCCGAAGATAAAAAGAGACTTAATCGGGCAATAAGGGATCTAAAATTAAAGCTCAATCAGAATAAAAATAAAAATATAGAAAATTATCTGACTAATTTAAGCCCAACCAGAGACACAAACTTTTCCCTACGGAAAGCCACTAAAAAACTCAGAAGATCGACAACCTTTACCGCACCATTAAGGAAACCAGATGGTACTTGGGCAAAAACAGAACGCGATAAATCGACCCTACTAGCTGACTTTATGAAAATGCCTTCACAAATGACACACAAACCTGTTATAATAATTCAGAAACATCTAGAAACTCACAAAATATCAAAATTAGATATGTAAGTACTAAGGAAGTTAAAAATATGATCGACAATATCAAGGCTAACAAGTCACTTGGCTATGACATGATAACTGGAAAGTTGCTTAAACAACTTTCTATAAATGCTATTTATTATCAGCGAAATATGTTTAACGCAATAATAAAATACAAATATTTTCCCAAGACATGGAAGGTAGCAGAGGTCATATCTATTTCAAAACCTGGTAAAGATGCCACTAGTGCAGCGTCTTACCGTCCGATAAGCCTTCTTCCAATACTTTCAAAAGTTTTTGTAAAATTACTCCTGAACAGACTTCAATCCATCCTTGATAATAGCTACATCACACCTGACCATTAGTAAGGGTTTCGGAAACCTCACTCAACCATTCAACAAATTCATTGAGTAGTTAACAAAATTTCTACTGATCTAGAAGATAAAAAGTATTTTATAGGAGTATTTCTTGATGTTAAAAAAGCCTTCGACAAGGTATGGCACATTGGTCTATTGTATAAATTAAAAAAACTACTTCCACGATTTTTGAAATATGCTTAAATGTTACATATCTGATCGACACTTCTATGTAAAAGTTAAAGACGCTCACTCTACAATAAGGCCAATTAAAGCAGGTATACCTCAAGGTAGCGTTCTTGGACCACTCTTATACGTCCTGTTTACACAAGACTTACCTATCCCAATAGAACCCTCTTCTATGATAGCACCTTTCGCAGATGACACAATTCTTCTTTATTCACATGAAGACTTAGCTACAGTCTCTAATACGCTTCAAAGCATACTTGAAAACACCAAAAAATGGTTTGACAAATGGGCCATAAAAATTAACGAAAACAAAACTACACAAGTTATCTTTACAACCAAAAGAGTTTTCGTGCCCATTCCTTTAAAAATAAATAATGTAGAAATACCTATTGAGAAAACGGCCAAATACTTGAGAATTCACTTAGACAATAAACTGACTTGGAAGTTACACATAGAAAAAATGCGAAATCAAATGAACGAGAAATGTCGTCAACTGAGCTGGCTTATGAACAAAAAATCGAAACTTCTATTGTACAAAAGTATCATATAACCAATTTTACTTACGGCCTTCAAGTTTGGGGTACATCTGAAACATCAAACATCAATATAATACAAAGGCAGCAGTCAAAAATACTTCGACAAATCACAACAGCGGAATGGTATATTTCTAACGCAGATATACACAGAGATCTCAAAATACACACCGTTAAAGAAAAAATAGTAGCAGTTAGTAGAAGTTACCACACCAGAATCCTGTCACATTCAAACAACGAGATGAGTAACTTACCCATACTTGAGTTAACTACTAGACGACGTCTAAAAACAATCCGACCAGCTTACTTACCGAACTATCAATAAACGCAAATTTTTTTAATTAAGAAATTGTTATTCACGATAGATTCATAGATCTATTTTTTGTTTTTAATTATAATTTAAAGAAATTGTTCTTTTATATTAATTAAATTCCTATATCGATGCTATAAAATGTACTAAATGTTGTTGTAGGCAGATGTATAAATTTAATCGCTCTTAGAATTCATCTTCTCCATCTCATCTTTAACAAATGGTCGGGGTGTGTAAACACATAAGGCTAATGTTGAAAAATTTGGCTATGATGCGTATCGAGGCAAGACGTTCACCTACAGCTGTAAACCTGGAGACGAGGCTGCGTAGTTTATTACCAACTACGAAGCCACATCCAAATATGCGTCGCCTCTCATGGCCACTATAGTAGATGTCATAGGTTGCTAAGTTTATACAACCGTGACCAGTTCATTGCATTTCCTGGATAGCAGTAATGTCTGCTCTGGATTTGTCAAGAGTTGTAATGAGTTCTTCAATTGCACCATCCCTGTTGATTGTTCGGACGTTCTAGGTGCACATCCGTATATCGGGATCCTTATATAGAATTCGGGGTCGTCATGCTCTAACGGAAGTTGGGGCCTCAAGAATCCTTGCCCCTGTCGCGGAATTATCCACGGGTGGATTAATACCTCTGTGTCTCCAACCTGGAATACTTTTATTTAGACTAGCCATCATAGCATTTGGTACACTTTTATTCTGTGTGTGTTTCGGGGTTTATTTTTTGTTTTACGTCGTTGGTAACCACTCCACCGACCAACCTCACATCGAGGATTCGCTTGTTATGCGGCTCTTATGTCAAGGTGAGCCTGCTGTGGTAGTATTCTTGATCGTCCGCTCACCATACGGGCAGTCAAGAGTACTACTTCCCGACTATCCAACTCCAAAAAATGCTGAAGTAACAAAAAGATTTGTTGCATTTTGCAACTATTATAGACGTTTTGTTCCAAACATTGCAGAACACTCAAGACTCTTAACGAGACTTTGAAAAAAGAAACAATATTTGAATGGACTACTGAATGCGAAAACGCGTTCCAATACTTCAAAGAATCGAAAAACCATTTTGAATCACCACGGATGCAAGTAAATATGCCTGTGGTGCCGTACTTGCCGTACACTTGTTAGTCAAGAGTACGATGGTTTACACCTTTCAATTGCATACGCCACAAAATCATTTACTAAAGGCGTGTCCAATAAATCTACTATAAAACAAGAAATAGCAGCCATTCATTGGGTCGTTACCCATTTCAGGCCATACATTTATGGTACTTAATTCGTGGTAAAATCTGACCATAGACCTTTATCATATCTATCCGCTATGTGGAATCCATCCTCAAAATTAACGCGAATGAGATAAGACCTTGAGGAATATGAATTTACCCTACAGTACTTGAGGGGTAAGGAGAACTATACCACTGACGCATTGTCATGTATAGATTTCTCCGATATAAAAAACATAAGAGAAACCATATTACTAATATTTAAAGTAACTACTAGACAAGAGGCTAAAGGCAAAACCACAAAAGAGCCTGAAATAACACGAAAATGTGTGCAAAGAGACAAATTTCTTCGAGGCGATTAATAGTAGGCTACCGACTGTATAAAATTACAAAAGGTAATACAGTGATCAAAAAAATGTTAGCTTCTTTATCATAAATGGAATTATCTACTTGGATCGATTATTCCAACTGCTTAAAAAATTATCAGGTGATAATGGAACTTAGTGACAAAATTTTAACAAAGACCATGGTCACACTATACAAAGAAAAAGGTAACCAAGTACTAAAATTCAATACAATATTTACCAAGGACTCAAAACATTATCTTTAATAGTTTTCAAGTTACAGACATTTCTTGGAATAATGATGGAAAAATTATAAAACAGTATACTTATTCAACTGCTTCCAGAACAACTTTTATAGCTCAAAAACTAAAAGAGATGGAACTTTGCGGTCTTCGGAAGAATTGTAGCCAATGTTCTAGGATACCATATATACTAAGGATTCAAAGCATTATCTTAAATAGTTTTCGAGTTACAGACGTTGAAATCGAGTATGCACGACTACACGATACCCTGTACAAAAACTTTATGTTCCTTAAGATAAGTCCTATCTTAGCACCATTCTTTATTGAATTTGATTTTCATACAAAAATTTAAAAAATCGGGTAAAATTGCATGGGGGCTATACATAAAATTTTGTGGGACCTATATTGGTCTATTTCATTGGAACTATCATTGGCATAATTAATACCAAATTTAGACTTCCTAGAATAAGAAACAATGACGATTTTGTAACGATTGCACAGGCCGGGGTATCCTCAACGGATGCCCAAGCGCTCTGTCACAGAAAATTTGTAAATATATTTCCAACGACCTTTGGTGATTGTGTGTTCCAGAATATTTATTACAAGAAAATTAAAAATACTTTATTTTTTATTCTCAATTTTTATTTCTTTATTCATTTCATTTCAATTCTAGTTTATTACAATTTTTCCAAGTATCGCTAGGGCTTGCAGTCGAATCTAAGCCAGAACCTGTAATTGGACGGAAGTAGGCCGTTGATACTTTGAAACCAAACACAATTTTCGCAACGCCCACGGAAAATCTATTTCATTAACACTTCTTATTTAGCTCCACGCCGAAACCATAAAAAACTAAATATGTGCAAATTCACAAACACCGGCTTGTCTCTTTATTCTTTTATATAACACAAAAGAACAAAATTCGCGCACAAAATTATTGTTGTTCTTTTTATTTCTTTTATGTTATTTTACCGTAGCTGTATTTTTCTTTCAATTTTTTTTCTATTAAGTATTTCTTATCTATAAATTCAATTCTTTTTAATTTAATTTTTCCAATTCAATATTTCTTTTCTTTCTTTTACTTTTTCTTCTAAAAATATACACATGGCACGAACCACACACACACATATTCCCTCTGCTTTCTTTTACTCCATCGCTTGTCGCCGGATCCGAGCTCACCTGCTGCTATCTCGCCGTCTCGATATCAAGTAAATTATTCTCCAGCCACGCATGATTGTTACTCCTGTTTCGGCTGCGTCGGCGTCAACCGTTTTGATTCGTTTTCCCCACGATTCGTTTTCACCACGTGAGCCGCTCTTTGAGTGTGTGAGTGCTTTCGTTTAGCCGCACGAGTACGCTACTGCTTAGAGCGAAGTCGAGCTTGCATGCACGTTTCGAGCAGCATGGTACCTTTTTTTTACGTTTACGCGTATGCTCGAGTTGCTTAAATGTGTAGCGTGCAATAACTGACTCTCACTGAATTCTTGCTTTTGAAGGTACAGCTATGACACAAGTAACGTCTGTTATTGTTATAGCGCCTCTTTTCTTCTTTCTTGCCTTTTCTAACTATATCGCATGGGTGGTTTCTAACATCACGGAAATGCGATAACTATCGAAGTAACTATAGTATACTATTTTCAGGTATTTTCTGTTTGTTGTGCGATGGTAAATTACCATCGTCACAATTTTGAGCAAAGACACAATATTTTGGGGTAGATTTGTTTGGGGCTATACATAAGTTATTTTGGTCCTACCAATATATTTCATTGGGACTATCATATTAAGATTTTTTACAATAAAAAACTGTGACGTTTTTATGCAAGAATCCAAAATGTTGGAGTAGATTTTTATGGGGGCACCTCTTTAAATGGGGCTAGAAAAAAACCGTTTGCATGTGCACAATATGGTGGCCCTTACTCTTATAGTCTCTGAGATAATCTCTCTCATACGGCAGACAGCAGGACAGACACACGGACAGACAGACGGACAGAAAGAGAAGCAGACAGGCAGACAGGTAGTCAGACAGACAGACATAGCTAGTTCGACTCCCCTTCCAATGCTTATCAAGAATATATATACTTTATAGGGTCTATCTAGCCTGCCTTTGTTTGTTTCATATATTCTCACAAACTTAATATACTCTTTTACCTAGAACTACGTTTGAAGCTTGAAAACTATAAGAGATTGTGCGTTGCTCACTTCCAGAAGAATTGTAGCCAAACGCCTGGGCTACAATATTTACCAACGACTCAAAGCATTATCTTTAATAGTTTTCAAGTTACAGTCGTTTCTTGGAATAATGATGAAGAAAAATTGGAAAACAGAATTTTTTTTTCCAGAACTTTATCGTTTCCAGAACTGCCTTAAGTTAGCCTTAACGCGAGGAGACTTTAGCATATCAGTACAGAGTCTGGAAGCACGCAGTGAAGTATTCGTTCGGGTCACTGCAACGGTAAGAATGCTTAAATTTGTCACTTAAATTTGTCCTTAGAGCCTCCGACGTCTGCACTTCTCCATCGAATATCCATGAAACAGTTTCTTAATTGGCGGGAAGTAGCAATATGGTCAATCTGGTTGGCCACCCTTCCGCCCGGAGATACCCAGCCGATTTTATGGTGGAACTTATGCTGAAGCATGGTTCCGCCAATGAGTAGCCGATCGGTGTTGCATAATGTTGCATAATGGTGGCCTAATAATGTAGTGGCCTACATTATTAGGTTCTCACAATTTAAGACTTGTTACGAAGTATTTTTATTAGCCGAGGTTTCGCTCGCCGAATGTCCAAGGTTCGCAACATAAATATTTATTTTTCTGATTTAGCTCAAGACTTTGATTACAAAATAAACACAATTATTAACAATTATTTTTTTTTTTTAAATTTATTCATTCATTAGTTTACAATATGTATTTGGCCTTAAATTAGTGGAGTAGAATTAGGTTTTTATGGATTAAAGTGTGAATGTGACAATGATGGGGTGTCTACGCAGATTACGGTTTTCCCATAACAGTGTGTTTACATTGATCGCGATAGATCTCTGGGGAACAGGGTGTTGGTGTGTTTACACCAACCGCGTAGGTTAACCGACACGAGATCAGTGCGTGTGCACTGATGTGTTTCTACACCAACCGCTTATGCTGCGTGTGCACCGAACGCGGTAATACTAAAGAGTACAGGGCGTCGGTGTGTCTACACCAACCGCGTATGTTTCTTGACAGGAATCACCGAAGTCTTTTCCAGTGTCACCGTTTTCCATGTGGTGTTTCTCGTCCTTGTTTAACCCACGGATTGGTAATTATTAGGAGCCTCTGGGATTACTTCTGGGACTATTTCTAGGGTTATTTTTGTTATTTTAAGGATCGGTTACATTTTTGTTTTCAAATAAAATTATGCATTTACAATTATATTTATTATAAATTTGTGAGGGAGCGGTTTACTGCTTCGACACAGACTTCCAAGTTTGTACTATACACCGACAAAAATTACATTTCTCGATAATGACCGCCTTACCTTCTAAGCATATCACGTACTAACCCCCGTCCACTAACACGAGAATGGATTGTTATATGACGATATATCCGTCGACGTGGTTGCCCTAAGATGGTGTTTTCTGACAATAAAATAAATTTCTTCGGAGCTAGAAATTTTCTCAAAAGGGAGGGAATTGGATCACATTCTTCAGTGCACAATCAAGGAAATCGAGCATAAGCATAGTTTCGAGTGGTTTTTTATATCTCCTGCAGCAAGTGGCTTTTGGTAGGCAGCCATTAAAAGTTTTAAGACAGTTCAAAAAAAGTCACCAGCACTCGTATTATATTCTTCGAAAAGTTATCTACTACACTTGCTCGCAGCGACACAGCGCTCAACTGTCGTTCTCTCTCCCATGAATGATAATGCTCATCAAAAGCTTCCTTCAACTTCTAGTCATTTCTTGAGAGGTCTCCAAATGATCTCTGTGCCTGGTCCAGAAAAATAAGATGGGAGAGAGTCAAGGACTTGCACCACGAATTCAGTCAACGATAGAAACAGGAAAATCTACAAGAACTGCCACGCCGGTTTAAATCATTTGAGTGTAATTTTTTCAAGGTTCAAACCTCAGACGTTGTCTATTATATTATATTAGTTTTAAACTAGATAAGCGCATTGAATCAATTCAATTTCTAAATAAATCACTCAAGCTTTACCTAGCGCCTTGTACTTCTGCATAGATTGACAAAATTTAGAACTTGAAGTCCCTAAAATTTTATTTAAGGTTCTGTGAATACAAAACTATACTTTATGATTTACCTCTATTCTCCTCGATTGTGAGCATTTTCGTGTTTTAATTTAAAAACTTCCAAATTCTTTTGAATTGCAGTTAACAACTATATGCACACAAACCCTACCACCACATTAAGATATTTTGTTTTCATATACATAAAATATAAGTGTAACAATATATAACAGAATGATTCCGATCCCTTGTGAGTCCAAAAAAACAAATATGTCCACTCACATTTTGTTATTTCAGTAATTAGGAAAACATACTATTAAAGAAGGAATTAACAATGTGCTCGAAGAACTTGCCTAAAAAAGTTGATGTACGTCTATTTCCTATTCTGCAATTCTTGATTTAACGTCGACAAATATATTAACTTGAATCCGGTTGTGCATGGTTTTCATTATCCGAAAAATATGACAGGAGATATAAACTGCATAACCTTTTAAGTACCGTCATATCATAAACCAAGCTTTGCAGTAAATTTGTTTGCCGCATTTGACAATTGATGCTGTTAAAATAAAACAAGTTTTGCTTCGTGTTTCTAATTTTGAAACTATGTCTTTAAATGACGTCATCTTTGTCGGGTATAACCAACAGATTTTGAAAAATCCGTCGATTACTGCAAAGATATGTTTATATTGTTTGTGTGTTGATTCCAGAGGACCCAATAATTCATTGGGATACGTCTTTAATGGGTTCTCGTCTTTTGACAATGGATGTTGTTCACCTTATATATATAACAATTAATTTTCTTTTTGGATTTTGCCTTACAGCTTAGGAATGTAATAGCCTTTTCCAATAATTTCCTTCGTTTTGTTGACGAAGAAAGGATCTCTTTCGAGAGCTTATTTATAATTTCGCGTTGTAGTTCCACAGGTACAACAGTTAGTTAATTTTTATAATTTTATGAAATAATTGTTGTGTACAGACTTCTCTATGAGATCATCTATTATCGCCTTTAATTCAATCTTGCAGATGTGTCGTATCCATCCGACACAGGAGACCAGCCCAGGACAGCCTTTTGTGTTAAATGGTCTTGACTATATCGTTGTCATTATATAACTCGTACAGCGTATCGTTCGTACGAATACAGATGTCATTTCCCACTCTAACTGGACCAAAGATTCTCTGAAGTAACATCCTCTTATCCGACTCTGTCATGGCCCATGCTTCTGAGCCATTTTTAATTTTTGTGTTTAATTTTTATTTCTCTGGACAGAACTCTACAACACATTTTCTGGCCGAGTCCTTGATCTGTTGTCCTTGATTGTCATTATAGAGCAACGGCTAAGTGCATCTACATGCATCTTCATGTTCTATTTTGTAATCGAATTCTAAGAAAAGAAGAATTCAACATGCGATTTTTGTACTTAAATCCCTTAAAACAAATATGGTAGTAACAGATTTGGTAGTAATGTTATGTATCTGCTAAAAATCTGGCTAATGTGATCGTGTGAGGAAAAGAACGTTTCCTAAGTGGTTAGATGAAATGCTGCAGTGTGGGTATAAGCGTATGCTGGTGTCCACACTGCAGTGGAGCTCACCTGACCTATAACTAATCCCCTACTCCAAGGTGGAACAGCATAAGCCGACGGATGAATGGTTAGAGAGAATCTATACGCTAATATGCGAACTCTGGATACCTGTCGCCCTCCAGTTTCATCTAAGCTTACTGTATTAACGGTGGCCTGACACAGGTTGACTTACTTTCCCTCTATAACAATACTTATTTTATGGAAAACATTACAATTATAAATTATGAGTCATATGCGACTCCAAAGGCATCAAACAGTGGACAGACCGCTATGGGTGTTTCCACTAAAAGTAAAACTGTATCGTAGGATGCTTCTCTTCCCATAGGAGACATAGAGGTCCTTAACGGACCAGATTCGACGAGGGCTACTCATCAGGAAGTCAGCAATGAAGTAACAGAGGAACCACAACAAAGGAGGTGAGTGTCTTTTGATTTTTTTGCAAACGCAGCTAAATATCACTAATAAGGGATGCAAGCCAACTTTTACTAACACAATTAGCCAAAAAGTTTTATATCTCTCTTTATGTAGAAGGGAAGTTTCTAGATTCATCTGGAGGGTTGGCGGGTTTCAGATGAAGCATCTCTCTCCGGTCATCAACATATCCGCTTTGATTTACCAGGAGGCGGAGATCTTCTCTCGAAAGTCTATTTTCCTAGGAAAACAGGCTAGGTCCTACATAACCAACTGGTGAAATCTAGAATGGATAACTTCCTGCATACCATCAGTTCTATATGTGAGCTGGAATTTGCGGCAGATCATCTAAACGAGAATATCATCAGTTCATATCAAAATAGTACCAAAACTCTGACACATCAAGTCAATCGCAAGGTTCCATTGTGGTCCGATAAGCTAACATCCATGCGTAGTACTGTTTAGAAGCTCTTTAACAGAGCTACAAAATACGGAAAATGGGAAGAATACCGATCTGCCCTTACTGAATATAACAAACTCATTAGACAATCCAAACGAGAATCATGGAGGTCGTACTGTGATAGTCTGCAATCGATCCCTGAAGCAGCTAGTCTCCATAAAGTCGTAACCAAGGATAAATCCAATGACATCAGCCTTCTAAAAAAACCAAATGATAATTTCACAGAAAGTAAAAAAGAAACACTTGAACACCTACTTCAAGTTCATGGGTCAATACTTCAACAATCACTATTATTAGTGACCGCTAGGTTCCAAATAAAGGATAGTGTAGCCTACCTGGTGTCGTTTTGGCTAAATATAGAATATATATTAATAAGACTCATGAGGGCCAGTCTAAGCCTGGGATATATACCGCGTTCATGGAGGAAGGTAACCGAGGTGTTTATACCAAAGCATAGACCATCAGAGCTGGCCAAATCGTACAGACATATAAGTCGATAACCTCTCGATCACGTAGGTAAGAGCTATACTCGAGCAACGTATTACAGTTCGAATTAAAGCCATTAAGGGCTGTCCGCAAGGCGGTGTTCTCTCCCTGTTACTCTGGTCAATCGATATTCATAACTTACTAGCCGAGCTAAGCTCCTTGGGTTACAATGTTATTGGTTAATCGGATGACCTATTCATAACAGTCTCGGGGAAATATGGCCGGACGACATCCGACGTGATGGTCTCAGTATAATTCCACAAAAAGCGGTTCTTGATAAAAGGGTTAACTAGAACTCCCATCTAAGCACAATAATAATAGCTTTTTGGACATGAAACAAACTCTTTGGAAGAACATAGTTAGGACAATCTTTAATAACGCTGCCTTCATATGGTGGCCAAAGCTGCAGCATACTGGTGCAACGTCTAGTATGCTTACGCATGACTGGTGCAAGCGAGCCTGTCCTACTGCGGAACTGGAGGCGATCATTGGTCTACCTACTCTGCATATTTTCACCAAAACTTCATCTGCAATGGAAGCTCTTATCGAAATTTGCAAAGTTTAAGATTGTATGACCACGGTTTTACGTCGGTGAACATTTGGTATACTGACTGCTCTCTCACAGAAACTGGCACTGGTGCGAGTGTCTTCGGAACCAACACTAGGATCTTGATTGCCACTGGTGTCAGGCCCACGGGTTTTCAATCAGAGATTCATGCCATTGAACTCTGCACCCACCCCCTTTTGAACAATAGTCCAAGGGGGCTACTATCACTATATTTTCGGAGAGTCAGGCGGCAGTCAGAGCGCTAACCTCGTGGACCTTTTCTTCCAAAATAGTTCAACAGCGTTATGGCACTCTTCATCGCCTATTGGTAGGACGCAAAGTACCCCTATGTTGGGTCCCTGGTCATAGAGGCATTAAATGAAATGAAATAGCAGAACAACTTGGCAGAATTGGTTCGTCAACCCCTATGTTCGGCCCTGAACATTTTTTTTGGCTCAGTTGAGAAACACTTCAGAGACTCGGTCTCTCAACACTGGATACACTATCCTGGCTTTCAACAGGCTAAACAACTAACTCTGCCAATCTTTCCAAAAACTAATATTCATCTCATACGTGCTGAAGTAAGACTACTCACATAGTATCTTACGGGACACAGCGTACAGAGATTCCTCCTGAATAAAATGGGTCTGTCCTACGAATGGGAGTGTAGACTCTGTTTAGAAGATGACGACACCAGTTCACATATCTAAATTGATCCTTGCATCATAACCCCTGAGCACATCAAACATTCTTCGATGAAGAACATTGTCAATCTCATCAAAGCAGCAGAAAATGTCCTTAGTCTCATAACCTAACCACAACTGGGTTTGGGTACAAAAGACCTATAGGAGGTCGCTGTACCCGTTTATCCTGCTCAGAAAGGGCGCCATGTTTGCACTCCGGTCTTACTGCAGTGTGTAGATATTTGAAGGTATTATGTGCCCTCAATTTCACTTTGACCACTTGCTTGTCTTGCGACCGCGGTCCAGACTACGTCAAGCTCTTTATGGTTATGGTTATATTATGTATATATTCTTGATCAGCTCGATGAGACGAATTGATCTAGCCATGTCCGTCTGTCTGCCCGTCCGCCCATCTGTCTGAAGCTATGTACGCAGAACTTAAGCTTTTCTCAGCCTTATGCAGTAAAAGAGTCAAAATAAAGATGCCACGCCCATTTTGAGGCATAATTCCCATACAAATCTACCACCTATTTTCGAGTTTTTGTATGAAAAAAGGTAATATTTATTCACTCCAAATTGGGTAAACACACACTAATATCGTCCTGTCTACACACCACCGATATAATAAGGATCGGGTCACTACGAGTATAACATATAGCCCTACACAACTTACCTCTCATTTTCGGATATTTTCAAGAAAATTAAATGTATAAACTTGGGTTGTTTCCCCCATTCATACCATCTCAAAGCTCAATCTAAATCACTGATGATTACATATTAACTATTTTAAAATTCGTTTGACGGGTATTTAAGCTTCGGTTCCACCGAAATTAACGTTTATCCTTGTTATCTCTGTTTTTGTTCTCACAGTATGCTGATGCGTGTCCCTTTTCACCACAGTTCAGTTTTGATTATCGTTATAGACATGGGCGTACCCAGGCATCGGCAGGAGCGTAGCTCATCTAATTAAAAAGTGAATTTATAAGTATTTTTATGAAATTTTTAATAGTCACAATAAAAATTAAAAATAAACTACTCACCTCTTTTTTATACCCGTTACACAAAGTATAAACGGGTATATTCAGTTTGTCCGAAAGTTTGCAACGCTTTGAAGTAGACATCGGAAACCCCATAAAGTATATATATTATTGATCAGCTCGATGAGACAAATCGATTTAGCCATGTCCGTCTGTCTGTCCGTCTATCTGTCTGTTGCGATGACTGTTACTCGAAAAGTTTTAAAGATATTGACCTGAAAGTCGAAACTCAAGCTTTTTGTGCTCCTAGTTAGTTTGTATGCCAGAACCAAGGTGCCACGCCCATTTTTAGATATAGCCCCCATACAAACTTACCAATTTTTTCGACTTTTTGTATGAAAATAGTTATTATTTATAAATGCTTTTACTACAATATAGGGTAAAAATACTTCTAATGGCATCCAATATCGAAAAGAATGTTGCCACGCCCATTTTCAGATATAGCCCCCATACAAATTTACCACTTTTTTTTCAATTTTTTGTATGAAAATACGTATTATTTATGAATATATTTAATCCAAATAAGGTAAGAACACTTTTTATGTAATAAAATGTCAAATCTAAGGCGCCACGCCCATTTTTATGTATAGCCTCCATACAAACTTACCGCCCATTTTCGAGTTTTTATATGAAAACATTTACTATTTCTGAGTGAATTCAATTAAATTTGGTAAAATCAATTCCAATGTCCACCTAAGTGAACACATTCGATATGGTAAGGATAGGGCAAATATAACATAAAGCCTCCATACAAATTTGACCAAATTCATCGTGAAATTTAATCTAAGCACCTGGTGAACATATAAACTATTAAAAGTGTTGTGTAACGGGTATTTCAGCTTCGGTTCCACCGAAGTTAACGTTTTTTCTTGTTTTATTTTGCAATTTTGATCGATTTGGGTATTTAAAATTTTTTATTCTAGCCTCATTAAAAAGCTGAGAAGAGCACAAAAAGTGGGAAAAGCACTTTTTACTGTTCAAATTAAGTAATATTGCCTCGAAAGTCGCGTGAGTTATGGTGTAACGTTTTCTTTTAAAATGTTTTATTTAATAAAACAAGAAAAAATATTTTCTGTTAACAAAACAAGGAAAAACGATGATCAATAATATATATACTTTATGGGGTCTCCGTTGCCTCCTTTAATGCGTTAGAAACTCTCGAACAAACTGAATACATCCGTTTACACTATGTGTAGCGGGTATAAAAATTGAAAACATTGTTTTTATTGATTTCAATTTCAAGACTGCAGAATAAAAACTATAAAAGTTGACCCAAGGCCTGCGTGTCGATGCGAACGTCGTTCACACTCATGCTGAACCAAAAAGCGAGCGTCAAGCGAAAGTTTCGCAAAACTCGAGCTCGAGCTAGAATATAATACATGAAGCGAGCGTTGAGCGAGAGTATCGCAAAACAATCGCGCTCGAGCTCAAAAGCGATAAGAAAAGCGAAGGTGTCGCAAAACTATCGAATATGATATATAAAACGAGAGTCAACCGAGAGTTTTTTCTCGATAATTTTATTCGCTTATCCTTCGAGTAAGTATCGCTTGCGATATCTCCGAACTTTTTGGTTCAGTGGGTACATATTAAAAACTTAAACAACCGCCTTTAAACATAAGGCTTAGCGTTTTGAGTGAAGAGGTTGCGCGATAGCAAATGCTTCAGAGTCAGAGAAGGCTCCCGGGCGAGGCAGCAAGTTGAAATATCAATAAGTTTATTAATAAAATAAAATTTATTTAAAAATTATATGGAAGGGGCTGCTGCAAGAAAATAATTATAATAAACAAATATATTACAAAAATAATAAAATCTTGACTCTAAATGAAACAAATAATAACTAATGGACTTAACAAAAAAATTTTACAACAAATATAATAAAACAAAATTAATAATTGGAAAGAGAGAGAGAGAGAGAGGCTCCAAGGATTGTTGTTTGCCGCGAAACTAGATAAAAAATATAAAAAAATTACTAATAAAATTCATAGTTAAAATAAAAGTAAATTTTTTTTATTTACATATTTTAGAGTCGCAAAAGATGTCGTAAAAGTCTCGAAAACGAATCCTGCGCAATAGTTCGAGAACGAAACTTTCACTGCCACAAACAGAGCGACGGGTGATTACTTTTCGTATTGTTTGCGACTGTTTTCTCGATAGTTTCTTTCCCTTATCTTTCGCGTAAGTATCGCTTGAGATATCTCCTACGAGCTTTTTGTTCAGTGGGTTATTACTAAAATATTTATGTCTTTAAGCATTTTTGGAACAATTATGCTGATGTCGTCGTTATAGCTATCTTGTTCAAAGCGGGGTGAACAAACGTAACAGAAGTACTATGTCTACACATATCTATTATTGTGGAAATCATTTTGAGACTTATTATACCCGTAATGCCGATTGTACTGGTTAATACGATATAACATTTTGTATTTGTATTTCTTAAATTTGTTTGATGATTTTCATTTGCTTTGTAACAATTCCATTAAACGTTATTTTGTTTGTAAAGTTATATTTTTTCTCAAATTTTTCTTTTACATAAATTTTTTTGTTCCTCGACATATAGTATATGTTTTCATCTATTGTAAGGGAACAATTTGTATATTCAATAAGAAAGTTTCCATTTAACTTTTTATTTTCTTTATTATCATCACACTTATATTTTAACAAAATATATTTTGTTTTATACAGAAATAATGTTTGGACCTTAATTAAAGCATCATCTTCCGAATTCTCTGCTTCGAGTCTTTTGATTTCTTCTGCTAAGTCGGATACGGAGTCGCAATGATTTTTCTCGTCTTCCTTCAATCTGTCGAAAAAACCAGATATGTGATTGCTTTTTCCTTTTATATAATCTAGAGAAAAGTTATATTCTCCTAGGCTTACAAGCCATCTTTGGAGTCTTGGGCTTATATCAATATTCGTATATTTTTCATGAACCACTTAAGTGGCTGGTGGTCGCTTTTGAGATCGAATTCTCTACCATAAATATATGAAGAACTTTGCGGCCCATACTATTGCAAATAATTCCTTTTCTATTGTGGCATTCATGTTGGTTCAAAGAACGGTTACCGATATATTTTTGAATATAGTGGTTTTTCGACGGTTGTGATAATTTCATGGCTAACTTCGTTAGTTGCCGATATTATATCTCCGTATTTGAAGAAGAGTTCACTGTAATTACCTTAAGGCCGCATCGCTTTCCTCGCTGTTCAAATGGTCGAAGTTGAAGGTTGTAACAATCTGTCCTATTTTACAGTTTGTAGGGTACATTTATTGTGCACTACCAGGATGGTTATATTCCGAAAAATAAAATTTCATCCCAAGTATTTCAGCAAAGTCCAAATAATTGTCAATTTGTGCCTTAAACGGTTTTAGAAAGATTCGACCTATTATCGAAGAGAAATTGTTATTGGGGAAGTCCATAACACACCATTAAAGGGTTCCTACACAGAAAATTCTCTTGGAATCTCTGGACATTGTCCTATCAATAAATCAGTGTCAACCAAGCATCTAATTTTTGTTTTCCCTATAGTAAGATCCATTATGGGAAGGCTTTCCCTTGCAAGACCCTAAAAAATTTACTATTTCATCTTTGTCTGATTGTGTATCTTGATTTGTACCTATTTCCATTGTAATATTACTGTCTGTACTGTTCGAATATTGGGTATTAACGCTTAGATGGGATATCCTAGTATGAGCCGAATTGTTACCCTTATTACTGTTAGTATTACCACCATTGCACTCTATTGAGTTTGACCTGTTTCCGTGGCCAAAACTCATTTTTCGCGAGTATGCAAAATTTCCGTTTTTTCAATGTTACCATGTTAAGAAATGATCAAAATGCTATGTTACATACCTAAAATGTTAACTTAACAGTTTAGTGTTAAAATAACAGCTGTTAAAGTCAGCTTTTGCAAGCGAACAACACGTGCTGTCTTAAAGGTTAACTTTGCGATGCAATTTCAAATTGGCATATCT
>JAEIFJ010000511.1:0-39195 GCA_018903435.1 Leucophenga varia | reverse complement strand
TCTAGAAGTTTTCCATTTTTATTATCATTATTATGATTATGATGCTTTTTCCCAGGCACAAAAGGAGCCCGGCGTCGCTCTAGCTGTTGTAATCAATCAGGCCAGGCGCAAGCGCAAGCGCGGCTGGCGCTGTTGCTCTTTCTGTTCCTGTTGGTGGTGCAGATGCTCAAGTTGCTGCAGATGATGCTGAGTTGCAGTTTTGTGCTGCGCAAAATTAATGTGCTTTAATTTGCAAGTTTGTGTCCTAAGTCTTTAGTTTGGCTGCCAAGTTTGTGTCCTAAGTCTTTGCATTTTGCGGCCACACACAAAGCGCGGGGCGTTCTTCAGTTCATCCACGCTTTGTTGTTGTTGCAGCTGTTCCACAGAAATGTCATTAAAGCCACATACACACACAGACACACACGTAGGGTGTGCGAGACTGTGGCCCGAGCTGGAGCTGATCTCAGGCAATGTCAATTGCCGCAACGCCAAAGATCTGCATTGCTTGATATTCTAATTGCTGAAATTGTTTGTTGAAGACAAGTGTGTGTGATTATAGTGTGCGCGAGTGTGTGTGTAATATGGTGTCGTGTTGCTCAACATGCCAATTGCACATTAACGACATAACACCGTTATAAACAGTGAGTGCCTCGTCTGTCCCCCTCTCCCTCTCTGTCTCTCTCCTTCTCTGTTGGTCTCCCTAGCACATATCGCTTCATATCCATAGCATTGCTTCACCTTCCCGCCTCCCACTTAATCAGGGCATGGCTGATTACACCGATTACGCATATTGATCAGGCGACGTGCCACAGCACGTAGCACTACCATCATTCATGGCGCGCCGAAAACGCACCTGAAGCAGCGCACTGAAGGCTTCACAACGAGTTCGCTATGCAATTAGCGTGAATCATGACGCAGTACCTGACGCATATGCTCCACACTGCCTCCCCTCTACTCCCCGACTCCCTTCCTTTCTGACTAATTGGCTAGGCAAACCCGCCTAGCAGTCGAAGCTGGAGCTGAGGCTGCTGCCGGAGTCGGTGTCGCTGTCGTGTAGTTGTTGGGTCGCTTGTCTGGCGTTTGTGATTTTCCAATTGAATCGAAGACATTCCATGGACAGCGCACACACAAAATCACAAATATTTCGGCGCCTATAAATGCTAATGAGGCGTGCAGTGAGCACAATTATTACTTTTGAATGCCCTAGCCAAGGTGGGTATGTCGACTATTGAGGAATATTCAAAAAATCTTTATAAGGATTTTGGAATTGCATTTTATTATTTCAATAAAGTATATAAATAATATAGATTAGTGTTAGAGATACAGAAACGTCGAAAAAAACATCGATGTTTCAATGAAAAACCTCAGCAAATATCGATGTTTCTCCATCTCTATTAAGTGTGTTTTATGGTGTGTATATGGAGGTTATAATGTATTACTTTCTGTAGATCTAATACCCTTGAAACACGTATCTAAGTCACGAGTATTTAAATATAAGTTTCATGTGTTATTATTTTGAACTACATATATCGTATTTGTATATGTTCCATCTCCAAAAGAGTAAAATCTATTCTTCACAATTAAGTAAATATTAAATATCTTAGTGAGACAATTGATATGATTTTATTATTATAAAGAATATTGTAAGAGCCATCGTCAGAATGAATTTCTCTTCAATTGGAATATAGGCAATTACTAGTTATACCTTATTATATTATAATACGAGTATGTGCATATATAGTCTAAATATCATTTAATGCTACAGTTCTACCGTTTCCGAAAAAGTACAAACCACATATTCATATGCTAAAATCCAATAAAATAACAGTCTATAATATTATATTTCCTATCCCCAGTAAGTCAAATCCTAATTCCAGCCCAAAAGAGTAAAAACTGTTCGTTACGATGCACTACAAATATGAACAAAATTTTATGTTCATCTGCCGCTAGATGTGCTTTATCCTTCAGTTAGCTGGCGCATGACATGATGCACAGCGGGAACACTCAAAACTCTCCCGAAATTCTTGGAGCCCGCCTCTGGAGCTAGAGTAAGGGGTAAGGCTTGCAACAATGCCGTTTTAATTTCGTTAGCTCCGAAGGACTCATGCCGACTTTTTTATTTTAACAGCTCATTTGTATGACCCCAAGAGTTTCCGACACACAAAGAATGCCACTCAAAGAGAGAGAGAGAGGAGAATGAAATGAGAAAACGGGAAAATATAAACTACAAAACATGTAAAAAATTCTGCTGCGGTTTATGACAGCGATCCATGTTGCTATTGCTGTTGTTGTTGTTGTTGTAGTCCGTTTTACGATTCGGTTCTTGAAGCATTTGAGCTATTTGATACTTTTCTTCACACTTTTCTCTCTGACCAACTGTTTTATCGTCGCGGCGCATGTTTTCTTAAGTCTTTTTTTTATCTCTTCACATTTTTCTCTTGAGCAATTTGCTTGAAGATTTTTTATCATCTCTCGTTTTTAACGCTCTTAATGTTTTCCACACTTGGCGCTTTTTTATGACAGTTATTATATATTCATTGATTGGTTTTAACGAACTCGTTCGGCATTGTTTGAGACAAAAGATGGAAAAAAAAGGAGAAAAAAATTATAATTAAAATGATTAATAAAATGAACAATAGCTTGAAGCTCGCTCGCAGCGAAGCCATAAAACTGCCTAGTTTAGCAGCGGGCTTGTGTATTAATTTATGCATTAACATCTTGCGAGAGCTTATACTAATTTCGATTCGAAAACATTAACATTTCGGTCAAAATAAACAGCTAATTGGAGCGAGGCGGAAGAATTCAAAAGTCTCTTTTCGTTTATTATTTATAGAGTATAGACTGTTTATTGTGAATAACACAAATTTCGTTCGCCTCTCGATACTTAAATAAAATTAATTTTTGCAAAATTTTATGTCTGGTATTTTTAAAGTATGAGTTAAAAATTTAAATTATTTTTGTGTCTGTATTTAAATTTTTACCAGTTCAAGTCTTTAGATTTTTTTCAGAGAATTGGTATATTATTCTATAAATTAAAAATAAGATTTTTATTAGTGAATACTTAACACTTCCTTTTTACAGCTAATACATTTCTTCCCAGCAGCAAAAATGTGTCACGACTCATTCGATAGAAATGTCGATAGACAACAAGTGCGATCTCCAACTAAACTTTACAGTACGATTTGGTAAGCCAGCCTTTTTTGGTCATATTTAGTGTATTCAATAATATTTATCATTAAAATAAATTTTATAATATCGCAAGAAAATTAACAGACACCTTTTTTATTTATTTGTATTTTTTATCTATAACAACCTTTCAGACGTGTTTTCCCACGAATTGTTTGCCATTTTCAGTACAATTCCCTCTCAATCAACAAACAACCTGCTCGCATCGTTTTTATTGCGACACATTCATCGATTCGGTAAACGTTCCCACCCACACCACACAGATATGTGTATTTCACCGCACAATTGATATACCTCCCCTTGTAGAACATATCAATTTTCCACACTTACCAGAAAGACATTAATTTTATGCCTCTATGTGATTAAGAGCAGCTCATACGAGCAGATATACTCCATATAGGATTTGGCTTTGCAACCCCTAACGCACCCTCAGACTGTGCCTAAATCCCTGTGGATTCCGGGAGAGTGTTCGACATTTGCAATGATTGCCGTAACAAGTGCAAATTTAATGCCCGCAATTTTGTGTATAAAAATCAGCCAAGGCTAATCAGGTGCGGAATTTCATCCCTGTCCCACAGTAAAAGAATATGTCTTTATTTGTTTTTCCTTTATTTTTCATATTTTCTCATCGTTAGGAAAAACACGGTACCCGCGAGAACTTTGCCAAATTTTCAAAAACAAATTAATTCGTACTCAGTGACAGGTACGAGAGGAGGGGAACGTAGGAGAAGGATGTTTCTCCACCCACAAACAGTGTTCACCCCAAAAACAAAACTTGAGCTGAAAAGTTGAAAAAGTTCAACCCTGCAGAGCTCATCAATTAAAATACTGTTTTTACTACCCGTTGTTGTTGTTGTTGTTGCTGGCCAACAACCCTGTCTTGTCAGAAAATTAAGCATAATTACATTTTAATCATCTTTATTGCTCTTTCACAAGTTTACTGTTATGTACAAGTCGCATTTTGCATTATATACTGGCCCGGTCTGGCCTGTTCTGGCCGCAACAATTAGGGGTTGGCCATGCGGTTGCGCTTTTTATGGCCCCTTCAACAGCCGGACGAACGGACGGACAGACGGACGGACCGCAGACATTTTTGGAAAAACAAAAACGGTAGCAAACCACAAAATTTCATAAAGTTTTCGTTTTTTCTACTCCTCTCCTTCCTCTGCCCTCTCACCATATTGCGCTTCATCAATTGCTAATGAGTGGAGCGATTGAGGTTAGACTGAGTGAGAGAGAGAGAATGGAGAGAGGGAGGTGTGCTAAAGAGACTGAAACCAGCTGTTGTCATTTACTTACTTCAAACGGGGACTCCGTTTTTGCTCTTCTCCTTCCCCTCTTCACTCATCAGTTCTGCCCGTCCCCACAATTGTTTTTGCTCTGAACTCTGCTGAACTGTTGCCCACTTGAGTCACATTTTATTCAATTTGTTAACTGTATCAATTTGCTTGGCTCAATAATGTGTTATAAATGTTGTAAATGGCTAATTAAAACGTTTTGATTTGGCGCAGACAGATTAATTTTATGTACATATATAATGCATATTTGAATATATTATAATATTTTATTATGTTTATATATTAACGTACTTAAGTTTACTTGCAGTTTAATTCTCGGAAAATTTTTAAAATTGCTTATCGAAAATCCATGCACTTTTCATATTGATATAATTTAGTGCTGCGCGTGAGTACAAACTTTTATATCGATATTGACTGTTAAACTTTTTAGTTATCGATTTGCCAATTAGCCTGCGCTAAGTCAGTGTGTCCACTTGCCAACAAAGAAAATCGATCACTATAACCATTAAAATCGTTTTCACATTAAATGTTTATTTTTAATAAAATTAACTTAAATAGTGTCACAGAACATAGAATTAAATTAATTTAGCACCTCTCAATAAAATAAATTACAAATGTCTTTAAAAGATTCCCTGAAGAAAATTCCACTTGAAATTGATTGTTTTACATTTGCCATAGATTTGATTTTCTTTGTGGCACAATCAAAATAAATCGACTGACCGTAAATTTTAGGCAAGGCAAAGTTGAATTGAATCAATTCTGGCGAATTGCAGAAAGCATCTCGTCTTGCAACTCACTGCTTATCTGACCCCGACTCGGACTCGGAATGCACAAAAATTGAAATCAATTAAAATGACAACAAAAATGACCATAAATACCGATATGTCCAGTGTCGCTGCCGCTGCTTTTTATGGCCGTAGTAGCAGCAGCAGCAGCAGCAGCAGCACAGTAGAGAAGCCTTTGGGTACTCTGGCAAATCTAATGAAGATTTACTTTAGGCCATAACACATGGCCGATGCCGTTGCTGCTGCTGCTGTGTGTGGCGCTTTAAGTGGCAGCCGCTTCGACCAACTCGTGGCCATTTATTTGGAATTTTACATTTTACAATCGAGCACTGAGCGGACTGTGGGTGTTAGAGAGATGCGTGCTTACAGCAGTAACAACAACAACAACAACAAGAACAACAACAACAATGGCATCAACGAGGGGCAATTATAAGCGTTGTACACACAGCATACAGTGCCCCCTCAACTTGCCTCTTCTGCCCGTCGTCAGCCATTTCTAACGGTGGCAATAGCTTTGGCGACAGTGCCACAAGAGGGTGTTGGCTCAGGCCTGGAGGGGGAGCAGCATGAGGGGGGGGTGTCGGGAGATGTGGCAGCATATGGCAGCCATTGGCATTGCAACACATAAAGTTCGATTTGTTGTTGCTGCTGGGCTGCTGCTCGGGATTTATGTGCGCTATATGCGGTTATAAATTCCGAATACATGAATAGCTTCCCCAGATCTATGCGCCAAATTGCAGTAGCAGCAGCAAAAGCAGCAGCAGCAGCAGCAGTTTTCCTTTTGCCTTTGTGGCATGCCTCGTGCCATTTCGCTTGCTCTCCTAATATTTTTCAATTAGAGCAACAACAGCGACAGGCAACGCATGTGAATGCGATTCTTCTAAAATGCTTCACTGCGCAATTATTTCAATTTCGAATGAGTCGAGGCGAGTCAGTCTGGGCTGCAGCTGAACTAGTTACAGCATCCACGTTCGTTGGTTTATCCTTTCCCCAAAAAACCTATACCAATGCCAAGCCAATCCCAGCCCACATTCTCTTTCGTATTGTCGTTATTTGAGTTTCTTGGCTCATAAATCAGTTTGTTGCCTTTTTAATCCGTTTTAATTGCTGTTCGTTGGTCAGACTATGAATGTGTCGCAGTCGCAGCAAGGACTAAAGGAGGCAGGAGCTTCCTTCCTAGCTAGTGGCTCTTGTTGCCGTTACTGTTACAACTGTTGTTGCTGAGGCGATTAAGAGCATTGCGTCCATTATAGTACGCATTCAACACACACACACACACACACACACAAAAAAATATCGCTGGTGGTTGTAAGTGCCTTCAGTAAGCCTTAACGGCCATTATAAACGTTGTATGCCGTCGTCTCAAATGGATGTAAATGTTTGTCTTGCTACAGTACAAAGAAATTCCACACAAACAGTTACGGAGTGTGCAGAGGAAACGCAATGTCATTTGAAGTGGAAACGAACAAAACTCTTACAAAACTTACAACACATTTTTGACAATTTAAGGCTAAATACATTTTTGTATTTTTCTTTATTATTTTATTTTTCTGTTTTATTAAACACAAATGTTAAACAACATAAGTTGATTTAAATCTTACATTATCAAGCTTAACATAAGTATCGATACTTTGCAAGCAATATCGATTGCCATTAGTCTAATTGGCAGCCAAGTTCATTGATAGTGCTTGCGAGAGAGTGAGACAACCATATGGTACATGTCATTTGTTTGTGCAAACATATGTTGTGCTGGCGCCATGTGTCTCAATTAATTTGCTTGCAAAAAAAGTGAAGTGTGGAATTGTTAAGTGCTTAATAAGATGGAGGTATGTATCTACATACATTTATACAATATATGCATATACACATGTGTACAATCATTTATTTCTTTGTCATACTGATGATCTGATCGGCTGAGCAGTCAGCCACTTGAGCTGTTTGTATGTTTGCGCATGCCATAACCTCACATTCCAATATGCGCAACTCTGCACGCATGTTACACACACACACACACACATACAGGCAGACACGCATACTCCCACTTAACTACGCCGTCAGTTCGTGTTGCTGTTGTTGTTGTTCTTTGTTAGAGACCGACCGACGACATGTTGAAATTCGCGCGCCAATTTAACACTTGTCATTTGGTTCTCGTTTTGCGCCCCTTGTTCATCTTTCTTTTTGTCTTCTCTCTGCCTCTCTTTCTCTTTTTATCTTGCTCTCTCCCTCTGTCTGCGCAGACGTATCATTTTCATTATAAATATAGCCACAGAGAGTTGCCCGAGGCTCACTTGGCTGGGCATAAGCCACGAATTTATGACATTTTGATTTGCGTGAAATTTGCTTTTGGCACGCATGCGTCGTCTCTGCGTATCTTCCTCCTCCTTCTCCTCATCCCTGGCTCTCTCTCCCAGGGCATTGGTCCATTGTGTCACGTGCTCAGTCTGAGCAGATCTGCTGCTGCTGCTGTCGTCGTTATCCTTTTCGTTCTGTGTCACATTAAATGCGCTTAAAGCGCTAAACAAACGCGTTCAAGACAGCACAGGGCACGAGGCAGGAGGGAAGGGGATCTTCAGGGGGGTAGGCAGGCCCACCTATATGCGTGTGCTGTGCACATTTAGCGTCATCGTTGGCGGTGCCCCGGTGGTGCTGGTGGTGGCTCCGTTTTGCCAATTAAAGCGAAATATGCGCGCATGCGCTCAGCAGCCCAAGTTCATGTCCAGCAAAGCAAGCAGGACACAGGCCCAGACAAAGCGTCGCACACAGAGTCGCCACGTGTGGAGGTAACGAAGGGGGGCAAGTGCAGGGAGCGGGAGCAGCAGCAGGAGCAACACAATTTTTGACATTTTTATGAGCATACAGCGCATATATCAAGTTGGGCGACTGCGACGACTTGAGTTTGTTTTGTTTGTTTCCTCTTTTTGCTGCTGCTGTTGTTGTTGTTGTTTTTGTGGTCGCCACGAAATGGAATTCCGCGCACATAAAGTGCGACGGCGCCCACGTAGGCCAAACCCGCTGATGCCCAGAGGCGCCTGTTTCGCGCCTGCGCATCGCCAGCACAACGAAGAGGGACACGGGCTAAGGGCAATGGGCTACAGCTGCAGCCCTGATGCTCTGGCGGTGGCGATGGCGATGGCGTCGTCTGCCTGCCAAGGGGACATATATCGTGCGAATATTATTTATACTCGTTCCATAGCCGCAGCACACAAATGAAACGCAAATATTTATCACGCGTTTTTAATACCCTGTAGGCGGTTGGGACTTAGAAAGGAGCTATGTGGGGAAGAGGTGTGATTTGAAAAGTAGATGAAATGGATAAAATAAAAAACGAAAAAGATATAATATGTGTATACATTATTATAATAATAATAAATAATAATAATAAATAATATATAATAAATAAAAATATAATATTTTGAAAAATTTTATTCAAAATATATGTATGTATATAATTTTTATCATATTGAGCTGAGAAACTACGAGTTTGAAATATTGTAAAAAAAATAAAAAAATCTATAAATCATCTATCCATCTAGAGTACATAGCTTTAAAGATTTATAAAGGGAAATATATAAAAATACTGAATACTATAAAAATATAAAATATTTAAAATAGTGAAAGTAATGTTTTTGAAAGACTATTTTAATTATTATCATTTACTTGAGTAGGTTCTTAATCTAATTGCGAAAGATCATCAAGGAATATAGAATTACATGTAATATATGTAAAAAGCATATAATCTTTGTAATAATGTACAATCATTGTTACCCGATAATTATCTGAACTTTGGCATAGTCCGAATTTCGAAAGTTCCAAAGTATAATGAAATATTTAAAAATAACAGGGTATAACTGGAGTGTATCTATATTTTCTCCTATTCTACGACTGCGCCAGGGCAACTGACTTATTGACCAAGTGGCCAAAACATGACCTGGTAGATGGGGCACCGTAGCCAACCAACCAACCAGCTCCAACACACACACACACACGCAGACACACAGCAAACCACAAGGAGGCAGCACAAATTGAACTGTAGGTGGTGACCGCTGCTGGGCTCTTGTCATCTCCCGTTGTTATTTGGCTCATAAATTTGTGCTGCAATGATTTTTACGTTTGTTGCATTTTTACTTATTTTTTTTTTTTTTTTTTTCTCTCTTTGTTTGTCCTGCTGCTGTTGTTTGCGGTTTGATTTGTTTGAACACCCAGCACAGAAATTTCCCGCACTGAATTATTGAAGCTGGAGATTCAGCGATTTATGGCCGTGAATTGGACTGGTCACAGGTCTGAGGACTGTGGAGTAGGGAGCAGGGGGGAGGAGGTATGCTCGTCATTTGGAGCAGCTACCAAATCGATTGGTTGTTGGCAATTTATTTGCCCTGTTGGTTATGGTTATGTCAAAATATGTGTGATATGTGAAATAATGAGTTTGTTGTGGTTTCTGCATACTGTGCATTTATTTATTATATTAATATAGTTTTTAAGGGTTTTCCTTTTTGGCCATAAATCCAAATTGTTGGGTAGATAAACTGAGGTTTTTTCTTCAACTTGCATAAAATGCGGGAAACAGAAAGGAATTTTTAAATTGCTCTACCTCTGACTTTTAGTTATTAAAGAACTGGGAAAGACTTTATTATTGGAATATTATAATTTTAAAATTTATTAGACCAAACATAAATTAACTCAGAGCACCAAAAAACAATTACGAAACATACAGTCAAGTGTGTTGGACTTTTATACATACATCCTCCAACCAAAGTTTTTTTCTTCAACACTTAATTTCATAAATTATTAAGTTAAACTGAACGTCTAAATTTATATTTTAGCCTTTTTTTGCTCGATATGGGGAGA
Source organism: Leucophenga varia (assembly GCA_018903435.1). Taxonomy (NCBI): domain Eukaryota; kingdom Metazoa; phylum Arthropoda; class Insecta; order Diptera; family Drosophilidae; genus Leucophenga; species Leucophenga varia. The sequence goes on along the minus strand of JAEIFJ010000511.1, from coordinate 29,102 downwards.
TAGAAGGCTATCGGACAAATTTAAAAATAAGCTTTATCTGCGTTTAGTATTCAGTAAATACTTTATCAAGTTTGGTAACCCTAGCAATAAAAGTTTCGGAGATCTAGCTGTTCATACAGACAGACAGATAGACCATTCGTCTTGGCTGTTATACATATAAAAAATATCGAACTGTTTTTCCATATATACTTGATTCCCTATGGATAGCGGGTATAAACATTCAATTAAACAAATTTGGCAAAAAGAAGGAGAGGCAGAAGAAGAAAGAAAGAGAGGGAGAAAAGAGAGTCCAACGATACACGAATTGGTTTTTATATAAATTAGTCGAAAGGTGCCTACATGTCTGCCATAAAAACAAAAGCCATCAGCATTGACCCAGTGGCCGCGGCGGCGTCTTCTTCGTCGTCGTCGCCGTCCGATCTGCAGACATATTGAAAATTAAAGCGAGCGCACGTTTAGCCGTGCGGCAGCTGGAGAGAATGAAAGAGGGGAGAGAGAGAGTAAAAGAGGAGAGAGAGGGGAGAGCAACAGCGAGAGGAGCCTTCAGAGTCATAACTCCGACGAAAAACACTTTACAGATCATTGATCATCATCAGGCAAGTTGAGAGACAGGTCCAGATAGAGAGAACGAGCAGGAGAGAGGGAGAGCGAGAAATGAGAGACTTGTGAGAGCGAGAGAGAAGTATGGAAATTGTGATTATGATTCATAAGAGATTCGGTATTTTTTTTTTTTTTTTTGATATTTTGGGGCCCGTAAATTACCGGAATTACTCGAATGTTGTTCGTTTTTCTCTGCTCGTTCGGTTGTTTTTTAGGTCGTTTTTGGCTTAAAGCAAGCGGGTCGGGGCGGGACGGGCAGGTCCCGGGTGCCGTGCCGGCCAACACCTTAGAATACTCTCGGGGCCCCGGCGTGCCTTTTCGGTGTTTCTTTTTGTTCTCGTTTTTTAGATAAATGAATTTGCGCTACTTCGAGCGACGCGTCGCGTCGGCAGCTACCACAGCCACAACAACAGCAACTGGGCAACAGAGATACAGATGCATATACCGATACAGATACAGATACCGATATGGGGCACTTGGGAGGGTCGTCAACGGCAGCCACTGGAGCTGACGCTGCTGCCGCTGCTGCTGGCGTTGCAGCTCGTCAGTCGCTTTGATTGAAGCAGTCGCCCTCGACATCTCTTGCCTGTGGACGGGAGAACTGGAACCTTAGCATGCAAGCTTTGGACCGACCCGACGCAATTATACCGAAAACCATCCATAATTATAGAGCGGCAACATATTTCGAAGTTAACACTTTCGTAGCATGGCTTTGGGAACTTGCTGCAGGCAAATTTTATTGATGCATCACAATTTAATGTGCAGTTGGCACAGGTTTTCGTTTTTTTTCATTCTTTGGGGATCATTTCATATGGCGAACAGTCGACGGAATCGAGGGTTCGACGGGTTTTCTGTTCATTTTTCGGTGATATTGTAATTTTTTAATAAAATTTTTGTATTATTTTTGTGATCTTTCATGCTGTTGATTGGTATCTTTCGTGTGTGTGTGTGTTTGTCAAGGCACGCAATGCGTTGTGCTCTTAAAAATTGAGGTTATGTTGTCTGGTATATTGAGGTTAGGTTGTCTGGTATATTGAGGTTATGTTTTCAACTCAAATCCTTGCCAGCGGGTGGAACAACTTTGTTGAGATAATTAACTGAGTTACACAAATAAAATTTTGATTGGCAAACAGCTGATTTATTACGTGGTGTTTTATATATAATATTTATCGACTCATGTTGTTTAAGATTCTTGAAGATATTTAGCTTAGTTCTTATAAATTCACTGTAAAAACTGTTAACAGTTTGGCTTTAAGTATAGCATCATATAAGTATAGTAGTAACGTATCTTTCACTAATCCAAAAAAAGTAGCTAAGGCGCAACTAATTGAGTGCTGCAATCGGATATAATTGGCTGATTTTGAATAAGTCCGGCAATTATATATTGTGCTATTACTATTGCTTGATTATGGGATGAATTCTGGCCTTTCATGCGCTTTACAATCTAATAACTACTAGCTAATTTGCCAAGTTATTGCCAGCTTGGCGCTTCAGTAAGTCCTATAATCGCACTGCAGACTGCAGGCTGGCTGGAAGAGAGTCTTCTGCTGTGCCGAAGAGAAGACCGGCTACAGCTTAATGGGCAATAGACAACACGAATTCCAGCAACCATTTACGCAATCATTAAGCACGAAACTAATTTGTGTGCCTTGCATTGTGATAACTCAGACAGAAATGGGTAGAGAATAAGAAAGAAAGAAAGAGAGAGAGAGAAAAGGCCAAAGTCGGACACAGAAGTTGGCATGTTGCACGTGTTGCATGAAACTGACTGACTGACTGACAGCACATGTTGAAGACTTGAAAGTCGGAGAGTCAAGCTCGAATCTACAGCATAAAGCTGTTGAATTATGGGCAATTATCATTGCCAGAAAGTAGGTGTGATCCTCAAGTCTCTCCGCAACTCAAGACAGAAGAACTTGAAGAGCTGCAAGATCTTCACCATAAAATAGCACAAATAATTGAAATGTAATTTAGTAAATTTGCAGCAAGCAGATTGAAACATTTGCCCTCAGACACAAATTGAACTACATTTCTTGCCAGACACGTCTCTTAATCAACATTCCATAAATTTCAACATTTTAGTATCGAAAGAAGCTCTGATCTTCATATATTTGTTTTCCTTCTTTACTGATCGAGTTAGTTATGTGTGAAATTGAATTAGAAATTGCTTGGTAATTAATCTGATTCGTTATGCGGATGGAGAACATTAATCTAAGCAAGATTTAAAATCAAAAAAAATTAAAAAAAACTCTCCGACAATCTTAATAATGTGTTGATGGATGAAGCTTTGCTCTGCCAATCGATTTGTTCTACATGATTGAGAGATTTTGATTCGAAAAATAAACACAGTTTTCTTTTGAAATGGGGGTCAGTAGATTATATCAATTTTACGGAAGCTTTTAATAATTTATTTAAATTTTTGTCATCAATAAAAAAGCGACTCGTTGCTGAAGTTTGAATATAATCGAAAATAAACCATATGCATGTTTTTTACAGGGTATAGCATGGAAGTGTGTCATAAATTCGACATAATTAATATTCTAAGCTTTTAATTTAACTGGCAATGAAATTGCGTTAATAATTATGATTCGTCTAGACTAGTTTTTCGACATATATTTTCCATATGTATTGGTTAGCATAATTAAGTATTTTGTTGATAGATTTTTTCCTACACCGTTTCACATTATGCTTTGTGCTCGATTTTCGTTGACATATTGAGGTATTGATAACAGTTTGATGACTTTATGACATTCTATTCACTGAAATTCCAAAACTAAAGCGGTTTCCATTCAATATTCGTTATCTTTTATATTTCAATAGAAAGAACAGTGCTGGAAATGCTAGTCTGTAGTACACCCCCGCAAATGAGATTTAGTTTCCGCCTTGTATGGATCATATTTAGATATTTATATCTCTGTTGCCATAAAGTTATGACATTTGCAATGAAGCCAGATCATTGATATAATAAATAAAATACCAGTTTCACTTCCTGCTGGGGGTCATAAAAAGGTAATAGTCCATTTCACAGCAATTAAATGATTCGTGTACTATAAAATATAAATCGACGGATCTGTCACAATTGATTTCGCAAAGCGCACAAAGTCCCACAACAAGTTTCGTTCACATAGAACGTGGAACGGATGGAGTAGTAGAAAAAAATCGAATACGAAATCAAAAAAAACGAATAAAAATAAAACAGATACAGATACAGTCGTATAAAGCAATCATAACTTATCCACTTTATGAGCAATTAATTTATGCGTTGACAATTCTAATGACTTTTGATATAGTATACTATACTATTGTTGTTGTTGCTGGATTAAAATATGTGTGGAAGTGTGTAGCGTGTGTGGCTGTTTGTGGCTACGAACAAAGCGATAATCAACCGGAATATAAACATATAATAATAATAATCATAAAATGTATTGAAATGAACGCTAACTAGCTGATTTGATTAAAGGTCGTTGCGTCGCCACGGATCGTAATGTGATATTGTGTTAAAAGATGATCTTCGCTCCAGGAATGTTAACTGGTTATCCCTCTCAAAAAAAAAAAAAAAAAAACAATTCGTATGCTGTGAATAGAGACACTTTATTGAGACACCTTGTTGATAAGAATTATGAGCTAGATAAGCAGGTTTTGTGAAGAAGAATTTCATAATTTCACAATTAGAATTTGTACAAAATTATTGCTGCAGGTGATGAGAATTAAATGTTAACTTCAGGTTTTCAGAGAACCCCGACAAGTTGTTAATCTGCTTGTCAAGCCAAGTATAATTGGGAATTGAATATTTTGGGATATGTTGAAATTATACAGTGAGATAGAGTTAAGTGAATAACTTGGTAACGTGATAAGAAATAAATGTCAATTCGATGTTGGTATTTTATTGAAGAGTTTCTTCCGAAGGTATCAATTTACTCAATTTGAAGTGTTTTTCAGCACTCAATTAACAAATTTATATCATTTTAATATTAAATAAAATACAAATGTCAACATTTTATTTTATAATATCATATTTAAGACTTTCTATGAATGTTTTTCAGAGTCTTTCACACTAAATCAACATAAATATATCTTTTAAGTATTTAATAGAACTGAACTTAATATTTTTAATAATACATAAGACTTTCTTTGATTGTCATTCAGAGTTTTTCATCACTCAATCAACAAATATAAATCTTTTAGTATTAAGTAAAACTGTATAAAATATATTATATTTATTATATAGATATTAAAGACCTTCTCTGACTGTTTTTCCCATGAAGCACATAAATATCTCTCAAGGGGCAACTTTGTATGTCACTTTTTGCAACCCATTTTCGCTCAAATTTCTCATTGTTTCTTTAGTATTTTTGTACATTTGTGTTTTTTATGGTTTTCAAAACGATTTTAAAATCAATTTAAATTTCTGCGAACGCCACTTGGCACAGTTCTAAATCAAGCGAAGCGCCTCCAAATTTTGACATGACATGTGCAACATTGTCGCGCCTTGGCATTGAAAAGAACCCAAACTGAAACTGAAACGAAAGCTGACTGAGAATATATATATGTATATATATTATATACTGCGTATTTATAAGGAAGACAAGACAAAAGGAGGGATGCAAAAATTATTTCATAGCATGTCATAAATGTCGGCGGCAAATGCCGCTGCTGACGATGTTGCAACATCAAGGCGAGATCTACCGATCTTCTTCCATGCGGGGCAACAATTTGCAGCATCTTCATCTGCAGCAGATGCGCTGGCTGCGCTCTGCTGTGTCGACTGTGTCGGCTGCTTCGTGCGTTATTATGATCTTTTAATAGCCCGCAATTTTCTCACCTCGCAAAGTGTGAATATTATGGTGTAATTGCATCAACGCATCAACTCCTACCAATTTCCAGGCTGAGGGCCTAAAAAGGCCGCGCCAATTGCCAAATCGTTCGGACCGGCAGCACCAGCAGCATCTGCAGAGTCAGTCCAACTTTGGTTGCTGCCAGATCCGGCCTCATCATAACTCTGTTGGGGCCGACGTTGCCGTTTGCCGTTTTGTGGCATCTTCTCTGGCATTTGCCGTGGGGCGTTGATTGTGGCGCAACTCCTTCTTTTCCCTTTTTCATTTTTCATTTTTCATTTCGTTCGTTCGCTTTGCGCCTCCCTTTTTTGGTATCTCTTTCGTATTGCCGACAGGTTCATGTTACTTCGGCATCTTTTTGAGCTTTTGGCTTTTATGAAATTATTGCAAAAGTGCGTAATTATTTTCTGTGCTCTTAATTTTCGCAGTGTACGAGTGAAGAGGGCTGCCCCCCCCGGCCCAATGGATTGGATCGCCACGGCACGGGATCGGCAGGTTCGGTTTATTTATTGAAATTACCCACCAGGCAGGGGCTCAATATCGGAGGATTTGTGAGAGAGAGAGTATAGAGAATGGTGCAATTGCAGATGCTCTCGAGTTGCGCGGATAAGAAGTTTATAAGCAATAGAATTTGGATAGTTTGTATGAACTTGCCAAAGTTATTTACATTGCATGAAATTGGCAATTGTTTTTAAGATACCGAGACCACTTTAGGTTTTTTATGGTGCCATTTGTATGTTACACTCTTTAAATTCGAAAAGAATCATCGTGCTGTATTCCATAGTTTATATATGAAAAAAGTTAAAATAGCTGCTAAGAATTTGTATGGCTTTAATTCAGAAAGTACGGATTACATTTCTCTAACATATCTATAACATGTCTGTAACATGTCTATAACATTTCTGTAACATTTCTATGACATACCTGTTATATGTATGTACGAGTATGTCCGTAACATAGTCGTGATATGCAGCATATGAGTAAAATGTCTCTAAAATGTTTTAACATGTCTATAACATGTCCGTGACATAACATTTTAACATGTCTGTAACATTTTATACAAATGCAATATATACATTTTGGCATGGAAATAAATGGATAACATTCTTCTACATAACCTCTAATGGTGTAAGCACATCTTTGTTTGTTGTTTATAAATTAATTGTCATGATCCATTAATTTATGAATAATATATATTAATTTTCTAGAGTATATTTTTAGTATTTTTAGAATACATAAGTATCATTTAGTTAATTAAGTATAGATGAATATTAAATGCCATTGGATCTCTCCCACTAAAATCGATTCAGTTTCTTCTGCGATTAATATCCCTCGTTGTATATAAAGTTCTCTCTTGTTCTTTCTCCTTCCCATTATAAACTCAATTTGAGTTGCGCTTGTTATGCTGTTGCAGTTTTCTAGCAAGGTCATCGCCATCTAAACTCTTTACATCTATATCAAAGCAGTATAATTGCTGCTGCTGTCTTGTTGTTGTTGTTGCTGTTGCTGCTGCTTGCACTCTCGCTTTGAGCATGTTCTGTGCCTTGTTGTTGTTGCCCGTCTTGCTGTTGTTGTTGTTGTCGTTCGGGGGCAAATTGAAGCATGATGCCTCCGCATGCGGGGCATTCAACACGCATTAGGTTCACACCCAGACAACATTTTACTTTACACATCGCACACAAATTGTCGCTGCATGCTGTTGTTGTTGTTGTGCCCACTGTTGTTGTTGTTGTTGCTGTTGTTGTTTCGCAGCCCACTAGCATTTTAAAGGAGTCGCAAAAAGGAAGAAGCCTCAGCGACAACGAGAACCAGAACTGCTCTTCTATCCAGCAGGCAGGCAGGCAGGCTGGCAGGCAACCTGGTGTGGCACAGAGGTGGAGCAGGGATAGTGGTGGTGGGGGAGGGGGTTCAGCTTGCTCGTCTCTGGCTCTGTTGATACCAATTTGATGGCATAATTTCAACATGCCCCGCGGCCATATAAATTTGTATGTTGCCGTTGTCGCTGCCATCGTGTTGCCCGCGTCGGCTCTGCCTCACGCCTTGCACAGACACTGTCCTGACATCCCCCCGGCCCTGCCCTACCTGTCCTTATCCCTGCCCCTGCTCAGCCTGTCGAAGAAGTGGCAAATTTAATGCCAAAACAACGGCGGCTGCCACAACGTGGCATCCTGGCCGGGATTTCAATTTTATGCCCAAAAGGTACGTCAACATCTCCGTCCCCCCTCTCCACCTCCCTCTGTCGACTGCGCATAATTGTCGGCTGCAGCTTCTGGTTGCAGCTTCCTTGCAACGTTGCACGTTTACGTTACGCTTTTGTTGTTGTTTAATTATGATTGCCTAGGCCAATGCTTGATGACCCACCCGAGGTGTTAAAAATTGCAATATGCAAATTGAACTAACATCGCGCACGAGCGGAGGAAAACGGAAAAACGTGAAATAAATTTTCAGCAAAAAATAATTTATATTTTTCTGCTTTCGCTACTTCTAAGCCGCCGCTGTTGCTGTTGCTGTTGCATGCCACACAGTAGCTGACACAATTGTCATTTTGCCGCCGCTGCTGCGGCTGTGAAAATACCAGCTGAAGATTTATGCCTCGACTCGACGCGCCTTCTTGCCCCTTTCTGTTGCACTGCTTGCTGCAACGTTCGCAACGGCTGAGGCAAGTCTTTTGGCTACTGGTTTTTCGTTATCAGAGGTACTACTTTGACACTGAAGGTAATTGTTGTGAAGTTTTGTCGATTTGGATTCTATTTGGTCGTTTGATAAGTCCGTGACTTTTTGTATTTGCCGCGCAGGTCGTTTTATAAGTCCGTTGCGATCTCGATCTCCATTTTCGTTAAAATTCACGAGATCGTCTGCTTTCAATGCCTATAAAACGCAAACCAAAAACGCAGCTTTCTCAAAATTTTACAGTCAGCTGTTAATCGATAACTGCTGACAGGAGCAGTGTTGTATTTAGAGCAGGTGCGCGGCAAATACAAAAAGTCACGGACTTATCAAACGACCCTCGTATAACAGACTGAGCTAAAAATGGCTAATTATTTATGATGCTGGGGCTGCCAGACCTACTATCCTTATAAAAGACGCATTTACATGAATTTGGTACACGTTTATTTACTACTTTTTACTTCCTAATATTGTGTTTTCTTTGTTAAACTTCCTTCAATCATTCCCAAAATCAAAGAGTATCTAAGCTTCGTCACTTCGCCTTTACCAGCTCCTTTTGCTGATTTTTCTGCATTTATTTTTTCAGTAGGCACCGCAAGGGTTTTAATTTTTATACCAGTTGCAGTCTCAGACGGCGGCAACGGCGTGTCGGGACTTTCCTTAGTTATGTTGTCTATTATTGCCTGTCAATATAAATGTCAAAATCGGTCTTTTAATAGACTTTTAAAAGGGGCGTTTGTTAATGCATTGTTTTTTCGCTGCTGGCAAAAAAATTTAATTAAAATTGTTTTCGCAAGTGAATAGTGCGAATCTATTCGCTTTGCCCGGCAGTTAAATTCAATTATTCGCTCTTTTTCGACTTGCGAGGCGAATAATCTGAACAAATCAAATAATTTAAGCTCCAACTGCAATAGATGCCAACGTATGTACATAAATATATCTGTCGAGTGTTTAACCACACACACACTTACTTAAACACACTCTCACAACAACACACCCACAAGCACACACCCACACTCGACGTTCATTTCGATCGTAAAAATAGCACTAAAGTTGTTGGTAATTTGTAAAAGAGCGCGTCGAAAAGTTTTGTGGCGCAAGCGAAAAAAAAGGATAAGCCAGAAAAAAAGTGTAGCAAAAAAGAAGAAGATATTGTGTTATGTTGTGCCGCCATTTTGTTTGGCTCAACGGGATATCTACACATGAGATACATTTAGATTTCAGCAGGGTGTGCAGAGAGATGAGTGCGAAAAATGTGTGAAAGACTTATAGCAGGTTCATTGTGGAATATTATGAAAATAAAAAGTACAAATAATTTTTAGGTTATTTAACAATATTTCTATGGATTCACAAGATTTGAAATTTGTTAAAAAATATTTGGAAAATATAAATAAAATAAATAGAACTGATTAAGTAAATTCCATAGGTGTGTATCAAAATTTTGAAAGATTTTCAGGGCTGTACAAAAGTGAAATTTGATTTAAATAAAAGGTACAAATAATTTGAAATTTATTTAGAGTTTATTATTGACTCACGAGATTCAAAATTTCTTAAATAAATGTTTGGAAAATATATTAAAATAATAAAAGTGATTAAGTCCATATCTCTGAATCCAGGACAGACTTTTAAAATTGTACTAACGTGAAATATTATTAGAATAAAGTTTTCATTATATTTTAAATTTATTTAAAGTATTTTTATGCATTCGGGTGACCTTATTTTCTAAAAAACATGTATTAAAAACTTCAGCAAAGCCATATTTCAAAACATTGTTCAACTCTTGAGTCACCCTAATGCTTAAACTGTATCCGTATATACAAATATGTTTATATCGCTTACGCTCTTCGGGTGTGGAAAGGGTTTTGATAAACTTTTTACACATTATATGGCAACAGTAACAGCACCCGTACAGCTCACCCCCAGACCTCTCTCTCTCCCTATTCCTCCGCAATCTTCTTGCTTTTTTACTCCCCCTCCCATCCTATACACCCTTTTTGAAATCCACTTTTGAAATCGCCTCAGCCGCGTAGTGGGTGCAAAAAAGTTAAAAGCAGACTTAATGGCGCCACTTGCGCTTAAAATTTATTTTATGATGCGCATGCTAAGCCACAGTTGAATTTTAAAATACACCCAGCCACACACACCCAAACACACACACACATACATATACAGACTCAGTTTAGCTACGCATCGTTGTCCTGTTTGGCTTATCCTTAAGGGAACGCATCGTTTGCGCCCAAGAGGAAAAACTCTTTCGAAAAAGTTTCGCGCTGACTTTTTCCCTCCTGTGCAGGAGAGAGAGGGAAAGGGGAGAGGGAGGGAGATGGCAGCAGAGATACTAGACTGGGGTTGGGGTGTGGAAAATGGCATGTTAGCATGTGCCTTGGCTGTCAAGAACGCTGCGGGGCTTAACGAAAGGATTTATGTATCAACGCTTTAAAATTTGGCGCAGATAACGCGGGTTTAATTGGCCCCGGCGAGCGTGTGCGACCCGGACTCGACTTGTCCCCGGAACTTGACTACGACTTGAGTTTATTTTGACTAAAGGCTCTTGGGAAGGGGTACTGCAAGTGTGCCAGTGTGCTGTGTGTTTGTGTGTAACTTTTTATTTTTGTGTCGAGTGCTTTGCTGCTTATCTGCACCACCCGAAAAAGGTTCAAATAAACTTGTCTGTATAACAGTTCACTTATTATGCGCATATTCCGAACTTAAATCGGCATCAGGTACCGATATCATTATAAAACTGTAAATCGTGATCTTCTTTGCAATCCGTTCAAAAGTCGTTAAACTATATTTCTATGGCCAACACATATTTCAGCGCTCTGTATGGCTTTAAGCTTGCCTTTGTTCCGGCACAATTATGAAATCTCTACTCACAACAAATCATAATCATATCAAGAAAGACTCCCAGCCAGCCCCAGATATAGACACAGCTATAGTATGCATATAAAGTGAAAGGTCCCACGACCTTGATGCTCGTTTTCAGTGCCAACTTAACACTTAATACAGAGCAACCTTTTTGGGGCAACACAAAAACGTTCTTAGCCAAATAAAAATTAGTCTTTTCCCCATAATCAAGTCATAATATTGTGATAACTATTGTTGAGCGATTCATGACAGTTTCAAAAAAAAAAAAAAAAATAATAAAATCGAAAAAAAAGAGATATAAAAACTAACTTAAGCTGCTTACAGAAAAAAGAAACCAAGACAGACAAACCCTAAGCCTCTTACGCACAATTGACAAATATTTGCTCGACGCTGCCAAAACAAAATAAAGTGTTAATTTGTTTATAAGAAATACAAAAACAAAATACTCAAAATAAAAGCAAAAAAAAAAAATGATAATCAAATTTTGTAATATGAAAATAAAATCGATATTCGAACATGAAAATACACTTTGAGCGGCGATAAATTACAATAAATTAGTATTTAATTAAACTAAAAGATGAACAACAACAAATACGAGAATAGGGGTAGGGGGTGGGGGAGGCTTTACAACGTTTTCCGAAATTCTTTGACGTTTCATAAGCGGCACTAAAAATGTCAAAATATTATGCGCGGCCCCAACAAAAGGAGGCTGTCATGCTGTCTCAAGCACATTCAACTCTCATCTCGTATTGTCATTGTGATTGCCACAGCGACTGCCAGACAGTGGGACTCCCAGAGAGCCCCCAGCCGTACCCAAAGCCGAACCCGAACCCCAAACCCGAACCCATTTGAGTTCGAGTTCCATTGTTGTTCAGCTCTCTTCTAACGCCTCACTAAACAACACGGACTTATGCCCGTAAACCTAATGAACGGATTAAGTCGACTGTCCGTCTGTCACAGTCACAGTGAGTGTGAGTGTGAGTGTTGGTTCGGATCTGACTATTCGGATCTAGTGTCTGTCGTGTGTGGCAAGGTGATAAACTTTGATATTTTAATGATATGTTCAACAAAACGTTCGTTGCACATAAAATTTCGTTTAGTTCGCGTCGTCGTCGTGTGTTGTAACTGTTTTTCTGTTCGTCTAAATGGTAAATCGGCTTTTGCTTTATAGCCAGACCGTACCTATCCGCGCCCCCCACATGCATTCTGTGCGGCGAATGATATTGTTCGGCATTTGGTATGACATTAAACTCATTTTACAGGTGTCTCATAATTTATGAGCTGTAAAAATCTCAATTTTTTCACTCTATCAATAAATATCGGTCTCCCAAGTTGGGAGAATATTCATGTTACACGCTGTTAAATTCGAAAACGTTTTGCAAACGTTTTAAAAACTATCTAAGTAATTTGAGCTTGAGTTGAGAGTTTGAAGATGGAGATTAGAATAAAGTTGAATTGCTTAACTACTGCAAAAAGTTTAAGAAAAGAGATATTTTTCTTTATTTTCTAACACTTCTTTTTCAAAAGGTTTCATCTTTCAACTAAATGCAAATGTGTGTGGAATATTAAAATTCTGTTTTTATTTGCCCATTAATTACACATATTCATTACCAAAAATCTTAATTATTTATTTTGTAGCCCTTTCTCTCTTCTCATCACAACCTTCTGACATGACAACCAACGCCTTGCACAGAAACTCAGAAATTCATTCGAGCGCGTGTAACACGAAACATTTTTGTTTTTTTTTCTGTTTTGCTTCGGGTTTTCCAACTACTTCTTGAGCTTTATTTTATGGCAATATAAACGCGACGATTAAAACGTTCAAATTCAACATTTAAAATCATGTTCGGTTTAATTTCAAATCGAATTAATGCGCCGCACAAAACTGGCCCGACTGGTGGGTCTATAACCATAAATGTACGACGACGACGACGATATGTGTATGCGTATGTGCGATAATCTGTAACTGTGATTATACGGCTGTGGCAGCTGAGATATCTACGTGTATGCATATGTAGCAGCTATCCACAGTCATGTCAGACAATCAACTTAACCAAGTTAGTCAAGCGGAGTTGGTCATTTCATTCAACGGCTAATAAAATGCTTGAGTTATCCACAAAGAAAGGCACTGGCTGTAGCGCACGGTCTTTGAGATGGGTGCGTGCTGTGGGTGCGTGGCACGATAAGAAGTAGATAACTATCGGATGAGAATTTTATAAGAAAATGTATTTTACTTAAAGGACTTTATTACGAAAGTCTAAAGAATTCATTCATTGTTCATATCAAATCTATTAAGAAATTTGCCGATAGTAAAGAATAGAAAGAAACGCTAAGAATATTTTCTTATAATTTAATTTTTCTTCATTATTTTTATTGACCAATTTAACCCAAAGTGTTTCTACTTTTAAATAAATTTTGTCCTTTTAAATGTGTTGGGGGTGGCAGGTAAAGACAGGCGACCCCCCACAAAGTCCATTCAGTGTCAAAAGTCGAGGCGATGAAGCCATAACCGTTCCGTGCGTCTGTATGAACGCCTATATCTCAATTATACAAGATAGGGACAGCAAATTTGGTATAAGTATAGCTCCTTACCATAAAAAGATAAACTTTACTTTAAATTTGATTACCATTCCCACGTCCTGCCTCAAAAATCAGTAATTTGTCATGCTGTCGTGCCTGCTCAACTTCCAAGTCGTGCTGGATACGATACCTCAACCCTACCATCTCCAGCTAGCATGAATGCAACTGGAAGTAGTCTCGAAACACTGAGAAGGGGAGGCAACACTGTGGCCGCATGGCACATCATTAAAATCAACGTTTACATACGGCAAACATCGATGCAGACAACAAATTCTTTTAACTGCAGATAAAAATCAGCAAAGCGCGCAAGTGAAACAAAAGTGAAAAATATTGAATACGACTTGAGATTTACATTTGAAACAACGCGAACAACAAACACGAACGGCAACACGAACATGACAGGGCCACCCAGCCAGGCAGGCAGGCAGAACTGTTGGAAAGCGCTCGACAAGATTGCCGACTTCCTGAGCCAGTCTGCAGTTTACTTTTTTTTTGCAGCTCATTTACAATTCCAATTATGCACAGCATTTTCTAATTACACGACCATCAACACCACACACCGTTGCTAGTGTTGGTAAAGCTATCCCCCCCCCCTTCAGTACCTTCCCCTGCTCCACCTGCAGCTAATTGATCCCTCAACGCATACGTCGTCGCGCTGATTTCATTTGACTAGAAGCTCTTCATGATGTTCGCGTGGGCCCCTCTTCGGTTCCATCTTCAACATCATCATAATGATGATTGTAATATTTGCACGCCATAATTATCGTACGTTTTTTAATGTGCAGCTAATTGTGTTGCAATCAGTCTTTGGTGCCGCAGCACAGTGTACACTGTGCGCGAAGCATTTTAATTGCCCCTGGCACACAACATTTTTGCATTCGCTGCATAAGTATTTTTTAATTTCAATTTCTTTGTTATTGCGCATATTACACATACGACGGGGTAACACAAATTATGTTTCGCTCTCTTGACTCTTATTTTATCTCTATCTCTCTCTCTTTTAGTCGCTCTCTCTTTCTCTCGCTTTATTCAACAGCTGCTAAATTAGTTCAACACTTCAGTTGACGGCATGTTCCATTGGCATGACATTCAACTGACAGTTGGTAATCTCTGGCATGTTGGCAATTTCTGACAGACCAACTGACAGACGACAGACAGACGACCGCAAGAGGAAGAGAGACAGCAAGATAAAGATATAGAGAGGAGATGAGAGGACTGGGAGAGGCGTTGTAAAAACGGGGCGACAGCCTTTACGGCTGCTACTGCCAGCCGAGCAAGCATGTACACTGAGAGGATAAAGATGAGACCAGGACAGAGGAACTGATGCGAAAAAGGGATAACTTTATTATAATAGAATAGTTTTAATAATTTATATAAAAAAAAAATATAAATTGATTTGTAAAAATACTAAATTTTCTGTATATATATTATTCGAAATTCCTCTGTCCGTCTGTCCGATTGGTAATGTGTCCGTATGTCCGTGTGTCCATCTGTTGGATCGCAAACTAGTTTCTCAGTTTTAAAGCTATCTTTTTGAAATTGGACACTTATACTTCTTATTGCTGCACACTGTATATGAGTCGGAACAAGCCGGATCGGAACGATATATCGTGTAGCTGCCATATAAACTATCGGCTTATATCCGAAAGTTTATTGAACAAATTTATAAAAATCTACATTTTTTTATATGTATATTATTGCCATAAAATTTCATGAAAATCGGATGACTATAACATATAGCTGCCATAGGTATTGGACGAAATGAAGACTTTTGTATGAAGACCAGTTTTGATTTTGGAAAAAATTGAACTTATCAGTGCGAATCAAAGTTTTTTTCAGAATTATTATCACGAATTATAAATATTTCTTTTATATATTTCCATACTTCGAAGTCTTCTTTTTCGCACAGTGTCACAACATAGTCTCAAGTTGGCTCTAGTTTGTTGCATGCGTTGCTGTTACAAATAAAATTGTTGCATTTAAGCAGTTACAACGCCTAGCAGACTCTCTCTTATATTGTTATTGGGGTAGCAGCAAGTTGAACTGTTGCAAGTTGCAGGAACACAGGCCGAGGGCAACTAGTAAATGCTCGAATCGCTGATGTTTTTATTATGATTAAGGTAATGGGCGTGTCCAGCTGGATTAGTGAAGCATTTTGCCATGCACAATTATCGCTGGCGATGTGTACGATATAAGTTGTCGTCTTTTTCTGTTATTGCTGTTGCTGTTTGCTCTTCTTTCTCTGTCGCGTGGGTGTTGCCAACAGTTGCGGAATGTCGCGGTTGATGAGCGTCTGCTACTTCTTCTTCTTCTTCCTCTTCGCCAGCTCTACACAGACGTTGTGTCGACGACGACGACAACGATGAGGACAACGAAACGAAACGAAACGTCGATTGAAAACCACCTGCTGTGCCTGGACACAAGGTACTGTAATCAGTTAAATGGCCAAGCACAAGTCGAGGGTAGCAGAGAGTTGTCTCTAGAGACGAACGAGACGCTGTTGCGTGTCACGACTTCAAAGCACGATCAGTGCAATCGAGTATGATTTAAGAACACTTAAAGTCGACTAAATGCGACTAGATATGATTAAATATGACTTGAAACGGCTTAGAATGACGTGACATGACTTGAGACGACTTAATGTGGATGAGAATGCAAGATAATGCATAACATATTGATGGGGGATTTATTAAGTAGCTAAACAGGCTGAACAGTGTAAGATCTCTCGACTTTGCCTCACATTGTTATCGTCACGCTGCCATCTCTAGGCACACAGCTTAGGACCCTCAGAAAGAAGAGTCTCGCGTCTCTGACATTTGACTGTGGTGCCACAATGAACACGCCATAAAGCAAAAGTCAAACAAAAAATTAATAAAAACGCAGACAGGCAGACGACGACGCAGAGACACAGAGAAAGAGAGGGAGAGAGAGAGCAGGAGGGGGACAACGGTCAGTGGGACTTGCAGTTGGCGTTCTTGCATGTCGAACGATCGATCAATATATAAACGAGGGTACCTGGCTGGGGATAAGCAAATGCCAAGTCGGGCTTCTACCTGGGGCCCAAGCGAAATAAGTGTTGTAGCTAATGTGTGTATAGGGTTCGCTACCCATCTCCCTTTCTCCTCTCTCTCTTTCTCTTTCTGTCTCTCTCATGCACTCGCTTTTGGCCTTTGGCCCCGAAAAAGTTTTTGGCATTAAAAGCGCATATAAAACTGTCAAATTGTTTTGTGTTGGCCAAAAATTATGAGCCATCATTAGGGTTCACTTCGCTTGCAGTTTGTTAAGTGAAATTGAAAACAGGCTCGGTTACGATCGGCACAGTCGCACAGACTCTTCGCTTGCCTGGGTTGCTCTGGGTACTCTCAGAAGTCTGGGTTGTCTGGTTACTCTGGGTTCACCTTGGTTCCCCACTTTTTTTTTTTTGGGTCTAACGCATGTGTTGACAGCTTATTAATGTCAGGCTATAAATTTTGACCAAAACAGGCTTAAGCACATAACTTGGGGTTGGCAACACTGTTGCGAGTATGACAGTGTTGCCACTATGTGTTGCAAGTGGAGTTCTTAGAAGTTTGCAATGAGAAAAGTAATAAAATATATTAAAATCTTAATTTAGTTTAAATCTGAGATGATTTCAAAAGAGATTTTATGAAAAAAGAACTTAAGGAGGCTTTAAATTGATAAACCAATAACAAATTAATATAATTTGTGACTGGCAATGCTGTTGTTAGTGCGATAGAGTTGCCAGCATGTGTAAAAAGAAAATCTAGATCTTACAGATTTCAAAGGAGAACTTGCAAAAAGAGCAATAGAAAACAGTTTAAAGTTGGAAATTCAATTAGAATACTTGCTGTATAAAAAAAATTCCTTAAATATCCAAAGAGTTATGTCACTATATATTATAGTAAATTGATTTAAATACCCTGTCCGTTGATAACAATTAAGGCTCCCTGTGTGTGGGGTCCGTTGGCATAACAGTTTCAAGTTGATTAATGTGCCCCGGAAAATGCACTCAATGTGTTTCCATATAGTAGAAGTTGTTTTTTTTTTTGCATCGCTCTTGGAAAACTCATCGGAGCCCCAAGCTGTCAAAAGTGACAGCCATAATTGCGACGTCATAATGCAGCGTCATGTCTATGACAGTTTAATTGTGGCTAGGAAAGCGCGCAATTACATGTCGGCTGCAAAATGTGCAAAATATAATTGAAAGAAAATTTGCATTGGCAGGCGACTTGTTAGAGAGGGGCCCCAGTTCGAGGCACGTTTGAGGCCCGTTCGAGGCCCGGTTGCGGTCGATGTTGGCTGTTTTTGCCGCACTGCTTTGCACCCAATTAAAATGTTTCACACGTTTGCATAATTAATACTCAAATAGCGCGCACTTGTCGGCGAAACGAGCCGACATGGTCCGAAGGTGCAGGGAGCGGAGTGGAAAGGGGTAGGGGGAGGGGCACCCATGATAGATTTAATTTTCAGCGGGCTCTGCTGCAAATTTGCGACAAAGGGAAAATCTCTTTGGGACAATTCTGAGAAGACTTTGTCAACGTCGCCTTCTGTTGTCGAAATTGTTAATTATGAATTTTCTTTCGTTCAACAATTTGACAGCTCGAATATCTTAGCGAAACAAATGTTGCAAATATGTATGCAGTACCTCAAGATGCCCCTATTTGTGGCAGCAGCGCAGTCGCAGGCTACACTTGACAGCAAAAATGTTACTTGCATTGCCCGCGCAGACAAAACTGTCATCTGTCAATTTGACAGTTTAACTAGGTAATTAGTGTGTGCAGCTTACAGATCGCCGTATCCGTGTGTCTGTGAAAGAGTGTATATCCGGGGGACATGTGTGTGTGTGTGTGTGTGTTGACTAGAAGCCAACGCGCCTGTCAGTGGGCACTAAAATAAAGAACACTTGAGCCTGCCACTGAGATTCTCAGTTTCATTTGCACTGCCACAGCGAAATGTCTCTCTTCCGCTTGTAATTCATCATTTGACATGAGGCGAGCAGGATGCACTGAGAGAAATAAAAAGGAACTTAAATATACATATAGAATTAAATTTTAAATAATAATAAATGGTATTTATAACAATGATTCGAAAAATTATATAAATAAATAAATATCACAAATATTACAAAAAAAAAAAATTGTATAAAAAAAATGGTTTAAAAAAGAATACATTTAAAAAAAATATATAATATAAATAAATTGTCCGTATTTTTCCTATCGTCAAATCTTTTTTTGTAAATGTCGTATTTGTTTTATCAAAGTAATGAATCACTAATATATAAACTATTTTTAATTAAAACTACAATAGAAAACAAAATATAAACTAGAACTAAAAAACTTATAAAAATCTTCAGAAAAAAGAATAAAAAAAAGTATAATTTGCATATTTTTCTTGATTTTAAATCAAGTTAACCTTAGTTTTTTTTTTAATTTTGTATATATTGTAATTATTTAATACTGTTGTTGATTATTTTCTTGCAGTACATGTTTATTAACAAATGTTTTTTTTTTTTATATTCATAACAAAACAATTAAAAAGTATTTTTTATAATCATATCTAAGTTTCTCTATTTTCTCTATATATTATATAAATCATAATAAAAGTTTTTACTTATTTTTTAAACATTCTTTCTTTGGTTCTAATTTGTTAGCTAATGTATATTTATATACTTCCAACTCAACCCCCCCCCCTTTTCTGCTCAGTGCACTCAATGCGTTGCAACTTCTTAGCTCTGGTAGCTGCACTGATCTGTTTAGTTGACGGCCTTAAGTGTTACGCGCCTGCTGCTCTGCTGATCCGCGGGCGCGCACTTCCTGTTATCCCAGTAGCAACTGCAGCGCAGTCCAAGGCAACGGCAGCGGCAGAGGCAGCGGCAGCGACAGAACTGCAACCTCGTCTGAGTTGCATGCGGAGCAATTACAGCACTTTTAAGTGCTTCGCTGGCAACTTCATCGCAGCGCATCGTCATCATCATCGTCGCGTTTGTCATTCGCCTGGAACCGAACAGACGAGTTCGCAAATAAATCATCTGGGGCTGCCCCAGTGCCCCGCCTTCCCTCCCCCCCCCTCTCCCCCCTTCCCAGCTACTTCTCACGCACTGAGCCTCTTAGTTTCTCCCCCTGTTGGGTTCTAGTTTTTTGCCTGTTTGCGTTTCGGTATTTTATCTTATTTACGCGTTTTGTTTTGAAATCTTGCGGAAAATTATG
Source organism: Leucophenga varia (assembly GCA_018903435.1). NCBI lineage: Eukaryota > Metazoa > Arthropoda > Insecta > Diptera > Drosophilidae > Leucophenga > Leucophenga varia. The sequence continues at coordinate 9,346 of JAEIFJ010000511.1, read as the reverse complement.
TTGTACTTGTTGTGCGTGTGTAGGAGAGGGGCGGAGAAGGAGGGGAGGAGGGTGAGCAAGTGCATGAAGTGGGCAATTGAGAGATACTCCGTGGTGCAGAATGGATGAGACCTCAATTGCAGTCGGTGTGCATTAATTGATTCGAGTCTGCGCTAAAGAAATGAGGCTGAATAATTGAAGAGGCTACTGGTTCTTGATATAAAAATATTTTATTTATTTATTATTATAAATTTTATGAATTTATTAATTATTTATTAATTATTTAATTTAATTTACAAGTATTTTATATTTAATTATAATTATTTTATAAGCAATTTTAAACATTTCAAATAAATTTATTTATTCTCTTTCTTAAATCTCTAGGAATTTTTCAGTATTTCTTTTACTATACTTATCCTTAAACATCCTTCTTTGTTCCTCCATCTTCCTTTGCCCCTTCTCGCTTCTCTCTACTGTTTCTAAATTCTCTTTGCTGTCACATTCGCAAACGTTTTACTTTCCAACGAGCTCAATCAGCGAACTTAGCCATCACTCAGCTAACCTTGACTAACGCCACTTGCCACTTGCTACTTGCCACATCTCCTTGGCTCTTTGGGGAGCGTCTTGCCTGCGTAGTGCACTTCAATTACGCGCTGCTTACAGTTTATTCTCTTTTTGGGCTGCAGCAATTGCAACTGCAACCCATTCATTTGCCACGAATGAATATGCAAAGGCATTTAGCAGATACCAAGTTGATAATTGACCAGCTGGCAGTGCTGGCTGGCTCACCTAACTTAGTATCAGGGATTAAGCAACGCATCTGCCCAGAGAATGTTGACGGTTTGCATACAATGAGGCATTGTTGTAGTCGTATTGTTGTTGCTGTTGTTACCTTGGCTGCTGTTGCATGCTGCAGACACATCATTATTAAAATCACCTGTAATCAAGTTCAGACGTCAAAAACTAGAAAACTAGAGCAAGCAAGACACACTCAGCACACACAAACACAATAACACACACAGCATACACATACAAACATACAACATACATACACACACAACATACACACCCACACTTGTGCACAAGGCAGCGATCAAAACAACATCAAAACCGATTTAAAATCGATTAACCTGTTTCTCTCTTCGGCCACTTCATAAGCCAAGTTGCTGCCGCACACGTTTTTCGGCGTCTGCGGCAGCAACTGCAAAGCAACAACAACAACGGCAACAGGTTGATTTACGGCAAATTCTCACATGTCAGAGTAGCAGCAGCACCACCAACAACAACAACGAGTCAAGCTAAATGCAACACGAAAAAAACACGTGAAGAACACAGAAATGTTGCCGCTGTTGCAAGTCGTAGTCGATGCCGACACCGACGCCGACAGAACGTTCAACAACGAACACGCCCACAACACTAAGGCAAAAGGGTAAGACCAACAGCAGCAGCAGAAAAAAAAAAAACCTCAGGGAAAAAAACAACCAACAACGATAGCTAAAACTCAGCTCAGTCTGAGGTGAGAAAATGTTTGATTAGAATTTTTGGCCTGAGCCACGAGCTTTGCGTGTGTTCAAAATTGGGTTTATAATTTTCTTTTGCTTCAGCTTCCATGCCACATAATACGAGTATATAATATTATACTTTCTGCTGCCGCCGACAGTAGCTTTTGGTGCAATTTGAATAGTTTGGTAATTAAGTAGATAGATAACTAGGGGTGATAATTAAACGAGCTGAGATAGAAAGGCTAACGAGCTTAGTTTGAACTCGTAAAGAAGAAGGTGGAGAATGATAAATATATGTTAACTCATAAAAATAAAATTTTATAATAAACTAATAAAGAAAACCTAATGAGCTTAGTTTTATTTGAGCTTATATGCAAGAAAGTATAAGAAATGATAACCAATTTGTTTATTAAGTACTTAATTATCTAATTTTTTATTTCTGTTGCATTTAGCATTGCACAAATAAAAAATTAAACTTTAGTTGTTGCATAAAATATACGTGACCCATTATGCCAAATTTGGTCACCGTAGCTTTTATAGTTACTGAGATTAAAGTGTTCATACGAACAGAAAACCCAAAAAATGCGGGCAGACGAACGTTTATGGCTTATAACCGAATTTTTATATATGATATCCATATGATATTTTATATGATATCCAGGCATAAAAACGCTTTTTTGGGTTTGTTAAACCTTTTGTTTAATCCTATTTGAATAGATACATAAAAACAAAAATATAATTCTATATTTATTTCATTATTTTGTATAATATATAGAATGTATTTTATATATAAAATAATATCAAAAATTCATTCTTTAAGTTCAAATTTACCGCACAAAAATTAAATTACAATTAATAAAAATAATTCCATTTCTTGGGTTAGCGAAAAAAATTTCGATTAATTTGTTTTGGTATAAATACTGGAAAGGAGGCTCTCCCTATGGATACCCCTGCCATACGTACTGGGCACTGGCACGCCCCCGAGCTAAGCTCAATTTCACGCCCAATACTTCAAAATGAAATTTTAATTTATTAAGCGTAACAATTTTATAAATTGCGCTCTCGTTGCGCCGAACTCGGCTTCGGTTCCACTTCACGTTACGGCAAAAGGGGGTTGTTAATCCGGCGTAACTGCTGCCGTTATTCCAGTTGTTGTTGTTGTTGTTGTTGTAGTATGTTGTTGTTGTTGTTCCAGTTGTTGTTGTTGCTGTGAGGCCTTTGCCGAGTGCCAAGTTGTGATATTTCGCACATTTTACCCCCTTTTGTGTTAAGCCCAAAAAGGGGCGGTCTATTTGCCGCCACTGCAACGCGGGCAACTCTATTTGTTAGGGTTGACTTAATCAGCGCGCACACTTCTCTGCGCCTTTGTTTGGCCAAGTTGACAGTTTATTCTGTGCCGTTATCTATGGCCTCATTAACGGGGTAAATCGCCATGGAATGCTTCAATGATTTTTGACTTGGACTTGGAATTTAGATTTGGTTTTTCGGCTTTGGCTTGCGTATTTCAGCCACGTCTTTGTCTACTTCTTCGTCTTCTTCTTGTTGCTCACTCAAGTCTGAAATCAGTTTCAGTGGGACAACCCACAAAAGCGAAAACAAAATGGAAAGCTTAAGAACAACAACGGAACAAGAACTTTAATACTTTAAATTTTGTTTTTTTCTTGGCCTACAAAATGATATTGAGTTTGATATTTAGGGTTGCCAACGTGCTCTGTTAGTTTATTGCATATCACAAACGTGACTTTATGGCATTTGACATTAGATTTTGGCATTTGGCATGATTCTAGTGTTTTGCAAACTATCAAAGTTGTTGATACAACTATCGGAACATGTGTTAAAGCATTTGGGAACTTAATGTAGAACATGTGCCAAGAATATGACTTTTTTAATAACATTGCGAACATTGATATATTATTAAAATATCTATATGTTTACAATGAACAAAAAACTTTGCGATAAGCAGATGAATTTGTTTTTATGACTATTATTAAAATATGTAAGATTTTTTGAGGTAACTAATTTTATTTAATATTTGTAACCCTTTCATAGCTAGAATTGTTCAAAAATGGTTTCATAAGCTTGTCAAAATCTAGGCAAGAGACAAAAGAAGGCGTGACAGACCTTACAAAGTATGTATATGTTGGTCAGCATCAAAAAATTAGGTGGTTTTAGCCATTTCTGTCTGTATGAACGCGTTAATCTCAGTTATTATAGAAGCTAAAGACATCAAACTTGGCATTAAGGTTCTTTGATATCTTACGCAACTAAACCCTTTCAAGTTTAGTTCACATTTTAAATGCCACGCCCTTCAAATAGATATATATGGATATATCTATAAACTAATATATTTCTTCTTTGGATTGACAGTTAAGTTGATTATAAATTTATTGATATGCATAACTGAAAGAAGTTCCACTTTCATCCTTTCCTGTCGCTCTAAAATCAGCTGCAAATGCAGCGTGTTGAAAGCTTCTTCGTGCCACATGTGGCAAATAAGAAAAAACAAAAGCGACAAAGAAATGACAAAATAAATAAAGGAACTGCCCCATTGCGACCAGTTGCCAGTTGTCAGTTGTTGTACTCGTATATAGTGCAGTTTCCTGGCGATCGTTCGGTTCGTTTGGCAACTGAAGCGTTATCGCGGCGCATGCAATTTACTCATCATCAGCAGATCGAAAGGTGATAGCAGACATGTTACTATATAATTGAGGCGAAGATGAGTCAAAATGAATTATTGCTGCGACTAATGTGAGTCGCTCGTTTTGGCCAGCTAATTGCCACATGGCGAGGAAAAGTTGCCAACTCGTCGCCGTTGTTGTTGCAAGAGCCGAGAGGAAAACTGAGAACTGAGGCAAACTGTGGAAAACTTGAAAACGACGAAACGACAAACTACAAAATTGCAGGCCACACGGCGACGGACAGAAGCGGTTTGCCTATGTTGAAAGACAATAATGCTTAATAATGAGCTGTAAAGTTTATTAATTGCCAGTGTGGCAGCACCACAGAGATGGAGAGACAGAGAGAGAGAGAGAGAGGGAGACAGAAGGGGGGGGCGGCGCTGCAACTGGGGCCCTTTCAAGGTGCGGCTAATGAGGCATTTGCGTGTTGTCAATTTGTTTGTACGTATTATTTGCAGAAGAGCCAGGAATTCACATACACTCACACATACACTCACACATCACACACATACATAAAAACTCATACACACATACACCACACTCACTCATACCCGCTCACACACATTAAAACTAAATTATAGAAACATTTTTTGTTTCTCTTTTTTGCAACATGTGTCAAAGTTCGCTCGGCAAACGCAAATTAATTGAAATTTGTTGCAAGCAAATGTTGCCCCTGCCCCTGCCACTGCCCCAGCCATATGCCATATGTTGTTGCAAGCAGCTACGCGTCTCAGCTTCTCTAGTTAACACTTTGTAATCGCACAATGCGAACTCAGTGAACTGTGAGCGACTCTGACAAGTGAAAGATTCTCGCTCTCCAAAGTGTGCCATAAATCAATCGCATCCTTTATTCTCTCTCTTCTCTATTCTTCTACCCTATTCCGCGCTGTATAAATTTAAATTGAGTGACAAAATGGAAAACGAAAAATGTCAACTGAAAAGTGAGAGAAGGCAAAAAGGACATCGCCAACTTGTTTTGCATTAAATGATGTGTAAAATGAAGCCGTTAAACATGTCCTATGGGATGATGACTCGATTTTGTAGTCGACTGCGCTTTACAGGGTATGTCATGTTCATATGCAAATTAGCCGCACTGACAGCAGTCTGTTTCCTTTGTGTTGCCCTGTTTATTGCTCTAAGAACAATGGTAAATAGAGGCGACATAAGTGGGCTAAAAAAATTGTGGGGAGTTCCCCGGAGAATGGTGTACATAGAACATATGCTATAAAGAAATGTAGGACAATTGAAGAATAAAAACAATCTGGATTATTTCTTCGAAAAATTGGCAAATAGGAACCTACGTATGGTATAAGAAAATATTTTCCATTTAAAGAATAATGTAATAAATAATTCTTTGAAATAAATAAGAGCAGTTCGTTCATTAAGTAAAATTCTGAGAGAAACCCTTGAAACTAAGATTCCTTCTCAAAGTTCGACATAATGATCAAAGTATTTTTTAAAGAAAAATAACCTGAGTTTTTTTCCTCATTTTTCCTCAAAAGTTTTCTAAATTATTCTATAAACGTCTTAAAACATTTCTATTACCATATTTCTATGTATCTGTTTTACAGACGTTGACTTAGTAATATACTTAGTATATATTTAATTTTTTTAAAGTGTCTTTCCCAGAAAGAAAGAAGACTTTGTGAAATGTTCCGTGACTTAAATAAACCTGTCTGAGTTAATTTTCTCTATTAATTTAGAATGTCGACTGGAAAAATTAAAATCAAATTAAGAATAATTACGAAAAAATAAGTAATTCTTTTTTAGGACCTAATACAATTTTTAAAACTGCTTCTTCTTAGTAATTTGCATTTACATAATATATATATGATATATCTCTTCTTTCATAAGTCTCGCAAATGTCTCATCTAAATAACAAATTTCTCTGCTGTCTTTCGCACTGAACTGTCTGAGTTGTGTCCTGTTCCAATCTATCTGCTGTCATATTAAAACTTAACACACATGGACCGAAAATGCTTTTGACACTTTTGGTAATTGTCATTTATGGCACAGTCTGAGGTTGAGACTGAAACTGAGGCAGAGACTAAGGATGAGGATGAGGATGAGAGGATAAGGAGAGGCACTTGCCATGTGGCCATGTGGACATGTAACTCGTGCCACACAAGCCGCAGTCGAGTTGATTTGCTAATTGCTGAATATGTCTCCAGATAATCAATGTTTAAAATTTGACATAGACGAAAGTCCAACCCAAAATTGACACGACAATTACCAAGAAGATAAAGACAGAGAGAGAGAGGCAGCACTGGGTGAGAGAGAAGACAGAAGGCAACTGGGGACATCTTGTGGACTCACAGTTTCGTACCGGCTGCTTTGGGCTCATTTGCTGACCACAGCGTGTCGTGTGCTAACAAGGCAACATGTATGCCATGTCCATGTCCAGCACCAGCTACCCTTCCCCTAGGTTACTCCTGCCAATGTGTTACTTTTGGGCTGTCTTGAGCAGTTATTGTTATATTGCTCTGACATGTCGCAAAATGTGAGTTGAACCCTTTCTCGCTTATTGCTGCCACTCACCTTGCGGTCTCTCCTCGGACTGTTCCCCTTCTGCTCTTCCTCCTTGACATATCATTTTCTTGCCTAAGCTTTTGCGGTCAAATATAATTTTATTTTATATATATTTTTACAACTTTCTGCGGTCACATTTATAATTAAAAGCACATTAATTAGTCGCTTTTCCGGCCCGCATCGCCGACGTCGTCGTCGCCGTCGTCGTGTCGTGTCTTTGTAGTTTTTCCTCTGACATTTTGTTGTCGATGGCAACGCGTTGATGTGACAACGACAACAACCACATAATGTCAATGCTTTGATCTTTTTCTATATAGCAACAACAATAAGTGCACAGCATTGCAAAGCGAGCTGCGACTGCGGTGACTACTGTGAAAAATAGGCAATCATCTTGAGTCAGCAGTGCGGACTTGGGAGTGGGCTACAGTAACAGCATAGTTTTTTCTGATTTTCTCTGAATAAAATTGGATTTAATACGTAATGATATTTATTTCATAACTTTATATAAATATTTCAAAATTATAATTAAGTTAAAGAAATGCATAAAAATAAAACAGTTTCTTTAGTATGTTTTTCGTTTGAATTTTCTCTAGGAAGATAAACGCTTTTTATAAGGAAATACAATTTATTAATCAAAATTTATATAAATTAAGAGAAAATTCACTAATATCAAAAAAATATAAATTATTTATATTACTATTTCAAAATAAAACGAAATTAAGCTAAAGAACTTTATGAAAATTAAGAAGTTTCTTTAATTTTATTTTCGGTTGAACTTTCTCTAGAAATAAAATTATCGTTTTTATTTGAAAACTATTAAATTGGCCAACAAATATTTTAAATATGTTAATATTCACTATAATATCAATTTGAAGTCCGAATAATATTTAATTAGAGAAAGAAATTCTCAGTTCAATTTTTGCGTGATAATACTAAAAAAATATATATACAAAAAGTAGTAGTTCCTATACTCAGCAAATAAAAATCAACTAACCAATTAAACAACAAATTTGTTTGGGCAATTAATAGATATAATAATATTCTAATATAACGAATTCTAATAAATTCTTCATATATAAAAAATTTTCATTTGTTTTGTACCGCATACATAAGTCGACCATGTGCAACCTATTTCTGTCTTGCCATTTTTACTTACAAAACGCGCTGACTAATGCGCAACGATTAAAGTCTGAGGCGCATACTTATATACACTATATAGTGCTTATAGTATGTGCAACACATTGCAGGCTCCCCAGCCAAATGTGCTTTATACACCCACAAAAAGACGCACACACACCCGCACAGACACACACTCTCGCACACAGTCAAACTCTTTGCAAAATGTCGCCGACGACATTTTATTTCGCCAGATTTTCTTGACTAATTTTTCATTTTCTTTGCTGTAGACTTTGAGTAGAAGAGGAAGAAGAATGAGCAGAAAACAGGGGAAGAATATGTTGGCAGCCAGCACAGGGCACAATTAATCATGGCCACACTGCAGCGTGCTGCGTGCAACTTGCTGCTGATCTTGCAACTTGCAACACAGCGCAGCATGCAATGCCGTCGGAGACTTTTGATACTCCCTGTCTCCCTCTCGCTCTCTTTTCTCTCTCTCTTCTGGCGTCGGCAATGTGACAAAAAAATTTTGCCTGATTTTGTCTTAATTAACGCCAAACGCTTCAATAGCGATAAAATATGCGCCAGTCTCCCGGTCGAGCAGAGTCTCCCAGTCTTCCCGATCTTCCCCAGTCTTCCTGCGCTCTCTCTCTCCCTGTGTTTCCGTCTCTCTCAGTCTTCATAGTAGCTTTTCTCGTGCTCAGTCTTAGTTCCAATTAATGCGCCTCACGCGCGCTCATCAGTCAACGCTTTGCTGTTGTTGTTCTCGTTGTTGTTGTTGTAGCTGGTGCAAGATTTGCTCGGTTTCCAAATTCACGCATCATTCGCACATTGGTGGCAGACGAGAAAAGATCGTAGAGAGCGAGAGGCAGGGGGAGACTCCGCAGCGCTTGCAGACCCGGTTGCATATTTAATTGGACCACACAACGTTGCAGGGCAGATGCTTATGCAGATACCCTGTAAAAGGGAAGCAAGGTAGCTTCAGACTGCAGAGAAATTGGTTATCCTGAGCAGTGTTGAGTAAAGAGAAAAAGAGAGAAATAAGGAGAAAAAGACTCTGCACATAATAAACTAACTGCATGAACTATAATAAAGTAATAGAATATAAAGTTAATTATAAATATTATACAAGGTTTTATTTCTGGTAAAATACACATAAGACCTGCATAAATATATATGTATTTTGATGAGGTATATTTAAAAATCTTATAAAGAATCTCCTGAAATATCTAACAAATTTTCCCACTGAAATTTTCTTGCATCAATAAACTTTTAATTCCCTTTACAAATAATTTGCCAGACTCTTCCAGGAATAAAATCAACATTTAAGTAACACAACAAGATTATCTAGAGTATCTACTAGTCCATCAACTGTTGTCTTGGCCGCCACATACTTAATTTGTTTTTCTTCGGTTCGAGGTTTCTTTTTCGGTATTTGGTCAACGCGTCGCCGCTTTGAACATTTGTCTTATTTTGCGCTGACAACTTTGGAAGCTGCTTAAGTCGCTTCGCTGGCTTTCGGCCCGATCTCAGCTACCGCCC
>JAEIFJ010000510.1:0-32727 GCA_018903435.1 Leucophenga varia | reverse complement strand
AACCGCACGTCATACGTACGGTTTCAGTCTATTGAATATTACGCCAGATAGTATTTTGTATACGATATGACTTCTGAGACCTCGTTATAGTTTGGTGGCTCCACAAGAATCCCATCATCGGCCGGAGGACCCAGATTTTCATCATCTCCACCAGCGGTATTGTTCCCGTCATCGCCAGCAAGTAGGGTAGAGAAGTGGGACCTCCATAGCCTTAGTGAATCCTGGACATCTGTTACCATGTTTCCTTGTTCATCCTTGCAGAACGAAGCTCCTTTCTTATGACCATCGGTCATACGTTTGATTTTTTTGTTAAAAACCACTGGCCTCGTTTCTGCTACCCATCATCTCAATCTCCTCCACTTCACGCCTTTCCAGTTCTCGTTTCTTTCGTCTGATCAGGCTTTTTTCCTCTCTCCGTTTCTCCATATATCGCTCAACAACAGCTCGTGTTGCTCCCGCCTGTAGAGTTCTTTGTCGTGCCATATTCTTCTCTGCAGTAGCGATGCGACATTCCTCATCGTACCATGTCTGCCTTCGAGGATTAGTAAAGCCAATAACCTCTTTGGCTGCCGTGGCTAATGAGTTTGAGATACGCTTCCACTGATCGTTTATACAGTCGGAGGCCTGAGTAGATGTGAGACCCTTGTTGAGAAGGCAGCGACAGTCTGCTGTGACTTTAACCTACCAACATCTAGCTTTCGTTGTGTTGTAGCTCGCTTGGCGTGCGCTGCGCTGAGTCTAGTACGTACCTTGGTCGATGTTAGGACCTCTGTACGCTCGTACATTAAGCACGCTTGAAGAGTGCCTGGCATCTATCACCACGTGATCTATTTGATCTCGAGATGTGGAAATCTGGTACTACTTATGATCATGTTTCTGGGTTTCGTCTTACTAAAATAAAAATAAAAAATACTGATCAAACAATGTACCGTTCAAGGCAGTTAAGCTTTCCAATTCACTCGATTTTTACAAATATTCGGCAAGAGCCATTAGAAAGTGGTCGAATGGGACGAACCAATCGATTAAACTGCCCGTTGCACTTAACCCGATGATCACACGTCTTGTATACAATGAATTTATGAGTCAGTTATAAGGGTTATAGTTAATTAAAAATTTATAAGAATATATATGCATATTATGGTAGCATATTGAGGAAAAAAACCTTTCAGAAAAGTATATATTTGTTAGGGTTGTCATCATAAATTTAAGTAGTAAATTAAGTTTGTTATGGGTGTGCTTATTCTTTTGTCATTTATTTGTATCGATGTTTTCGGTGCTTTAAGGTATTATATGCAAAATATTGATTGGTGAATTCAATTTAATATACTTTAAGCTATGTCATATCCGAGTTCCTTTCATTATTGCATGTTAAGTGTTTCTATTGGGAACATGAATTAATAATGACCATTTTTCTAATGGCCGAATTGGAGGTCAGTCTGCAACTCAACAGGGGGATTACATGTAGTACTTCGGGTGCACGTGATGTAACTGTTGACTTGCTAGAAAAGTTAAATTAAAACCTCCTCGCGGTGGCCTCCGGTAACAGCATTGGTAGTCAGGTCATGTCACTGCTACAAACCTGGCTAATTTAATTGCGCGAGGAAAAGAAACAATTCCTATACGGTAAGATGAAATGCTGCAGTGTGGGTATCAGCGTATACTGGTGCTCACATTGCAGTGGTGTTCACCTGACCTATAACTAAACCCCTAATCCAAGGTGGAACAGCATATGCAGACGAATGAATGGTTAGAGGGAATCTAACCGCTAATATGCGAACTCTGTTTCATCTAGACTTACTCCGTTAACGGTGCTCCAAAACAGGTTGACTTACTTTCCTGTTTTAACAATATTTAATTCATGGATAAAATTATGCTTCTCTTACCATGGAAGTCATAGAGGTCCTAAACGGAAGTCAGCAATGATATCGAAGAAATGATATAGAAGACATTCCTGTCAACTCAGTCAAAAACAACGGTAAAGCCGACTCTGAACCGGGCTTTTCGGCCTTCACGTTGAAGGAACGACGTCGCTTTAAACAAGCACTAGCCAACGGTTACGCTAGAGCTTAGGCTGTAGAGTATGCCAAGAGAGTTCGCTCCGAAGAGAACTCTCCAGGGATTCATCCCAACAAAATAATTAGTCCTGCTCAGGGTTCAGTGGAAGCCACTTATAGTCGGGTGGCGAGTAGCGTTAAATTTTTTTTTCTCGACTACAACAAACAGCTCCCTTGAAGCAAGAGGCTATCATCGATGCCACCATCGAGCAGCCGACAGAAGAGGTGAAGCCTGAGTTCGAAGGATGTATCCCAAGAACTGGGTGGCTTCTTCTCGTCTATTCGAATGCAGACAAGGCAGCTTGGGTTCGGGACAACGTTGGCCATATTAGGGCCAAAGTCAGTTTCGAATTCAGAATGCTTGAGGAATCTGACTTTCCAACTCGCACCTGGTCAGAGGTTCTCGCGAGCATTGGAGCGCAGAACCGACTCAACACGGCGTATAGGCGCGTTGTCCAGTGGATTATATTTTTGGACAGTCAGGCGGCTGTCAGAGCGCTAAACTCGTGGACCTTTTCTTTTACCCTGTGTTGGGTCTCTGGTCATAGAGGCATTGAAGGAAATGAGGTTGTCAGGAACTTGCCAGGATAGGTTCGTCAACCCCTATGATTGGCCCTGAACCTTTTCTTGGTCTCAGTTTTGCTTCAGCAACACCCTCCATTGAAAAACACTTCAGGGACTTGATCTCTCAACATTGGCTACACTTTCCTGGCCATCGGCAGGCTAAACAACTTACTCTGTCAATCTTTCCTACAACTAATATTCATCTTTGATGTACTGAACTAAGACTACTCACATGGTACCTTACGGGACACAAAGTCCGAAAGGGTGTAAAAATGTAGGCTCTATTTAGAAGATGACGAAACCAGTTCACATACCTTGTGTGATTGCCCAACCTTGGCTAGATTTAGATTCATGCAGTTTGATCATTGCATCATACCCCTGAGCACGTCAGACATTCTTCGACGAAGAACATTTTCAGTCTCATCAAAGCAGCAGAAAATGTTCTTACTCGCATAACCTAACTTCAACTTTGTTTCTGTACAAAAGACCTATAGAAGGTCGCAGTTCCCGTTCTTCGTGCTCAAGAAAGCCCGCTATGTCTGCACTCCGGCCTTAGTGCTGTGTGTAGACATTTGAAGGTGCTACGCGCCCTCAATTTCGCTTTGACGTCTTGCTTGTCTTGCGACCGCGGTCCAGACACTACGTCAAGCCCTTTTTTGGTTATGGTTATGGTTATTGTGCAAAAATGGCAATAAATATATTTTTCAAAGTATTGTCCATCGCTAGCTGCTATTTTATCTCATCTTTCGTTCAATATGCTAATACCATGTCGGAAGAACGACTCATCGCTTTGAGGCAATCGATTAATCGTCCCATTTTTGGCGATTTTCATAATAAGTGAACTGCTGCTCGGCTTGGCCATGTCTAATCGACCGGAAGATTAGGTAATCGGAATGAAGCGATGTCTGGAGAATACAGCGGATTGTGTAGGATTTACCATTTCATCGTTTCCCAGAAGGTCTTGACCGGTTTTGCAAAAAGTCACCGAGCGTTGTCAAGCTGCAAGATCGCTTTGTCGTACCTCTCTTTTCGTATTCCGGTCATTTTGGCTTAAGTGCGCTACTCAAAAGAAGCAACGAAAGAAACTGGGTTTGATACCACAGAATGAAACTGTTATTTCGAAGTTCTTGTAAGGCATGTATAAGTGTATTTGTGTTTTATTTGAATCCATACATAAGGGTATTCTATTAAATCCGTAAGTATTTTTTTGTTACACATCAAAATTTGAATAAAGTTTTCTTTTGAAGCGTAAATGGAAAACATGTTTGTGTAAATATTTCCTAACACAATTTATGATTCAAATTGCTACTTTGTGATGTTTTTATTCCGCATTTAATACATTTTGAAAAACAATAAAAAAATAGGGTCACAATTCACTTACAACCTACGGCGAATTGTCCCTTTTCTAAGTTAAAAACTGATTTAACCAAAATAACTGAAATTTAAATAAAGTAAATGTTGCAACCCGTAGCAACGAATTATTGCAAATCTTATGGACACTACGAATATTTTCTTTTCAAAATAAGTTAAAAGCATTTCAAGTCACAATTTGAATTTTATCCACTTTCTATAATCAACAATCTGCTTGTTGCCGTAATTTAACTCTTTCATTGCACTTTATTAAATTTTGGTTTGCTTCACATTAAAATGCTAATGGAATGCTATTAACTCTTGAAGTTCATATTACAAGGACTTTGTTTAGCCTGAACCCATTTTAATTAGATATAGGTGAGTCAATTAGTTCAAATAATTAGTAAATACGTGTAACTAAAATATAGAAAGTAAGACAAGCTTATTAATTATAAAATTTGTATTTCTATCTTCCTACAAGATAATTATTAAACAATTAATCTTCTTTCAAATAGACATTCCTAATTGAGAGATACAATCAAATGAAAACAAGGAAAAAGTACACTTCGGTTGGACCGAAGCTTATATACCTGTCACACATCATTTGACGTGGTTAGATCTTCGTGTGCAGCATTTGTATAAAATTTAATCTTAAAATACTAAACAAATTAAAAATGTTAAAAAAAAAAAAAAAATTAAAACTCCTTTAAAAAATATTTTTTTATAGGTTTTTATTATTTGGGGGTTGGGAGAAAAAGAGTGTCTTTTTCGTCTTGTACCCGAAGGGTATATTAAGTTTGCGCAAATGTATGTAACAGGGTGCTTATCTCGTAATAACTCAAACTTGAAATTAGTACCACTTAACCGTCCGAATACGTTACAATCCTAACACCACCTTAAAAAGGGTGGTTAAATTTCAAGGGCCGATGTTGATTTTGAATAAAACACGAATTATTTAGGAAATTATTGACATTTCTTTTTATTATGATATATTGGTATGACTCAATTATGTATGGAACAAAATATCGGCCAAATGGCCGCCACGGCTTCGGCGGCACACGTCCATCCGATGGTCTAAATTTTCGATGACGCTGAGGCATAATTGAGATTCAATGTCGTTAATGTGCCGAATTATCTCATCCTTTAGCTCTTGAATTGTTGTTGGCTTATTGGCGTACACCTTTTCTTTCAAATAACCCCAAAGAAAGAAGTCCAACGGTGTCAAATCACATGATCTTGGCGGCCAGTTGACATCGCCGCAACGTGAGATTATTCAGCCATCAAATTTTTCGCGCAAAAGAGCCATTGTTTCGTTAGCTGTGTGGCAAGTGGCACCGTCCTGTTGAAACCACATATCGTCCACATCCATATCTTCCAATTCAGGCCACAAAAAGTTTGTTATCGTCTCACGATAGCGAACACTATCCACAGTAATTGCCTGGCCAGCCTCATTTTCGAAGAAGTACGGCCCTATGATGACGCCAGCCCATAAACCGCACCAAACAGTCACTCTTTGTGGATGCATTGGATTCTCATTCACCCAAATGCGGCAATTCTGCTTATTGACGAATCCACTGAGGTGAAAATGTGCCTCATCACTGAAGATGATTTCCTTCGAAAATCACGAAGTGCACGATATGCATTTTGATTTGAACGCCCATTTTCATAATAGGCCTGAATAACTTTAACGCGTTGCTCGATTGTGTATCTTTCCATGGTTCAAATTGAGTTAGTCTGAAGTTGAGAAATGTCAAAAGAAATGCAGGAAAAAACTTGACGTTTAGGTGTGGTTCACATTCAACATTGGCCCTTGAAATTTAACCACCCTTTTATAAGTTGTAATAGAATCTACGACAAAAACTCACAAAAGTGAAGACAGTGCATAGTTGATGAAAAGCTCATTGCCGAATTCGAACCCATTTATTTACTTTAAATCTCTAACATATTTTTACTTCTAAAATAAAGTTAAGGAGTATGTATGTATATGATTGCATTTGCATTTACTTCTGTCTATCTTTTCTCTAAAATAGGAGTATGCGTTCTATGAGCGTAAGTACAAAATTGTAACACAGAAGTCTAAATAACGAAAATTTGTGGGAGTCATTTGACTTTTTTTCTTATTAATGGATTAAATGATATCAAGAATCTTTTAGTCGCCGCGAAAGATTCACAAATATTTTGAATAGATTTGCAGAACGCTCGCCACTAATTTTTTTGGTCTAAGAGAATTGAGAATTGGAATCTAGTTCCAGGAATTAGAAAAAATGTCTTGGGGATTCCATAGTGGAGTGTACCGATTGCTTCTCTGGCTTACATGCTTTTTCGTCAATCAGCAACATGAATATCCGTGATTTTTTTTGATTTATTTGGCCATTTCATCCTTAGAACTTAATTTTTCTATAGAAGGGGGTTTCTTTAAAATCGGCGCATAATCGATCTGACCCATCTTTAGACAAAAGTTCGTTCGAGGTCTTTTGAATTTTTCGATATCTGGAATAAGGTTCAGCGCAAAAACATCATATCTTCGCTTTTCTTAACGTTTTTCTGCTGCAAAATAACTCCAAAAGAATCGTAAAATTTTCCAAAGCACCAAGTGCACATAGTGGGATAATTCACTGGTTGTAACACTTTAACTGTTTAGGACTGAGAAAAGCTTAAGTTTTGAATTTCGGTCGATATCTTTAAAACTGAGCGAACGAAACGTCCCACTACAGAGACGCGGATGGTCATGGCTAAATTAACTCGTCTAGTTAAGTGGTTTGCAATGTCTTCCTTAAGACGTTACAAATTTTTTGATAGTACCCTCTATTTTATGTGTGATGAGTATATAATTTTACCATGGCAAGATAAACGAGAGCATGGTGAACTAATAGAAGTTGACGCTACTCTCAAACGCTGTGATCATAAAAAGAGAGAGAGAGAGATTTCAATGTGTATCGATTTTGTTTAAATTCGAACTTCAGGTGCGGATTCACTCTCTTTCGGTTCGTCGCGAAAGAGAGTGTAAGAATAACAAGGAAAAACGTTAACTTCGGTGGAACCGAAGTATAAATACCCGCCACACGAATCTTTGAATAGTTTATGTGTGATGATAAGTGGCTTATATAGATTTATAAATATATAGACACAAATAATTAATTTTTCATACAAAAGTTCAAAAAATAATCGGTGAGTTTGTATGGGGGCTATACATAAAAATGGGCGTGGCATCTTGGTTTTGGAATTGGATGATATAAGAAGTGTTTGTACCCAATTTGAAGTAAATAAATTCATAAATAATACAAATTTATTTAAAAATTGGAAAATGGGCGGTAAATTTGTGCGATCAATAATACTCGTATACGACGTCTCCTTCAATGCGTTACAAACTTTCCGACAAACTGATAATACCCTTCACACTATATGTGGCGGGTATAAAAACTTCTTACCTTTTATTATTCCACCATGAATGAAAGCAAGAAACTAAGAGGAAGAACATTATTTTCTATACTTTTGCTCTGGTCGAAAAATATTTATTTTCAAAATAAAAAGTAAAGCAATATGTTTTTTTTTTTTTACAGTTTAAACAAATAAAACAAACAAACTATTATACAACCAATCTCTTCAAAGTTATCTTATTTCATAGCGAAAACATAAAAATTCGCCATGACTTTCAGTCTTAAATATGTAAGCAAAATAGGAAAACATAAGAACAAATCAAAAAACATTTATGCGTGAAAACCGAAGCTTAAATAACTTACAAATGATCATCACTCTGTTGGGGCTCTTATACAGATCGTATGTTTTAAGCTTTATTGTTTTTTTCATTTGTACATATGTATAATGGTAGATTTGCACGGGGATTACGCCTGAATGTGGGTGTGGTACCATGTTTCCGATGAAATAGTCGTTGTCGAGAAATGCTTATATTCTAAATTTCAGCTTAATATTTTTAAAACTGACGGAGTGATACGTATAGCAAAAACAGGACGGGCGATAGACAGTCATATACAGCTAGAACGATTCGAATCGTGGACAAACTGATAATATTCATTTACAGTATGGGTGACGGATATATAAATTGAAATATTATTGAAATGTGTGTGCATTTTGAATATGTATAGTATAAAAAAAAAGTTTTTGATGGCCTTCAATTAGCTAATTGGGCAACATCAATTAAATCTAGTTCAAATTTGATAAAAAATATCAGACGTTTTGTATCTGTCAAATTTTGTACAAACGATTTCTATTGACGATGGTTTTTTTTTTTAGTTTGATAATATTTTTCCATTTTTTTTTCATATATTTATTAGGTTACAATCAGGGAATCAAATTGACCCTATAATTTACCTTATATCTATGTTATTATCACCAAATTAATATTAATTCTAAACAATATTAAAAAAATTCAAAAGTTAAATTTACGTTAGACTAAGAGGAGTTATTTACAATAAAAAAATAGACCAGCTGTGTGGACCAGAATCAAATGTTGGACAACTAACTTATTAGATGACCAAAATGGCGTCGTTTGAGGCGTCTAATAGGCACTGCTCGAGCCAGAGGACTAGCCAAGCGATTTTGGTGATTAATCAATCGGTCGTTGTATCTACTTGAGAAAAAAAATACTTGATCCTCCACGTAGGCGATGTTTAAATCTCTGTGAAGGTTGATGTTTCTAACAAACCAGGGACAGCCAGTAATTAAACGAAGAGATTTATTTTGAAAAGTTTGCACTTTGTTTCGATTCGATTTGGCTGCGATGCCCCAGATTTGAATTCCATATCTCCAGATTGGAGCAATTATCTGCATATAAATCGTACGTTTATTGCGCAAGGATAGTCTGCTACTCTTACCAAGTAGCCAGTAGAGTTTTCGTATTCTTCCGTTGCAAGTTTGGATGGACGTTTGTATATGATCTCTAAAGGTAAGGCATTTATCCAGAAGAAGGCCTAAATATTTAACTTTGGTGGATTGTTGTAATGATATGCCGTTAATGTGTATTAGATAATTTTTTCCATTTTATTTATATAGTTTCATGTTTTGTTAAATATTTGAAACTTTTCGTTTGATGATAAAAATAGTATTTTTATTGTACGTATTTATTTAATTTTGCTTTAATGGAATTATTGAAAAGAGGCGCTATCAGCAGTTATGCAACTCCATTGTACATTTAATCTTTTTTATATCATATTTCTTATTGTACAAAAATATTTGCTATTTATGAAACAAAAAGTTCAAATCAATAAAGTGTCACAATTATGAAGCCATTTCAAAGATTTTGCCTCATCTTTGTTCATTTTCTTTGTACTTCGTCTATCCTAAAAAATCAAAAACATGAGACAAATACTTAAAATGGCATTGATTTCGTTTTGTGCAAACAGTTCTTTTTTATGTTTCTCGTGTATTGAAATAGCAAATAATTGGAACGTTAATATCAACTTTGAGACATTATTTTGTTTAGCTGCCATATAACCGATCTGATCGATTTTCATCAATTTTGTAGTCTTTTGAGCAATTGAACTTGCAACAATTTTTCATATCGCTAAGTGGGGTGGAATAGAACCGATCACAAATTCATCGATTATTTTGGAAACAACTCAAACGATAAAAATTGTGTAGATGTGTATTTTTTGGTTCAAGTTAAAATACAGTATGTGGGCGTGGCCCTCTTAGAATCAATCCTGAAATTCATCGTATTTTTGCAAGTATTTGAGAGAAACATTCGGTATACATGTTACAAGGACCTGCAAAGTTGGAAAATGGGATGTGGGCGTGGCCCCGAAAAACCAATCAGAAAACAAGGAAAATACCCGTTACACAATACTTTTTAACAGTTGATATGTTTACCATTTGCTTAAATTAAATTTCATGATGAATTTTTTAAAATTTGTATGGATGCTTTATGTTCTATTAGCCCGATCCTTACCATATCGATAGTATTCACTTAGGTGGTCGTTGGCATTGATTTTACTAAATATTAATTGGATTCATTCAGAAAAAATAAATGTTTTCATACGAAACTCGAAAATGGGCGGTAAGTTTGTATGGGGGCTGTACCTAAAATTAAGCGTGGCACCCTGACCTTGACATTGGATGACGTAAAAATGTTTTTAGAAAATTTGGAGTAATTATATTGCCTATATTTATACAAAATTCGAAAATGGGCCCAGAGTTAGTATGGGGGCTATACCTAAAATTGGGCGTGGTACTTTGGCTTCGACTTTGAATGACATAAGAGGATTTTTTACCCAATTTGGATTGAAAGCCTGCATAAATAATACCTATTTTCATACAAAAAATTTAAAAATGGGCTGTAAACTCGTCTTATCAAGTTGATCAAGAAAATATATCGAGTTTAAATCATTCGAACCTTTTCTTAAACAAGAAATTCTTCGTAAAAAATAAAACTTTTCCGAAAAAGGATTTGGTTTATTCAGCTTCAGAATTGAAGCCAATTGTATCGTTTGTTTTGCTGTAAAATTAAATGTTTAAAGGTTCCAACGCTGCCGGATTAATCTGATGTGATAAGCTATTTTGTACACAGACATTTGCACATATGAGCGTGTGATATACTAATATATTGTACATTTGTATGCATCAAGCAGCTACAAACTCACTTTTCTTTTCATATAAAGGGAATTTGTGAAAGTGATTGATGAGCTAAAAGCATCAACAAAAATGACAGCTATTTGTGTATGGATTGGCCAAAAAGTATAATGGCTGTGGGCGATGGATTGGGTATGAATTTATGAGCATCAAAGGAATGGCTGGTACAACAAAAATGTATTATAAACCCAGAAGTTATGTTTTATTATGTTATGTTATGTTTTAAGCAAATCCTCGTGACAAAAATTATTGTCTGATGGTGTCAAGTTGAAAAAAACTGATAAAATTTGCTTACTGTATTAAAAGATATTTACAATGGTTTCAAAATATGGCCCTAGCATGGTTTAAACGGTTACTTAGATCGTTCGACAAAGAAGAAATAATGCTGCAACACATCAGGATCGTATCTTATAGTCAAAATGCTCTCAAGTAGAGCCAGTCTATCTGAATTTATTGGGCTAAATTTTTGTTGAGATATATGCAGTGTGTCAAAAAATATCTAAGACTGGCAGTAGAAAAGACAAACAATGTCGAAATAAGAGCAAATCTATGCGTGGCTGCTGAGGGGGGATATATTTCCGATATCATTTTCCGTAAATGACTAAACCAATTATAAGATTTTTGGTATTTTTCTCAAGTTATTCACTAAGGGACCGCAGAACGGAGGGCCCTGTATATAAAACGATTTATGTTTGTTTGTTTGCTTGTGTGTTTGTTCCTTATAGAAGCCCAGATCTCTGGACCGATCCACCTAAAATTTTCACAAAGTGTAACTGGGATCCTGAAAAGAGTATTTGCTTACACCTTTTAACAAACTTATCTCAAATTTAATACATGTGCTCCTAATGGGCCCTACAACCGAAAAATTATATTTTGGAAATGAGCGGAAGTATAGACATTATTTGGACCTGGGATCCAAAGGGGACCCAAAATTTTATTTTGACTGTTTTTGATAAAAAAAAAGCAGAGTATCCTGAGGTGATAGCTATTTTTAGAAATAATCATAATTTTTTTTATGCTCGCGCACTAGATTTTCTTATGAAAAGCCGCACTAAAAAAAATATAACCAAGATTTTTAGATTTGCAGATTTTCAGAAATTGAAAGAAATCAATTATGATATACGGAGACCTGCATTATCATTTTCCGTGCCAACCTGTAAAGTAATTCTTTTGAATGCTTACAATTTAATACTAAAAGTAACAAACACCACCGCTGCACATACACTGCTGGTCACAATAATCGGTATAAAATTTGTATATATGTATGGCAACAGAGCACAGTGGCCGATTTTACGAAAAAACCTGACCAATAGTCTAAAATGAAAGGATTCTGACTAAACCTTGGGTACCTTTGTTCTTGGAGTCGCTGATTTCATATTTCACATTACTTTTAAAAAATTCAAAATGGCGAATCCAAAATAACCGTCATTTTTTCGAAAAATCTCTAAGAATGAAAGAATTCCGAGTAAATCTTGTTTAAGGAAGTTCGGGCAAGATAGGGAACAATCTAATTCAGACAAACAATTTTTTTTTTAATTTTAAAGCAAAATTTTAAAACTTTATTTAAATTTAATTTCATTTCTTATGGTATTAAAAAAAATCAAATATTACAGAGTTACTACAATTCGCTGTCAGCCTCGCAGTCGTCTGATGATACCGAAACAATATTAGAAGTTTCTGCTGCTAACTAGGCATTCGCAATGATATTGTTACATAGTAATTTAATAGCAGCTAACGATAACTTACTCTTTATCTTTAGTAAGTTAAGTTAAGCTTTGTCTGGACAACAAAGTCAGACTATACAAATCCGTACTTTAACTGGTCTGGACGTATGGCATCTAGCTATGGGGTGTGGCAGCTGTATCAAACGTCGAAATACTTCAACGGTTCCAAAGCATCACCCTTAGGAAAATCACTCGAACTCCGTGGTATATGCGCAGTGATAACATTCATAGAGATCTCCAGATGCCAAGTAAGGTACTCGATCGGCAGCGGTGCCCAGTCAAAAGTGAGAAAACCATGGATAAGAACTTCATGAATTGAAGTAATACCACAGATAACTTTAAATTAATAATTTTGCAGTATCCAATATTGCTAAAAAAGATTCACATCTATTGCTAAAAAAGCGAGTAACTTTTTAGCCTGTCAACCAATTTACATGAAGTTGGCTGCGTTTGAAAGGTGAAACCTGTACCTTTCTAATGTTATCAACGTTCAATAGATGACGTTACGTGTTCCATGATTTAAACAAAAGTCTCCTTTGAGTTAAACATACTGTGTACACAGTGGACTCCTATCAACAATTAATAGTATTTAGTGTATAAATAATTTTTTTTTTTTTTTACTTTTAGCCAGGTTTTTCGGAAAATCGGCCACTGTGCAGTGTGTTGAAGTGAAATGGACAATCAAATTACTTGTTGATAAATATGATGGCTTGTCAACTTGTTATGGGTTAAAATTAGCCCGGACATAATTATAGGTACGAGTTGGTAATAATGTAACTGCATAAATTTTAATTGTTTTTTAGATGCCGAATCGTATTTGTTTAAAAGATATCTCTATGGTACACAGTTTTTAAAAGTATGTACATTTTTCAATTTTGAAGTTTTTCAATACATTTTGAACATTTTATGTTTCATATCTATTATTTTGTCCAGCAGTGTGCATACATTTTTATCGTTATGCATGAAACAATTTTAAAAGTTGAACATTTCGTGAGACTTGCATTAAAACTTTAATTACACTGGTCTACAAGGGTTTTGCGAATAAGACGGGACCTGGTGTTTCCGAACGGATTTTTCGTGCTGAACACGAATCCGGGGGTCAAAAATGTCCCATCACGTCACGTTTTCGAGAAAAAGGGGTTGAAACCCCTAAAAACAGCGTTTTTGGACATTTTCGAAAAATTGTAGAGCCGAACCCTGACGTGCTACAAACTTTGCATATGTCAGAAATTAAAGGTAAAATTGTGCCCTTTCGAATGAGCCTTATTTTTTAGTTTTTAAATTTTTTTTTTTCATTCAACATTTTATCTATCTCCTGTGACGTAAGAGCTCTTGTGCTGTCCCATCTTAAGATTTTGATGCTTAATATGCTCATTAATTTCTTCCTGGAATATATTACTATAATTAGTGTTCATGCATAGTTTGACACTCCTCAAAATTTATTATGTCAATTTATTTGTTATTTGTTCAGCACTCATATGCACTGTTGATGTTTGCTTTCATTAAACTAAAGAAATCGTCCGTACTCTTGAAGTTGTCACAGAAAATCGATTTTTGTGGGAACAAATGTTTTTACTTCGCATGAGACTGCTATGTAAATACTCGTGCATATGTATGATATTTGTGAAAGTTAAGCCAATTGAATTGAATTTTCTTTTTTTATTTTTCTGCTCGCCACACAAAATTTTAAACGAGTATTATAAATTGGTCGAGAATTTTGTAACGCATTTAAAGAGATATTCCTGAATTGTACAACTCGACAAGACGAATTAATCAAATAAAATATATATTCTTTATAGAGTCTATGATGCCTCTTTAATGCGTTATAAACAAAAACATTTCCATAAATTGTTTATATCCGACTCAGACCTATAAGATATTCCCTCCCATAGCTCTCCGTTGTCATCAAATATATGAAGGCTTTGTGAGAAATTACGCTTAAAGATAAAATCAAGTCGAAAATATTGTTAACGAACAGTTTGTGGTTTATGTTTGCAGAATGTGGTTGAGGTCCTCTGCTTGAGTCATTTTAATAATGCTGTGGATTGATGAATTGTATTATAAAATTAATTAACTTTAATTAATTAATTAGCCTTGTAGGTAGTGCTGCTTAGTTTTTGTTCAATATTTAATTGCATTGCTTAAGTTTTTTTGTTTTTTGGTTTCTCAAAGATTTATTTTGATGTATAGATTCCAAAAACATCGTTGAAAATGTTATGGAGATATTCTTAAAAAACCTTTTTTCTTTTTTTTTGTACTTTTTTCAGTTATTACTTGAATTTTCCAGAACGGATAGTTTAAAATGTTGACCAGTACATCGATTGAAAGATAGTTTTGGTAATATCCGTAACATCAACAGTTTAGATCCAATTTTTATGATTTTATTAAAAATTGGGACAATAATTGATTAAAACCTTGGCTTGTATTTTGTTTGATAGGTATTTATTGTACTTGAACTGCACGACGATATATTATTTGAACAGTGTTTTCCAATAGGGAGAGTATAATAGCGGCCATTTTGGATTTCAGAAATCTGTTCAGTAAGTTTTGTCATTTAATCATAAATTATGAAATGGTTCAAACTTTTAGGAAAAATCAAGAAGTTTTGTTGCTATTCAAAATTTCGAAAAATGTGTTTTCGAATGAGGCGCATTTTAAACTCTTTCAACAAGATGATTCAGATTGATTGTAAAGTTTAGCCATTGAAATTGTTTCTAACCGACATGCCTCGACGTCTTCAAAATGTAGTCATGACTGATGAGGCTTATATATATCCATTTGTGCGCCACCAGACTTATTCCTGAGGAGATAACTGAAGGAAAAAAGACTATACCTGGACCAGATTAAAGCCAACTTATGCAATGAAATTCCTAGAGATATGCTGCAAAAAGTAATGGAAAATGTCGAAAACGGGTAAATCTTTGCGTGGCTGCTGAGGTCGGACCTTTGCTCATTATCATCTTCCGTAAAAGACAAAAACAATATTGTGCAAAATTTTTTGTCTTCTACTCAAGTGATTCATTCAATACATAAGGGACCACAAAGCGGGCCACCCTGTAATAAAATTTCTTTTTATTTAAATACAAACCTTAACTATAAAAAACAAACAAAATTTTAATTAATTAATTGCAAATGTAAGTAAAACAAACCCAATCATTTTACTCAAATAGAAAGCAAGAAAATCTTTTTTATACCTGTTACACTAGTGTGAACAGGTATATTCAGTTTGTCGGAAAGTTTGTAACGCATTAAAGGAGGCATCGTAGACCCTATAAAGTATATATATTCTTGATCACCTCGACGAGACGAATCGATTTAGCGATGTCAATCTGTCTGTCCGTCTGTCTGTGTGTTGCTGCGCGATTTATTCGCTCAGTTTTAAAGATATTGGGCTGATATTGGCTTTAAAACTTAAGCTTTTCTAGGTCCTGTGTAGTTTCTATGTTAAAATCAATGTGCCACGCCCACTTTTAGGTATAGGTCCCATATAAAGTACAACATTTTTTCAAGTTCTTATATGAAAAAAATGTATTTATAAAGCGAATGGCTTCAAATATGATTAAAATGTTTCTTATACCATGCCAAATCTTCAGTTTAAAATTGGTCCAAATCGGACCGCGAATTCCTAAATTTTTAAGAGTATATTTCATTTGTCAAACGTTGTGTAACAGGTATATAGTATAAACTTCGGTACAACCGAAGTAAACTTTTTTCTTGTTTTAATTGATTTTTAATTCTTTGTATTTCTATCAAGTTTCCAAACCGGTTCAAAAATGGTTTGGTGTGAGATATCCATGCAAAACTTTTTACTTATTTTAAATTTGAAGTGCTTTATTACACAAAAACAAAATAAATAATAACAATTGTTCAAAACATTATACTAATTTCGTTATTTACAGATTAAACATAGTTCTAGACTGCTTTCAATTAAAAAGCAATTATTTAAATTTAACATGATTAATATGTGCAGCAGAAAAACCTTAATCACTTAATCACTACGGCAACCTGCACCCAAAACTGAACCAAATGTGAACCAATTTGCAGCTTTGATTTCTTCACCAAGCGCACTGGACTGGATCGTCAAATATGTGGCACCAAATCATGAATGTTCATGGAAACAGATTTTGATTTAAATACATTTTCTCGAAATGCTAAACGTTATCTGATGGCAACCATAAACAATTGCTTAAGCTGCACAAAAAAGCGTGGAACTTTACCTCAGTTTTGAAAAAATAAAGAATGGAAAATAACGGTGGAAATACAGTAGAAACTCAATTCTTGCACTGTGCACGTATTGAGGTTGTAGCAAGGACCGAACCTTTGATCTCATAAATCTATGTAAAGAGAGTTTTATATACATATATATTACTTTACCGGGACTTCCCCAAACTTTTTGTTCGAATTGCACGCATTACTCGTATTAAAGGATAACATTCAAACAAAAAAATTGAGTATGCGCAAAAATCGAGTTTCTACTGTAATATATACCAATTGCTTTATTTTTTGTTGACTGTTTTACTGTGAATCGTTTCTTATACCCGCCACACATAGTGTGAAGGGCATTATCAGTTTTTCGGAAAGTTTGTAACGTATTAAAGGAGACGTCGTAGACCCCATTAGGTATATATAATCTTGATCAGCTCGATAAGACGATTCGATCTAGCCATGTCCATCTGTCTGTCCGTCTGTCCGTCTGTTTATTTGTACGCATTTTTTGGGTGAAGATATGAAGATATTCAGCTGAAATTTGGAACTTAAGGTTTTCTCGACAACGACTACTTTATATGTTAAAACCACGCCATACACCACCATACAAACTGACATCTTATGTCAAAATTAAGGTGCCACGCCATTTCCGGGTATAGCCCCCATACAAACTTACAACCTTTTTCGTTTTTTTGTATGAAAGTAGTTATTATTTATGGATGTATTTACTTCAAATTGGGTAAAAATACCAATATCAAAACCAAGATGCCACACCCATTTTTAGTTATAGTCCCCATACAATTATACCGCCCATTTTTGTGTTTTTGTATGAAAATAGTACTTATCTGTGAATATATTCACCTCAAATCACTTCTATGTCATCCAATTTTTTTTATTTTTTCAAGAAAATTATTGTTTATTTTATTGTTCAATTAAACCTACAAATTTAACATATATGCTTTTAATTTGAGCACCAACTTGAGTTTTCCCCACCCAACCCCTTTGCGGAATATAATCTACGTCACTGAAGATCATACATGAACTAACTAAAGTTTTGTGTGGCGGGTATTTAAGCTTCGGTTCTACCGAAGTTTACGTTTTTCTTTTTTTTTTTTGTAGATGTCTTTAGAAACAAAAAAGTAAAAAGTATTTTGTGGAGTAAAAATTTACTTTAAATTATAATGTTTTATATTGTCGACGACGATTTGAACCACAATTAATATATTTTACTAGAACTATCAAAAGGCGCTATCTGTATCATACTATAATTTGGTATTTTTAGTTCAAGAAGTAAAATGTATATGGTGGCTCCCAATTAAAATGGTTTAAGAAAAACAATTTGACGTAAGATACCACTCGACGGTTTTGGACAGTCCAAATTTCTAATTTGGTAGCTCTATAGTCTTATAGTCTCCAATTGATATGGTCTCTTACTGCAGAAAACAGAACAGATTTACGGATGTAGCTAGATCGACTATGCTTTCAACGGTGATGAAAGTATTTACTTAATGGGGTATGACATACCTTTCTCCGTTTGGTGCTGCCAGCAGTAATGCTGGGTACCCGAAATCATCGGATATGGGTATGGGTAGGTTTGGTCGGAACGGTCCAAGTATTGTTTTAATACTTTGCGTGCTTTAATATATTGTACCAAGTTTTAGCATTGTAACTATACAAATACTATATACATTAAACAGAGCATAAAATAAGTAATAAAACACGAAATTGGGTATAAATTACACCCATGATAATCATAAGAATATATCCCAATCTGGTTTTGATCAGACAATAATACTACCTTAAATAAAGCCCATTCAAACTCATTTATACCACGTTCCACATATTAGAAACGGGTATATTTAGTCCATGTCTGTCTGTCCGTCTATGTGTCTGTCTGTCCGTCTATGTGTCTGTCTGTCCGTTTGACGCTACGCGATTCATTCGCTTAGTTTTGAAGTTATTTAACTGAAATTTTAAACTTAAGCTTTTCTCGGCAACGACTAGGATAAGTTCGTAAATTAAAGTGACACGCCCATTTTAAGACATAGCTCCCAAACAAACTTACCGCCCAATTTCGATTTCCAAACCACACGTATATTATTTATTTATACTTGGTCATAAGATTTCATCTTAATACAATTCCACAATTTCATCAACTGAACAATAATATTAATTTTTTTATTGTAACCTTAAAATCCTTTTCAAAATTTGTTGCAAATGTTTTTGCTTCCAATGTCATTTTTTAATTTATTTAAAATGATTTTATTTACCTCTTACGATAGAATCGTTCTATAGACATGACCACAAAATTATTAAGCAGAAATGACTGAAAAGCGCAACATTTTATTATATAATATTTTTTCATGTGTTAGACAATTAATTACGTTAAAATTAAAAATATGTATTTTGCGATTAAATATTTTGTTCGTTTTACACTCCGTTTCGTTGTGGCTTTTCCTCAAAACTCTTAAATGTTTTTATATCCTTCGCATCGTTGCGAAATGAAAAATAAAAACATGATTAAAAATTGCAATATATAGTATAATATTTAATTATTACAATATCAGTTTAAGTAGAAATAAAATGTATAATAAAAAAAATAATAATATTTAGTTTGCCGCTTTAAATCGTTAGTATTGGGACCTTGAATTAATAAGAGGTCGCCACTAATACATGATTTTTTTACTTACTCATTAAACCTCCCTCTGCATCGAAAAAATGTTAATCAGCTAACCCAACAACTAAAACATAATTATGACATATACTGATTAACTGATAGAGTGACTTTAAGTCAAGAGTAACTCAAAGTTTGAAGGGGTTCTAAAGAATAAACATTAGACATATTAGCGATGCCACTGGTCACTTTGAAACGCTTTAACGAAGTCGCTTTGAGACGATTATTGTATCTTCTGGTATGTCGGCTAATTTGCACCATAACAGTCGGTATTCGGCAACATTCGGCACATACCATGGTGCACCAGGAGGGTTTTGTTTTGAAAAAAAAAAGTAAAAATGTTAACTTCGGTGGAACCGAAGCTTAAATACCCGTCACACGAATCTTTGAATAGTTTAGTGTGTTCATCAGTGGCTTATATCCATTCATAAATATATATTCGAAAATAATTACTTTTTCATACATTTGTTTTAAAATAATCGATAAGTTTGTGTGGGGACTATAGCTAAAAATAGGCGTGGCACCTTGGTTTTGTTATTAGATATCATTAGAAGTGTTTTTACATAAATTTGAGTGAATAGTCTCATAAATAATACCTATTTTTATACAAAAATTCGAAAATGGGCGTTAAATTTGTATGGCGGCTGTAGCTAAAAATGGGCGTGGCAGCTTGGATTTGATATTGGATGATATTAGAAGTATTTTTACCCAACTTGGTGTGACTACATTCATAAATAATTGCTATTTTCATACAAAAAATCCGAAAAAAAAACGGTAAATTTGTATGGGGGCACTTTGATTTTAACACTTGAGCTGCTTAGGACTGAGAAAATCTTAAGTTCCGAGTTTCAGGTCAATATCTTTAAAACTAAGCGAATGAATCGCATAAATACAGACGGACAGACGGACGGACATGGCTAGATCGACTCGTCTCGTCGTGCTGATCAAGAATATATATACTTTATAGGGTCTAAGATGTCTCCTTTAATGCGTTACAAACTTTCTGACAAAATGATAATACCCTCCACACTGTTTGTGACAGGTATAAAAATTAAGTTTCCAACGTTTTTCTGTTAAAAACTATTTTTAATGAACATATTTTGCACCCTGTGTCACTTGATCGAAATATAAACATTAATACTAAAGATTGCCCTGAATGTGTCGAGTTCCGTACCAATTACAGGGTTATTGCGGGGAGTTCTTCTTCATTACTAAAATATGGTGATTTTGAGCTCAAAGATAAGAAACGCCCGGGTTAAGACGAAGAATTCCAATCATTGCTCTTTGTAGACCAAAGGCAAAGGCTTCAGGAGTTGATAGATTTGTTGGGAATTGATGAGTCGACAGTCACCAAACTTTTAAAAGCCATAGGATTGATTTAAAAGGAAGGTAACTGGTGTGACTAGTCAAAAACTTTTGTTTTAAATCCCATTGTGACTGTCGATAAAAAGATTATCCATTACGATAACCCCAAGAGCAAAAAGTCATGGTTTTTACCCGACCTGCCACCAACATTCTTCGCAAAGAGAATATTCATCGCAGAAAACTTATGCTCTGTGTTTGGTGGGACCAGTGCGGCGTAATCAACTACTTCTTTCTAAAACCGAACGAAACGCTGACGGGAAAACTTTATCGGACTCAGCTCATGCGTTTGAGACGCTCACAAAAACAAATACGAACGAAAACGAAGGTCAATACGCTTTACTAGGAAGTCGTACCCCACCCGCTGTATTCTCCAGACATATCTTTTTCCGACTACCCCCTCTTCTGGTCGATGAGTCATGGCCTAGCCGAAAACCGGTTCACTTGTTATAAAAATTGCGAAAATGGGTCGATTTTTGGACTGTGCCAAAATACTTGTAGTTCTTACAATAATTTCGTAAAATTAAAAACATCAAAATAAAAGGTAATTTTTAATTCAATTTAATCCAATTGTTTAGACTAAATTATCACCTGAAAAGTAAAAATTGTGTCAAAATTCAGTACATTCGTAAAATTGTAGTAAACCTATACATACTCTTCTATTTCATACAAAATATCAGTGACGTTACTAGCTAAAAGAAAATTAAAACGCGACAATTTTCAGTTTTAAGGTTTGCGACCAAACTTCATATTTATTTTTGAGCAGACCTCGTATATAGTACTTCATATGGTCTACAAGGCTATCTTTTAAGCGTTAAAAACTTAGCGACAAACTATGTGCGTCAGATATAAAAAAGTATTAACAAAATTTTCTCAATTTAACGCATCGTTTAAAATAAAAGTTTCTATTTCTTAAATATTTTTTGAGTTTATTAAATCAAATTTTGAACAAACTGTTTTATATTTTTCGCACGTTGCTATATTTTATTTTGAATGTGTCACACTGCGTATACTTGATTTATTGCTTTGGAATGTTTATTTCACAATATTTTAGTTTATAGCAGCATATTTCAACATATACGCACATAGACATGCTCAATTTTAGTATTATTTTAATACTATCAAAAAAAGTTATACACATAAATAAATAAAATGTGTAAATATACTGATTATTTGAAATAGATTGGAAATAAACTAGTCACATTATGTATTTTGTAAATAAAAATAATGATTGATTGAGCCCTTAAATAAATCTATATATATAACAAGAAAAGAACACTGAAGTCGAGTATGCTCGACTGCAATATACTGTGTAAGGTACAGACTGTACCCAATTTTAAGTAAAGTCCTATCTTACTAACATACCTCATTGAATTGGATTTTTATAGAAAAAACTTAAAAAATGGGGTACATTTGTACCTAAAATTTTGTTGGTCCCATCCATTTTGGGATATTTCATTGGGACAATCATAGAAATAATAAATGCCATCAGACTTTCTAGAATAGGAAAGAATGACGTTTTAATGCAAAACCCGCCATTTTGGGGTAGATTTGTATGGGGGTACCACTTGAAATGCGGCTAGAGAAAAACCGTTGGCAAGTGCACACTTGACGGCTTTGGAGAGTCTACGTTTCAAATAGGAAAGCTCTTTTTCTAATAGTCTCCGAAATAATAGTTTTCATACGGCAGACAGCTTGACAGACGGACGAACGGACATATGGACACAGCTAGTTCGACTCCCCTTTCAAAGCTGATCAAGAATATATTTACTTTATAGGGTCTATCTAGCCTCCTCCTGTTACATACATTCGCACAAACTTAATATACCCTTTTACCCTTTGGTTTTGACATAAAAAGTAATCACCGCACTACATGCAACACTGGCTTCCGTAAATAAAATTGAGAACTAAAAAATAAGAAGGGAATCGCGATGTTTTACGAAGCTAAAATTACAAAAACCACCCCATGTTAACATAGGGTTTAAGAGAATCGTTTTAGAACTATTTCTGAGTTCAAAAGAAGTATTGCTGATTATTAAGCTTTTTCTCTTTCGCACTCGTGCAAGGTAAACTGTACAGAAATTGAAAACAGTAAAGGGTACAGAAGAAAAAAAAAACAAGGAAAAACGTTTACTTCGGTGGAACCGAAACAGAAATACATGTTACACTAAACTTTTAATAGTTTATATGTTCACCAGGTGCTTAGATTAAATTTCACGATAAATTTTTTGAAATTTTTGTGGAGGCTTTGCGTTATATTTGCGTTATATATTTGGAAGTGATTTTACCAAATTTCATTGGATTCATTCAGAAAAAAGAAATTTTTTCATACAAAAACTCGAAAATGGGCCAAAGATTTGTATAGGGGCTATGCCTAAAAATGGGCGTAGCAACTTGTTTTTGATATTGGACGACATTAAAAGTGTTTTTACCCACTTTCTTATGAATATTCCAAAATGGACGGCATATTTCTAAGGGAGCTATTCATAAAAATGGGGGTGGCTCCTTGATTCTGACATAAAAAACTGCCTAGGACCAAAAAAAGACTTAAGTTTAAAATTTCAGGTTAATATCTTTTAAAGTATTCTGAGTAAAACGCATCGCAACAGACAGACAGACGTTCATAGCTAAATCGATTCGTCTCATTGAGCTGATCAATAATATATACACTTTATGGGGTCTTCGATGCCTCCTTTAATGCGTCGCAAACTTTCGGACAATATGTGTAACGGGTATAAAAATAATTACACGTGCCTTAGAATAGAACATCATACTAAATGACTATAGAAACTTGAAAGCTATAATCTTTCCATTGTTCTCCTCCATTTTCAAACAGAGTTAATAAAAGATCAATTATCTCACAAACTTGATAACAAGCTGCATTATGTGTACTTTTGCTGTCCAGTAAATGTCTGCACATGGCTCATTAAAATTTCCCAACGATGGACAGAAGCAAAAAAGCCTTAAACAATCTCTGCAGCATGCGGAACAATAAGGTTGTGGCTACCATAAAATACAAAATCCAATACATTTAGTGTGTTCACAGTGCGGTGATAGTTGTCATATTGTGCTACTTTAAAGTAAAACTTGTTTTTCATATAAAGCCAAAGAAACAATAGCACAACTAAGTAGCAAATAACAAAAAAGTATGATAACTGGGCTGCAATTTCGTTAGTTTGCAGCCTTTGTTTTTAGTGTTTGATAGTATCAACTGTTTTTCTTGTTCTAAGTTTAATCAAAAAAAGTATAAAGAATTGAAAATTTGCAAATTAAAGGTAAAAGGATAAGATAAAGTTTAATTAAAGATTGTCATAGTTAAGTAGCACAATAGAAAAATATGACAATTATCACCGCACTGTGAACACCCTAATTATATCCACTACCGGTTCTTTTAAATCAAATTTCTTTCCCTTCATGTTAGAGCTATTACCATAACCTTGTGCTCTGCTATTTTTTAGCAAATCGAGTGAAATGTTAAGAGTTCGTTAAAGTTTTCAAAGAGAGAAAAACAAGGATAAACGTTAACTTCGTTTGGACCAAACCTCAAATGCCCACCACATCTGGGCTTAGTTAAATTATGATCATCAGTGGCTTAAGTAAAATTTTGAGAAAGGGTAGCTTGGAGTCAATAGTCCGATACAACTTTAGTTAAGACGCAACAATAGGTTCAAATTTTATCCTAAGGACAAATTTTTATACATCTTACTTTTATATACTCGTATCTTACTTTATTGTACTGATTTTTATACAATAACTCAAATAATTCATTAAATTTTTAAAGGGGTTGTAGGGTTTCCATGTGAACAAATGTAGGCACAATACATAGTAAATTTTCATAACAAAGAGTATTCATGTTACAAAGAAATACAGTCTGTAATAAGCCAAATAATAACAATCGTTCTGATTTTTTCAAGAGGTTGCAAAGAAAGCTTTTTCCTTTCATGCATTAGATTAGAATACTAAGTAGGATTAATAGTTTCATCGCATTTCTAAGCATAGTGAGTGCAGCATACGAGTCGATGCATAGGGTGGAAAGAGCAGTCCGGCATTGTTACACGTGATTAGCCCTCGCAGTCACCTGATGCTAATCCTATCGAAAACGTGTGGGCGTACATTAAAGACAAGCTTCGAGGAAGAAAAGCCTTCGATTTGAATCAGCTGTCATGAGAAATTCGTTGCATTTGGAAGTCTTTGCAGCGCATGCTGAAAACCTCTTCGAAAGAATTCCTCGGAAGTGCCAAGCTCTTATTGACTCTGCTATTATTGACTCTGGAGGTGACTGAACAAAATATTAAAATTATTGCATATCAACTCAGATTGTAAACTTAGCATGTATACCAAAATGAAATTTGTAAATACATTTTTATGGAAATTTAGCCGATCAAGCTATTACTTGACAGACTGTATTCAAGAAGTGTTCATGTAATAAATATTGTCGTACGTTTTTTGGGAATAGAGAGACCCTGTTTGTAAGTAACCACTTGACTATTTAGGAGAGTTTTAGTTTCAAAAATTGAGGCACTATCTCCCATTATCTCCGAGATAATATAAACATATATTCTGCTGCTCATTTGAATAGCACCACCTATAATATGTTTTCAAGCTCCATTGAAATACTTCTTAATCTATAACGCATAATCGTATAGTTTCTTTTTTATAATTTAGGGAAATGCATAGCCAGACTCGTAAAGTTCCTTCACTTAATGCTTTTATATTTGGGTACTACTGCATTTATATTTAAAACGATTTCAATTTTTATTTCTAAAGACAATTTTTATACCTGTTACACTAGTGTAAACAGGTATATTCAGTTTGTCGGAAAGTTTGTAACGCATTAAAGGAGGCATCGTAGACCATATAAAGTATATATATTCTTGATCACCTCGACGAGACAAATCGATTTTAGCCATGTCCGTCTGTCTTTCCGTCTGTCCGTCCGTCCGTCTGTCCGTCTGTCTGTGTGTTGCTGCGCGATTTATTCGCTCAGTTTTATAGATATTGGGCTGAAATTTTAAACTTAAGCTTTTCTAGGTCCTGTGTAGTTTCTATGTTAAAATCAATGTGCCACGCCCACTTTCAGGTATAGCTCCCATACAAAAGTACAACATTTTTTCAAGTTCTTATATGAAAAAATGTATTTACAAAGCGAATGGCTTCAAATATGGTTAAAATGTTTCTTATACCATGCCAAATCTTCAGTTTATAATTGGTCCAAATCGGACCGCGAATTCCTAAATTTTTATGAGTATATTTAATTTGTTTAGTATTTTGAAATAAAATTTAATACAAATGCTGCACACGAAGGGGTATCAACGTCAAATGATGTGTAACAGGTATAAACTTCGGTCCAACCGAAGTTAACTTTTTTCTTGTTAAATTTAAAATTTAATGAACACAATTCAAAATTTTTAGAAGCGTTCGACTTTGAAATGAATGGTTTTTAACTCTAACATTTTAATAGACTGAGCCAGTTTGTAAATATTTCCTTTTTTAATACACATTTTTGTATATTTCTATCATGATTCCAATGAAGGTTTTTGTAAAACTAAATAAAATTATGAATAGTGAGTGAACAGTTAAAATAACATATTTAACCTTGTACCCAACCACTTAATCTTTTTGTATTCCTCATTTTACTAGCTTCGCGGAATTTATTTAAATCGAATTTAAAAAAACAGAAATATGTAATACACAATACAAATCCTTTTTAAAGGAATTTCAATTTATTTTGTGTTTTGCATTTTTATTTTAAACCATTTATGGTTTTTCAACTAAAATTATTTATTGACGTACAATATACAATATTACAAACATCATAAATAAATTTTAGTTGGTAAACGCACAAATGTACATCCGAAAAAAAACCTAAGTAAATACAATTTAGTATATCCATACAAATATTCGGAATTCCGGAAAACTGTCATGACGTTGCGAAACAAAAATTCTTAATACCACGAAAATAAAAGCTGATGATTTAAATTGATTGAATTAAATATTGATACAGATTTATTGGAACATAAAGCATTATATAAACAATTATTTATTTCTGACAATTTTTTTAGTTTTAGATAAAGAGTAAAATGCGAAACTAGAAACAACGTTAGCTTTGGTAGCACCGAAGCTCAAATACCCGCCACACAAAACTTTGATAAGTTCATGTACGATCATCAGCGACGTTGATAATATTCCGCAAAGGGGTTGGGTGGGGACACTTTAAGTTGGGGTTCAAACAAGGCGCATATACTACTATGATCAAAACGTAGTAAGACAAATCGTTTTTTAGGAATCGGGACATTTTAATACTTTTTACACATAGTTTAAACGGGTATATTCAGTGTGTTCGAAAGTAAGTAAATCAATAAATACGGCATCGGAGACCCCATAAATTATACATATACTATATATTCTTAATCAGCTTGATGAGACGAATCGATTTAACCATGTCCGTCTTTCTGTCCGTCTGTCTCTTGCAATGCGTTTTACTCAGAATGATTTGAAGTTATTGACCTGAAATTTTAAACTTAACTTTTTTTGGTCGTAGGCAGTTTGTCAATCAATTCCAATATCCACCTAAGAGAACACTATCGATATGGTAAGGATCGGGATAATATATCATTAGGCTTCCGTATAAAATTCATAAAGGCCTCCATACAATTTCAAATTAATCCTGAAATTTAATATAAGCCCTTGGTAAACATACAAACTATTAAAAGTGTTGTGTAACGGGTATTTCAGCTTCGTTTCCACCGAAGTTAACGTATATCCTTGTTTTTTTCCTTAAGTTGGTAGGACCTTAGCTGACACCTATATCAAATTTTGAGACCGTAGCGTCAGTAATTAGTGAGGCACGCGGGTTTTCAGTCAACAACGATAAATATTGTCGATATTATCGGTCTTCAAAATTAACCCAGTGATTGTTGTGATAATATTGGCGGAGACCTCCGCTTACTTTGCGCCCTTGTCATTTTCGAAGACCAAGCAAAAAAGAAAACTTTGATATATGTTATTTCGTCTTTTTTGGACCAAAAACTAACTTTCTGCAAGTTTCTGTCAAATGAAATATATATAAAAATAAAGTAGAAAGTGTGTATTCAAAATTGTTAAACATTTTTACATTTTCCACGGAGCAATTGACTCATGACGTTACACTTTTAGAAATACCCCATATTAATTATAATTTTAATAGTAACTCTTCAATCGAAGACAGTGATACGGACTCCGATTTATAATATTTTGTTGCATATTCTGTTGAATTAGAAGTAGAAGATAATTGGAAGCAGAAGACTATTGTTTTACTTTATATTTTTTCTTGACAGCTTTTCAAGTAATTTTTAATTTTTAGACCAAAAAAAAACATGTTTCTCTTATATTCACTTTAATATTCCATTCACGCAATGTTATTTTATATGGGTTGTTATGGTAGGCGTGGCAAAAATAATCTAACGTTTTTATGGCAGTCTGTAATTATGATCTATACCAAGTTTCAGGTCAATACCTTCAATATCGAAATTTATGCCAAAAAATTGTTGATTGGGCCCAGTAAAAAATTTATTTGAAATTCACTCAACTTGTTGTCTTTCCATATGGGAATCGGATTTCATAGGCTATCACTTTTTTCAACTGAATACTTGTTTTCTTATTTAATTGTTTAGTTCTAAATCTACTAAAATCGCATGCAGCACGAAATTAACTTATATTTCTTAATCAAATGTTTGCTTTAGAATTGCGAAAAAGTTTGTTTGCAATTTGGTATTTCTATTCGTGTATGACTTATTTTTAGATTCCAGGATAATGGGATTAGTTTTGTTGTTAATTTTCATGTATGTTACATATAATCAGTGCTAAAAACCAAACCAACAAAAAACAAGAAAAAAGTTTACTTCGGTTGGACCGAAGCTTATATACCTCTTAAAAATTTAGAAATTCACAGTGCGATTTGAACCAATTTGAAACTGAAGATTTGGCATGGTACACGAAGCCATTCGCTTTATAAATACATTTGTATACCCGTCACACACAGTGTGGAGGGTATTATCATTTTGTCAGAAAGTTTGTAACGCATTAAAGGAGACATCTTAGACCCTATAAAGTATACATATTCTTGATCAGTTCGACGAGACGAGTCGATCTAGCCATATCCGTCTTTCTGTCTGTCTATCTGTCTGTCTATCTGTCTGTCTGTCTGTCCGTCTGTCTGTATGTATGCGTTTCATTCGCTTAGTTTTAAAGATATTGCCCTGAAACTCGGAACTTATGCTTTTCTCATTTATAAGCAGTTCAAGTGTTAAAATCAAAGTGCTACGCCCATTTTAAGGTATAGCCCCCCATACAAACTTACCGTTTTTTTTCGGATTTTTTGTATGAAAATAGCTATTATTTATGACTGTAGTCACTGGAAGTTGGGTAAAAATACTTCTAATGTTATCCAATGTCAAATCCAAGCTGCCAAGCCCATTTTTTGCTTTAGCCCCTTTACAAATTTACAGTCCATTTTCGAGTTTTTGTATAAAAATATGTATTATTTATGAGACTATTCACTCAAATTTGAGTAAAAACACTTCTAATGACATCCAATTTCAAAACCAAGGTGCCACGCCCATTTTTAGCTATAGTCCCCATACAAACTTATCGATTATTTTTTAACAAATGTATGAAAAGGTAATTATTTTCAAATATATATTTATAATTGTGTATAAGCCACTAATGATCACACATAAACTATTCAAAGATACGTGTGACGTGGTATTTAAGCTTCGGTTAAACCGAAGTTCGCTTTTTTTTCTCGTTTTCTTATAAGAACTTAACAAAATGTTGTACTTTTGTATGAGAGCTATACCAAAAAAGTGGGCGTGGCACATTGATTTTAACATAGAAAGTACCCAGGACCTAGAGAATCTTAAGTTTTAAAATTCAGCTTAACTTCTTTAAAAATGAGCGATTAAATCGCGCAGCAACAAACAAACAGACGGACATGGCTAAATCGATTCGTCTCATCGAGCTGATCAATAAAATATATACTTTATGGGGTCTCCGATGCCTCCTTTAATGCGTTACAATCTTTCCGACAAACTGAATATACCTGTTTTCATTATTTTTAACAGGTATAAAAAACAAGAAAGAACACTGAAGTCGAGTATGCTCGACTGCAATGTCTCTTATGTTCCTTAAGTTAAGTCTTATTTCTTATCTTAAAAAAATTGGGGTAAATTTGTATGGGGACTATGTGTATACCTAAATTTTTTTTGGTACTGCCCATATAAAAACTTAATTTGAAGTTTCTAGAAAAAAAAACAAAGAAATTTTTATTCAAAAACCAAAAATACATTTATATGGGGCCTGCTCCTTAAAATGGAACTCGATGGTTTAATGGTTTAAGCTTCAAATGTGGTGGCAAAATCTCTTATAGTCT
Organism: Leucophenga varia; assembly: GCA_018903435.1. Taxonomy (NCBI): domain Eukaryota; kingdom Metazoa; phylum Arthropoda; class Insecta; order Diptera; family Drosophilidae; genus Leucophenga; species Leucophenga varia. The sequence goes on along the minus strand of JAEIFJ010000510.1, from coordinate 2,799 downwards.
CCGAGACGATCGTTTTCGCATGACAGACGTACATAGCTAGGGCGACTCTCCCATCAATGCTAATCAATAATATCCTCCTTCTGCCTGTTACATACATACATTTACACAAACTCATTATACACTTTGGGTATATGGTTTAAAAACTTAGCCAATGCAATATTTTGACATTTTAAAATAAAAAGTAAAATATATATTTTGAATTAAACTATGTAACTTCCAATAACAAACCTCCTGCTCATCTCGCTACTTTATAATCTTCTCCAAAATCAAAAGTTAACCACAATTTTCTTTATTTTTTTTTACTCAAAAAAGCCAAAACCAATACAAAATAAGTATATATCTAAGTCCTAAGACATTAAAGATCTGATTTACAAGCAGTTCAATTTTAGAATTTATTCGTTTGCAAAATGCGTTCATACGGACAGATTGAGCAACCACAATTTTCAACAACTCATTAGAAATTGTTTGCCTCTTATAATTAGGAACATAATAATAAGTACAAAGATGTAAACATTTCGAATGCATATTAATGTGTCTTTATGAAGTTTATAAGTATGTAACCATGAACACATGAATGTTTCATTTATATTTACTTAAAATATAGAAATACATAAGATTAAATGGTTTACACAATAGAATATTTACATAACATTAACTTCGAATTGTAATCACGTAAATTATCAATTTTCACTGTAATATAAGCATTTTTGTTCGGTGTTTGTTTTCGAATATAAAAAGAAGAATAAGTCTATATTATTTCCATTTGTTTGATTTGATCAATTTGCAAAAGTTACTTTTTTGAGTTATGCTATCGGCAAACTGAATATACTTTACCTAACAAACGGACATGTCTTCAACATTATAATAGCAACTCTTGCATATCTTTAGAGGTTTGGGAAGAGATAAAATTTCGAGAGAGTCAAATCGGGCGAATGCGGTGGGTGCGGACTCCAATTGGAACCCCAAATCATAGATTTTAGCCGTTGTTGCGATGCTCTTGTGCGCCGGTGCATTTTCTTCAAAAACAAATTTTTCGCTAATGTGAGGCCGTTTTGCAGCGATTTCGGCCTTCAATCGCTCCAATAATGCATAGCAATACTCGCTGCTGAGGTAGTCCACGAAGAGTATGCCATGACGATACCAGAAAACCGACGCCATAACCTTTCCATCCCAACGAGCCTCCCTTGGCCGCTCGGAGCACTCTTGCCGACTTCAGTCTATTGCCCGGCACTCATTTTGTTTTCTGGTGTATAATAGTGGAACCAAGTTTCATCAACAGTTACCAATCGAATCCAAAAGTATGTTTTCATATACAGAATCTCGCTTAAAATATGGCGTGTGCGCTCAGTATTAATCTCTATGGCATCTGTTAGCTTGCCCACCTTCCTTTCCGGTTAGCCAACACCATTTCATGTATTTTTTTGACATTGTCCTCTGTAACCGCATTGGACGGCCCACCGCTGCGCTAGGACTGTGTGATTAATTGATTAATCAATGAACAATCGATTATTTTGAAAAATCAATAATCAATTTCCAATAATCACACAGCCCTACGCTGCGCACTTCATCGGTAGTGGAGTAGCGGCCATTACGGAACTCTCGAAACCAATATTTGACGGTGTAATCCGTCGGAACATAATCTCCATAGTATTTATTTAACTTTGTTTTTGCTTCCTTGCCTTTCAAAAATAATTTTTGTGAGAGAACAAAAATCGTTTTTTTCCATACTCAACAAGATGGGAAAAACAAAACTAAGAAATTTGGCATATCTGCTTAAATATGAACGGACTACAAGTCATCATCACCAGCGCATTCTGCCGGTCAAGGCGATTACTATTCACCCCACCTAGTAAATAGTGTACTTCGTAGTTAAGTGTTCTAGGATGCTGGATGTTATTATCCTTGAAATATCTTGAATTGTTTTTAGCCACATATGTGCATGAATCCATTAGCAGAATTGAAGACTTGAACGCGCTTTAGAAAAACATTTTGATTGATGCTCAAGTTGCTTTGATGCTCCCACAAGAATGCGTTCGCTGAAATTTTTCGTATTTTATTTTTCAACGAGTATTGGCATTAAGTTTTAATGGTTTTATAAACAGATTGATTGCCTTTAGCCAATGAGTGAAAATATCAAATAATAATAAAAAAAAATATATATACAATTTTTTACAAATATAGAAAAAACCTGGTTACAAAACAATCTAGGTTTTAAATTTGTGGGTCGATCATTGATAGTCTCCAAGATAGTCCATTTCATGGTGTGGACAGCAGTGCGGAAGGACTCAAACAACTGTATAGTACATCGATTCATCCTTCGATTGTGATCAAGAATGTATTTATAATTGAAAGGGTCTGTCATGGCTTAAATTTAATATTTTAAATTAAACTAGCGGAAACCAGTTGTGTGCTACTACATTGCACAGGCGTTTCGGCTGCTCTTTCAGCTCTTTTCCATTTTGCATCTCCCTGTCTATATTGGGGAAAGCTGAAATATGTTTAAAAAAAAAACATTTTTGTATGGGAAAATTAGAAAATCGACTTCTTAAATGAAACGAATGTGCCTAATGCATTGTTTCAGTGAAACTTTATTTACTTCCATTGTTTACTTTCAAATTTCAAATGTAACCAGTTAAGGGCTCATCAGTTGGACGGTTTCAACGTAAAGAGTGGACATAGAAACATTTTTTACTATTTAATATATATTTTATATTTATATTAAAATTTGGGCAGAGCATAAAAAGTTTAATGTTATAATTTTATTAATTTAAATGTTTTAAATTGTATCTTATATCTTTA
>JAEIFJ010000507.1:0-206647 GCA_018903435.1 Leucophenga varia | reverse complement strand
TATTCGATTAATTGATGATTTTACAATATCGAAAAGTATCGATACATTTTAAGATCTTTCACCTTTTTGACAGAATATTGGAATAAATACTTTTATGAATTGATTCTCTAAATGCCAAATTTTATTTAAGATAGTTTTTGCATATTAACTTCCATACATGACATGACATAGCCAGTTTGAGAAACTACACTTATTTTAAATATTTTTTTTTTTTTAAGTTTCCATTCAACTTTAAAAACTGCATATTGTAACTCTTTAAATTCAAAGTAATTAACAAAATAAATTACATGAGAAAATTAATTTAAAGATAATAAACCAAGACAACCTTTCATTTTCAGCAAAAAAATAAAGAAACAGAAAAAAAAAAAAAAAAAAAAGTAACAAAGCCAAATGAATAGCAAGAAAAACTAAAGTTCAACTAATTAAACTTCACGTGTTCAATGACTTTTCACTCTAAACTTTATTTTTTCATACATCATTATGTCGAGAGTATTGTTTGAATTTTAAAACAAAACAAAAACAAAAAAACAAAAAATCCATTTAAAAACTATAATACGTGAAAATGCGTTTCAGATACTTTCTTGCGGTAAATTACTCTACGAATTGTGTGGCTTACTCATCGAAAAAAAGTAAAATTGTATTAAAAAAAAAAAAAAAAAACTTTAAGAAATAATTATAGCTTCTGTCGAAAAGAAATTGATTTTTTTGTTTTTTTTGTTTTTGTTACTATTTACATTGTAGATACATTTCACTTTCATTACAAAACAGTAAAGTAAACTATTGAATCGATTTCAAATTGCGCAAATGATGCTTTTACTTACACACACTTCAGTTAGTAGCTTCATTATGCTTACTGTCTGTCTGCCTTCTGATATATGCATACCTAATCCTACATTCAGATACATTTGCAGCTGAGCTGTGTTTGGGCTGTGCTTAGCTATGCTAAGCCAGTCTGCCAGCCATACATACAATATAATATTATGCACTATTTGAAAGTCTGCATTTTTAAATCGATGTGTGATGTTGGAAAAATCGTGCATGAATGGTAAAAGTAAAAATCACTATTTCTTTTCATTTGTTTTTTTTTGTCCTTTGTTTTTTTTGGTTGCGCTACATGTATCTATTTGATTTTTATTTTATTATATGGCGCTAAAAAAGGCAGTCTCATGAGCTAAGTTTTTTTTTTGCTGACTGGCTGTCGGCCATATGAGTCTGCAAAACTCTTTTGGCAGATACATACAGATACGTATCGTCTCCCTCGGTGAGTGCATGTATTACAATTCATTTAGAAAATTCATTTAAAAATACATAAAATGCGATGTAGATGCGCGTTATCAGCACGAAATGTGTGCAAAAAAGGTACAAAACAAAATCTACTCTATGCGAAGTGAAATCAAATGAAATTGAAAGTTGTATTAAAGTTGTACAAAAAAAAAAAAAAAAAAACAAATTTATTTTCTACAATTCTTTTTGTATCTTTCAGTTTGTCGCGCTTTAGGGATACAAGTGCAGCAGTTTTACTGCCATATTTTTCAAGTTCAATCACTATAAATCAGCATAAAAGTCTATTTTAATATCACACAAAAATTTCGCTAATGGCATTAAAAAGTTATCAAAAAAGAAAAAAACTGCAAATTTTATTTTATGTAATTTTTTTTTCTTTTTTGTAAATTTAAAATATGCATTTCAGACATTTAGCATAATTCATTGTTATTTTTATTGTACATTTTCAAATGGAAAGCAAGCGAAAATAACAAAAAAAAGCGTATCCGATTTTGTTTTTTAACCCGCTTTTTTTTTATAAATTAATAAAATATAATAAAAAACTTTTTTTTGCGGCGCAAATATGCGAAATATTTCAGTTGGTTTTGTTGTTGTTATTGTTTGTTTATATCTAACCGCCAGATAAGCGCACCAAATCTTTAAATAATATCAGATTGTAATATTTTAGATATGGCAATCTTGAGATACATTTGTATAAACGATAATCGTAATGGGCATTTTATTCAAAATAAAAATATTTTTTGGCATATTTTATTTTGTACACTTTAACGGGTAAAACGAATTATAAATAAAGTTGGTATATAGAAATATATTTCTAAGCAATAAAAATGGACATTTAACTGTGTTCGTCTGTCCGTATGAAAATTCATGTGGTACATTTAGCGATTTCGAAGGAAATAGCGTAAAATATTTTGGAGATACTATCTTACAAACTGAGCTTGATTCTTGAATATTTCCAAACTGTAAAGTTTTTAACTTTATCGATGTTGGGTTACACTATTACACCTTTAATAATGCACAGTTTTAATAGTACACAGATTTACGAGTAATACCGAAGTTTGATGGATAAAAATTATTAAAGTTTTTCAAAAAAATTTTTTTATAAACTTGGCTCTTGTCGACGTTATCATGAAACCTGTGAACAGTGTGCTTCAAAAGTATGTAGATGTACTTAACAACGGCGTTCAAAAATGGGACCACCATGCAAATAAATAATAAATTTACATATTTTATACTACAAAAAAAAAATCGCTTATTTCGCAATAAATAATAAATGTAGCTTTTCAAGAAAATGAAGAGAAAAGGTTTAAAAAAAATAAACATTTATCGTTGTTTTTTTTTTTTTTTTGATGAATGTTGTGCCCTTGTGTGTCAAATACATCATTAAATGTCAACGCTCAAGGGTTACAATGCAGTGCAGTTCGATCGGAAACGTTACGATTCGATAATTTTTTTTTTTATGGAGACGACCAGAAGACAGCAGAAAGGTTAACAACTGTTTGAGCCAATTGAGTAACTCATAACAAGCTCGTCGCTCAATGAAGACAGAAAGACGACGTTGTCGAAGTAGAAATAATTGCAAGACTGCATAAATTGACTGAAGCGTAGATACTTTCGTTTTTAATTTAAAATTGTACAAAAAAACAAAAAAATACAAAATAAACTACAACAATTGTTGCCGGCGACAACGAATGCGACGACGACTGATAAATGGCAACGAACCTTGTTGTCAGGAAAGAAAAAAACGGAAAAAAAACGACAAAATATCAAGAAAACTCAAAGACAGCATAAATATCTTTTGCCGACAACTACTTACAATACACAAGGAATCCAAATCGAATCATTCAATCGGTAGACACTGATCAGAGACTCAAGAAACGAGCTATAACAGAAGCAGGAGACAGCCTGTTGCTGCCGCTGCCGCAGTTGCTGTTGCTGCTTGTTTAGCCGCCAGAGGGCAGGTAAAGGCATTCAATCGTTCAGCACACTCTTAAGAGTTAAACTTTTGCGTTTTGCGATGAAGATCGATGATTGTCATCGAGCAGAAATTCAACAGACTGCGTTTTTCTTATTTTTTTTTTTCTTAGTTAAAGACGACGACAACAGCGGGCGACGCAGCAGCAGCAAATAGTTGACATTAAGTGAAAGTGAACTTGATGAGGGACAACTGCAACGAGCTGCTGCAACAAAATGCTGCATGTAGCATGCAACAAATAGCAATGCCAACAGCGGCAGGAAAAATGCGCAAAAGTGATTTTCATTATTTTTCTCAAGTTGACTCGTTTATCTTATACCAACTATAGCGAAAAATTGCAATTAGAAGCGCTCTCTTTATCTATTCGCAAAAAAAAAAAAACGTTAAAAAATTGAAACTTAGACATTTGAAAATTGCTTGGCATGTAACTCATATTATAAAGTGGTCTGTCTCATAGATCAGGTACATAGCCTGGGAAGGTAGAGAAAATAATAAAAAAGAGGCTACACCATAGAAAGGCAATTTTGTAAAATATTAATTTGAAATAAAATCGTAAAGGAAATGTCAGGGTATATTCAGAAATTAAAGTGCTTTGCTGTAAAAATTGTCTAAATTAAAAGCAGTTTGAACTATTTCTGTAGCTGTGATGAACCTTCATGTTTAGAAAATGTCAACAACAAATTGCTGCTAATAAATTGTATATAATAAATTAAATATGCGAAAATTTCAAGCATCTGTTTACTCATAAATTAACCTAATTTAAGCAATTTAAAACAAACTATTTAATTATTTATATCGTTTATCAGCTAAGCCAATTTTATTTCAACTGCATTCAACTGGCTCGTTGGTCTAGGGGGTATGATTTCCGCTTAGGGGTGCGGGAGGTCCCGGTTCAAATCCCGGACGAGCCCAATGTCTAGGATTATTTTTTTTTAAATATTTTATAAAAAGATGATACAAATTGAATAAAACTACAGTTTTAAATCTCCAGTAAATCTCCACTTTGTTCTCCATATCTTCTGCTTAATATTTACAAATCTCATTTCACAATGTACATTTTCGATGGACTCAAAGTCACTCAACCAATTTCAATGGAATTTTGTAGATTTGTATTTTTTAAGCAAATTAGAAGATAAGATATTTATAGTTTTGGAAAAGGGGCGGTGGGCGTAGCACACACAGAATCGATACAGAAATTCATCGTATTTTAACAAATATTTGAGCACGAAAAATGAAATTTGGCAAGAACTTAGCTACGTACTCAATATAATTTCACCATGAGGTGAAAAAATTTATTTAGGCAGCAAGAGCCGGAAAACTACAAATCTATATAATTTCTAAATATTATAAACAAAAAATGTAACTAGGTCTTTGGCTCGTCGGCCCAGATCTTATATTCTGAATAGTTTTACGTTTAGTGTATTGACATCAACGTTTATACTGTTCATCAGAAGCAATATCTTCCAAATCAATGTGAGCACCCATGTTTTGAGGAAATCTTTAACATATCGATCTGTAGATATCCTTCATGTTTTCATTGAAAAATGGTAGCCAAAGTTCCAATCTTGATATAAGATCCAAAGGTCAAAGCCTCATCATGACGATCATTAAATATATATTTATACCCTGTACCCAAAGTAAAAGGGTATATTAAGTTTGTGCGAGTGTATGTATTAGACAGAAGGAGGCAAGATAGACATATAAAGTATATATATTCTTGATCAGCATTGGAAGGGGAGTCAGACTAGCTTTGTCCTGTCCATCCGTCTGTCTGTCCCTTTCGTCCGTCTGTCCCTTGTCTGCCGTAATAGAAAACAGAATAAAGCATGGAAAAAACCTTGCAACACCCAGTACAGTACAGTATATATTTCCCAGTACTGATACTACAGTCTTCTGTGAATACCCTACATTGCTTAACTAGAAACTTAATTAGGCGTCGAAAAAAAATATACGACTTGGGCAAATTTTTCGCTAATTCTGTTATATTTCTATTGAAGTTTCTCAGGGTTCTGAACGTATCCAAATTATTTGAATCAATTTTTATCAAAAAGGTTTGAGGAAATCACAGTTTGTTTTTCAGACTTACAAGAAACTTTAGAAAAATATAACGATTAAGTTTGTCATTAATATTTTTTTAAAATTTGTAGAATTCTCATCTGTAGCAGTAATCGGTAAATTATACTTTAACCAATTCAGATTTGTTTTTTAAATTTATTGAAATTTAAAATAAATTGATTATTCAATACTTCTCTAATATAATTGCAACATATATTTTAATGCAAAACATTTGATGATCACATTTGAGTTAAAATATTTGTTGTGATTTTTGGCATTTTTAGCAGTTTTGATTAAATTATTAGCGTGTCTGAATGCACCTTTACTTAAATTTCAAACCTCATAACAATGTCTATTAATTTTTTTTTTTGGCAAGATTCAAATTGTTTGTCGATTAATTGGTTATACTAAAATATATAGCGTTTTTTACCTTAAATAAACAAAAAATTAAAGATTTTCTTCTCTAAACTGGCTTGTAACTAAATTTTATAGAATACAGAATATTTTACTTATACTTTAATGTAGCTACAAGATACTTTTATACACATACACATAGATTCCAAAAGTATACAATTGAGATTTTATAACCATACAGTATGTAGATTTTGAACAAAAATGCTTACCTGCAAAGAAAAAGAAAAAAAAAATTAATAGAAATATAATCATAATAAAATAGCCAAACTAAACTCTTATCTAAAAACGTTTGTGTACATTTATAGTCTTAAGTATTTACTTATATTATACACAAAGAGAAGTAATAATTTGCAAAACATTAAGCACATCGAATCGTTTAACTATTATTTTTTTATACACTATATATGTCAAATAGAAATGGTATATTACATTTATAAGTACAAATGCAAAACTGCGAAAATTTATATACGAAGTCTGACTTGACCAAACTTTTTTTGTAAAACCTAAAAAGTCTAAGTTTAATTCAAAAATTCATTTCATATATAGACCATAAAAGGGTAATTAAAAGTCATGCTTACTCAAGAATAGCATACTTTTTATTTTGTTTTAGACTGGGATAAGCATTTTTTTGGCATGGGAAGTGGTTGGTTTTTTTTTTTTTTGGTTTTTGAAACTTGCTACATCATATCATTTGTCCCACTAACATAGAAAATTCATAACCATTATTATGCAGAAAAACAACAAACTACAAAACAATAAAGGCCTAAAATACTTAAATGGCGAAAAAACCAAACAAGCGAAAAAAAAACACTTCAATGGACAAGCAGGCAGGCAGTCAAGAGTGGCAAACATACAGTGGGGAGAGTACGTAACTTAGCCATAAAAAAAGGTTTCTAAACGAATTCGTGCTTTGCTAGTCTGTTAAGCAAAAACTATGGACAAACATTAACCAAATAGACAAGCATGAGGGCATGGCAGAACTAAAACGAAATAAAAATAAAAATGGCATAAGATATGAAAAATAACAACATACAACCATCTACAACCGTCTCCGTTCGTTTCTTAGCCTCTGTGTCTGCTATTGACTAATCAACGTGAAAATTAGACTTAAGTGTTCAATTATCTAAAAAGTACTTAAAAAAGCGCAAAGTTTATTATGCTTATGGTTTGACCTTTTTTCCTTCCAAATATATTTTGCTTGCTTCTTCTTTATGTCAACTTATGGCCCAGTTTTATTGTGAAAAATTTAATGAATGAAATCTAAACCATTATGTATATAAGTATCTAGTTAAGTCAATGCGTTTCATATATGGCAATCCATCGTATTTGTTAGTGGTGTGGTGGTGTTGCTGCAGCAACGGATACACGTTCTATTGTGGTTTGGTATTTAGTTTCATTCATAAAAATCTAGACAGCTACTTAAGCTTGTAAGTAAGTAGTTGGAAGGAACATATGGTCGCTGGTTTTACTCAATGAAGTTTACCAATTTTGTAATCATAAAACAGCAACAACCAGTCTCAGTCTCAGTCACAGTCATTCATATTTGTTTGTTGTATTTAGTAGCGGTTGTATAGACCATATTTGTTTCATTGCTGCCAAATTAAGTGTTTTGGTGCATTTTTACTTGGAAGTCTTTATATATATAGTTTTTTTTTTTTTAGGGAATTTCGAAATAGATTAACAGAGTCAGCGTGTTTTTGAACTAAGTAGTAGCAGACGTTGACTTGAGTTGAGGGAGCTAAATAATAATGCTGCTGCTGCTGTACAAATAAAGGCAATTGTGCTAGTTTTAAAAGTTGTACTTTTTTCTTTTGTCTTTTCATGAGGCGACATGTTGCATTTGAGTTTGGAAAAACTTGTATACTTTAAGTGTGGTCTGAATTCTAAAATTAAATTAAAGCGATTTTATTATTTGGAGCTTAAATAAATTACAAAGCACGGAAATTATAGAATCTAATCAGTTTCAACTTGGGAAAATCGAATCTAAATCGATAACATGGAAAAAAATTGAGAAACGTATACTTTAAAAATATCGATATTTATTCCAGCAATAGCTCAGACATTCACTTCAGAACAAATTTTTATTTACACAGACTGAAAAAGCTACGTTCGTCAAAAAATCTAACGTAATGTGATAAAACGGATTCTGGATTAATTTTTTTACGGTGTTGTTTAAATGGCAAAAGCGAAAAGAGTTTAATAAGCGACAGGAAATTGGCACCCTATAAAAAAAGCATACAGACTTACAACATTAACAAGTCTAAGAACACCATTCAGGAAGGAAATTACTTTTTCACGAATAACTTAAGAGACTTCCAGATTTTTTCAACATAAGGAAACAAAATACTATAATCAGGAAGTGTGAAGTCATCAGCATATGTTCATTGCTTATAATATCACAACGCTGACAGCTCTTTTACTAAATATTGGCTGGAAGAAGCTCGTTTGAAAACCCATTTCTGGACTCAAACTAATAGCCCCGACAAGACTAACGATTTACACTAGCCACAGCTAATTATAGTTACCTAATTAGGAGTCTTTGCTGAGAGAAACTAAGTACAAATATTCGATGGAGTTCATACTTGACGTTTAAAAATATATGTCTATGTCCGCAAACCGGTTTCATTTGAAAGGGAATAATGCAAGTAAATTAAAAACTCCATTAAAAAGGCATTTGGCACATGCGTTCATATTCTTATTATACCAGCACCAAGATATTATGATATGAGGAAATAAAAAATAAACAGGTATTTTTTGGTGTTTTTTGTAAGTTTTTCCCATTATATTTTGATCTCGCTGCCACCGACGAGAACTGTAATTGAAAACGGCCGACACAGCAGCCGAGAAGCCCGTAAACGCAGTAGCTCACGTCAGGTATACGTTAGAAGAGAAGAATTACTTTATATTTTATTCTACCCGCCAAGGGTATATTCAGTTTGTCTGAAAATTTGTAACGCATTGTCCGCCTGTCAAGTCCGTCTGTATATTTCTATGCACCTCAAATAAAAATATAAACTAGAAAAATATAAAGATATTAAACGAAATTTGGAACTTAAGCTTTTTTCGGCAACGACTTTAGTTAAGTTCGAGAATGAAAGCTTCACGCCCATTTTTAGATACAGTTCCACGTACAAACTTACCGCCCATTTTCGAATTTTTATATGAAAATAGGTATTATTTATGAATGAATTCACTCCAAATTGCTAAAAACACTTCAAATATCACCGTATTTACACACCAACGATATAATTAGGATCGGCAAACCAAGAATTTAAAGGGCCGATGTGGTTCAATAACTTCAAACACCCTAAACGTCAAGTTTTTCCTGCATTTCTTTTGGCATTTCTCAACTTCAGAGTAACTCAATTTGAACCATGGAAAGATACACAATCGAGCAACGCTTTAAAGTTATTCAGGGCTATTATGAAAATGGGCGTTCAAATCAAAATGCATATCACAGCTAACGAAACAATGGCTCTTTTGCGCGAAAAATTTGATGGCCGAATAATCTCACGTCGCGGCGATGTCAACTGGACGCCAAGATCATGTGATTTGACACCGTTGGACTTCTTTCTTTGGGGTTATTTGAAAGAAAAGGTGTACGCCAATAAGCCAACAACAATTCAAGAGCTAAAGGATGGGATAATTCGGCACATTAACGTAATTGAACCTCAATTATGCCTCAGCGTCATCGAAAATTTAGACCATCGGATGGACGTGTGCCGCCGAAGCCGTGGTGGCCATTTCGCTGATATTTTGTTCCAACATAATTGAGTCATACCAATATATCATAATAAAAGAAATGACAATAATTCCTAATTAGTTTCTTGTTCAAAATCAACATCGGCCCTTGAAATTCAACCACCGTAATATAATGGCCATATAAACTCAGCACCCATTTTCTGATTTTTTTTTGTAGAAAATGTTTGTTATATGTGTCTATAGCTTAAAATTTGATCATATTATTGTGTCTAAATTGGGGGTGTAGGGGAATAAAAAAACCCCCCCCCCTTTCCAAAATTAACCCTAATACTGAAGAAAAAAAAAAAACTAATCCCAGGTTTGGGGGGCGGGTATAGAGCTTCGGTTCACCGAAGTTAGCGTTTTTCCTTGTTAATTTTTTTTTTTCAACAAACCCCAAATTTTTTACCAAAATATAGGTTTTTCTAGATAAAATTCATAAAAATCTTCAGAGGCGTGGATGACCCCATAAAGACTCCATAATATTCTTCATTACCTTTGAAAGCAGAATCGATATAGCCATCTTTGAAAATAAAAATTTATTTTTCATTTAACGAATAACGATAGGAACTTCACTTCACTTCGAGTGTCCTGTGATATTTCGCGTCTTTTTCTTTAGAAAAATCGTATATTATGGTCTATTTTGTTTCATTTTAAATTAGAAACTCTTCTTATCTGCAAACTTAAAACAAACTCTAAATTAAATAAAAATTTACCACAATGTCCAAAAAAATGACAATCAAATAGTTTTAGCTTTATACTAAAATCTAATAAAAAACCAAACAGTTAACGGTTCGCTTAGCGGCGCGTGCTCATACAGTAACCAAACTGAAAAAACATTCCAACAAATAAAAAAAAAAAAATAGTTGAAAAAAAAAAAAATAAAATTCAAGATACATTTAGATACTTTCGCTGTTATTTACGACCATATACTAATTTCAAATCTAAAAAGCAATAAAGATTAAAATAAAAGAAACAACATAACCAAAAAATCACATGAAAAAAAAGAAAATAGAAATAAATAAATAGCGACAAAAACTTACAAGTAACGCAATTCAATCCAAAGTAAAGTCAAACTAAAAACCAAAGGAGTAAAGCTGAACAAAAACAAAAAAAAAAGTATTGAACATGGAAGCGCAATGTTGTATTTGTGGAAGAAGAAGAAGAAGCAGAGGACAACGACTACACTCTTAGCCCAAAATCAAACCAAAACAGTATTTGACCAAAAAAAAAAAAAAAAAATAGAAGAAAAACTTAGCCAAATCACAAAAGATGTAAGCAAGCAAACACAACAAACAAACCAACAAACCAACAAACGAACGAACAAAACAAATTCGCATGACTTCCGTCATTGACATACAACATGACAGTTGATTTCTGTATTTGATATGCCCAGAATTTACTACTGTCATGTGGGGAATGTTTATCGCGCGCGATTTTCAACTGCAACTGCCGCGCGACCAGGCGAAGTCAAGTTAAGTCAAAGCTAAGCTTTGCTCAGTTCAGTTCAGCTCAGTTCAGTTTCGGGTTTTGGTTCGGTTCGGTTAAGAAGGTAACAGACAGAGTTCCTCATCATCAAAGATCTCTGGCAATACTCTGTTGAACTGCTCATCGTTGAATTTGAGCAAATGCGCATGCTCCACCACGAGAGTCCAATGAGAGTGTCATATCCCGAACGCAGTTTGCAGTTCAAATAATGTTTGTAATGTGATTTTTTTTCGTTTGTTTGCGTTGTTTTGGTACACTTGATTGTACACCGGAAAACTTGGGGTGTAAGCTGTCTTTTTGACAGTAGTGATTTTATTGGTAATATACTCAGAACAGCTTAGCTCACTTTCTAGGAGAGAGAACATAAGCTCTCCTTCTATTTTTTCCTACGAGTTACTAATTTTCTAAGCACCCCACACATATGTGAAATATTCTTGTTAACTAAATTATACAAGACCCTTCATGATATACCTGCCAGAATTAACAAGCTGTCAGATTGGATATGATCAAAGTTTTACAAATGAACCTCAGTCAGATTTATTGGAAGAATCAGCAAGCTGCAGTGTTATCCTCATCAGAGCATCAATAGGCAGACACATATTTGAGAGATGGAGATAAATTACTTGAACCATAATAGACACAAACGAACCCGAAATCTGCTGCCAGTATTAACAATAGATCTTCAAGAGTGGTTGAAACACATCCATTATACATACTTGCTTCAAATTACATTTATTCTCTTTCTTGTCTCTCTTGCCTCATTTTTACTCTTCACTTTACACTCACTCTTCTACTATTCTCTACTCTTCTCTTCTTTCTTCTTCGTTTCTTTTTTTTCTCTCCTTTCCTCTCTTCTCCTCTTCTCATCTCTTTTTCATCTCTTCTCATCTCTTCTTCATCTCTTCTCATCTCTTCTCATCTCTTCTCTCTCATCTCCTCTTCTCATCTCTTCTCATCTCTTCTCATCTCTTCTCTCATCTCTTCTCATCTCTTCTCATCTCTTCTCATCTCATCTCTTCTCATCTCTTCTCATCTCTTCTCTTCTCATCTCTTCTCATCTCTTCTCATTTCTTCTCATCTCGTCTCATCTCTTCGCATCTCTTCTTTTTCTTTTTAAAACGAAATATAATATCTCCAAAATAATTTTTCACTGTGTACTACAAAACTGCAACTGTACAATTTCGTAAGTTTTCTTATAGCCTTTTTTCACAATCAACAAAAATAGCGAAAAAACGACAAAAATTATACAATAAATATCCAAGGAAGGCGCAAAGGCATACCACGGATACGACGATGGAGTAAACCGACGGAACAGAGTTCGGTGTAAAATGTTTCAAATTGTAGTCATAGAACCGAACTAAGTCGTATCAATGCGAATTGTTTGCAAAGTTTTAAGGCGTCTACAGTCTGCAGCATAAAGAAACCAGAACTATGCGCAAAACATTGAAGTTCAGCGAAAATATTGGGCAGCGTTCGCACACACAGCGGTGACAAACTTTTCCAAAGCAGAAACGCAAGGAAGTGAAACACTTCAGAACATGATGATGACGATGACGATGACGATTTGTATGCGGCATGCTACATGCAACACATGGCGTCTTCGCTTCAATACAACTTGACTCCTCTATGTCTCCCAGTTAAGTTAAGTTCGAGTTCACTAGTAGGAAAAAAAAAAACGTACATATATTTGTATTTGTATCTCTTGTATATGGCGCGCGCGCATTTGTTTGAAACCGAAACCGTTAAATGGTACAATATTGAAATTTATTTTTATGTTGATGATCATTTGATGAGAATTTTACGACGACAACAAAAACAACTACAGCAGCAGCAACATAAGACGAAGAAAAACTAAGGAGCAACTCGTAGAGTTTTTGTACTATGTCAACAGTGACTACTGTGCTGCTGCTGCTGCTGCCTTTGCAGTTGTTGCTTCGTTTGCCATAATAACATCTCGAACCGGTCCATACTGTCAGAAGTTTTCGCTATTTCTAGTTTATTTATTCGCATAATTTTCAAAATGCAATGCGTTGTACTTCAGAGAGTGAGACAGAGGTGGAACAACTGTTTGCTTGCAATTGATAATATGGCCAAATGTCACAAACAACTGCGATCCATCATTTTGACTCAGAAGTCAGAAAAGAAGCAGAAAATATTAGCTGCATGCGGTTTTTCGGAGATCTACAACTTCATCATCATGATCATCATCGTGTTTATAATCTTCATCGTTGTGTCAATGCTCTGCACAATTCTGTCAGTTTTTGCGGCAATGCGGCAATGCAGCATTGCATTCTACAAGTCGTCTCTGTGCAAGTCGTTTTCAGAAATTGTCTTTGCTATTTGGTATTTTTGACTTCGGTGTTGCAATATATTTAGTATTTGTATGTTTACGATTTGAAAGTTGTACATGCAGCATACTGTTGTGTAATTTTTATGATTTTAAATCTTTTAGAGAAGTACTAGTTGAGGCAGTAGTATAAATTTATCGCAGAGTTGTTTGCAAGTCAAGTCAAGGTTGTGAGGATTATCATTGGATCAGCTTATGAGTGTATGAGACCTTTTGAAGTTTTTGTGTTGTACTATGTTTTGTGATTTGGGTTGTTTGATTATATTTAACACGTTTCATATGCATAGTTCACATCACAGAATTTTTCATAAAATTTATATATTTTTTTTTTAAGAAGAATTTTGAGGTTTGCTTAAAAAGTATCAGAGCTACATTTTAATTGAAAGCTACGTTGTAGTGCTACAAACCAGAGATGTATATACAGAGCTTGTAATAGTGAATGCCTAAGTTGAAGTATTGCCAAAGACCCATGTCAAAAGCTTTAAGTATTAGATACAATCAGCTGACTGAACAATTGTGAACTAACACTTCAAAGCGATAGGAATGATGAGAACTAGGACTGTGTGATTAATCGATTATTCAATGAACAATCGATTATTTTGTACAATTAGTTGAAGAAACAATAATTGATTAATCAACTGATTCTGTTATCAATAATGAAGTAGTTGATAGAGGATAGAGAACAGTCGGCATTGATTAGCAAGCGTTATAAGGAAGGTTCTTCCAGATGAGAAACAAAAAAAAAAAAAAAAAAAAAAAAAAAAAAAAAAAGGTCTTCACTTTTCACCTTCTTTAAGTCATACTAAGATTATGAAATATAATAAAATCAAAAAATTAAATAACATAATATTTTTTGATCAATATGATTAATCACCAACAATCGATTTATTTGTACAATCATCAACAAACGATTATTTTCAACAATCACACAGCTCTAATGAAAACAAAATTAAGATTCCATAAGTTGTAGTAGAAGCACAGACTTCATTTTCAATTTAACTAGCGTTACCCACAAAGTTTTTATTAGAACCTATCGCCTTTAAGCACCTTTCTGGATGCCGTACGAAATAAAGATTCAGACAAGTTCCCAGTCAAGCAGCACTTCTAGAAAGTATCCGCTGCAAGAATTTTTTTGTTTAAACTTTGTTAACGTTCGTTTTTTCTTTAAAATTTGAAAACCAAGAATAAGGAATCTAAAGTACATGGTTTGTAGAATAAAAAGATGGTAAAACAATACATGTTTTATGTGACTTAGTTTTTTAATATGTTTTTGTAAAGTTTTCTTCGTGGAAGAAAAGTGTACCCGGATTGTGATGGATTGTAATAACTTCTAAACCCATATTGATCCTCAATGTGTGAATAGCTCGGCGGTATTAATTTTTGCACATTTTTGCACCGTTAAAAAAACATGAACTTTTAATTGGTCAAACATTTTTTTGGTTGGGATACATGTTATACTATTAAATGTAATAAGGTCTATATATTTATTTTTCGAATTTCTGCCAAAAAAATTGAATTAGGGACCAGTGTGCTCGTGACTGATATGAGTCATCTAACCACATGCCATCTTCCGGCCCAATTAATATTTTAAATGGACCTGCTTGAGGATGTGCCATAACACGAAGCATAGTCGGTCTAAAATATCACCTTTTCATGTCTCATTTTCCATTTTGTTTCCAAGAACGCAGAGGAATGCAATTTTTTCTGATGTGTCATTGGCATGAAAATGCAATGTATAATGTGGGAATACATTCTTTGATTTCACATCAGACTCTGACTTAACTCACACCTCTGCAAGTTGATATTTTGTATAGGGATCAAACAGACCATTCAAAAAGTCTCAAATATAGGTTTCTCCAGTAGTTTGTAACTATTCGGATCGTTTTTTTGTTCGTAGTCTCGACATTGCTGGTACAAAAAAAAGCTTAGCTTCAGAGTTGTATATCAACGGCATCGAACGGAAGTGCCTTCTAAACTTCACTAAATGTTGTTTCCGAAGGGATGTTTCGTGCTGAGCACGAGCTTAGATTTTATGAAAACATTAGTTCCCCAACTAGTTTTAAGGATTGCAGATCTTGCAGAAAATTGTTATGCTAAAACTGGTTGAGAATTATAAGAGTATAAAAATTTATTTAAAAAAAAATTACTTAATTTTAGTGATTTCGTAAATGGGACCCAGGTCTTATAAAAAGTGAACAAAATTGTTAGTATTTCTTAGTCCTATATTCTTTAAGAATACTTTTTGAATCACCATGCCCCTATTCTTATCATACAAAACAAGTTTAAATTCGCAGTCTACTTCATTTCATAAAATAGAATAACAGAATTAGAACAAAGTATCTGCGTATATAAATGAGAACTTAACTATTACTGCTTCTACCAGCTACACACACTTTATAAACTAAAAATACCATTGAAGATCATTGTCTCGCATATCTTTCAATCTTATAAAAAATAAAAATCTGTTAACTCAGTTGAAATTCAAGTACGCTCAAACTTCTCGATAATTTAAAAACGATGTGAAAAATGTAAGCACGCACATTTAATGCAGACAAAACAAAAGAACTAACTCGAGTAGCGCGCTTTATACCAAAAATAGACTAGCAGTAACCAAACAAATAAACAGTAGAAAAGACAAACCGACAGACAGACAGACAGATAGATGAACCAACTTCATGTAGAGTATTTTATTGTGTATCGACAGAGACGTAGACGACGACGACGTAGATGTCTAGGACGCTCTTTAATATTGCGTTTGAGTACTGTCAGCATACCAGGCTGTTTGTACACAGCCGTACTAGTTGCTATGAAGTCTTCTAATGTACAATATTGGCTCACTGTACTGACTAAAAACGGAATTTCCATTTAAACCAAATTAGGTAAGATACATTTTTTTGTGTTTATTTTTTCTTAAGATACAAAACAACAACAACAACAAATACATTACAGAGATAAAGTTCGCGCAGCAGAACTGCAGAAAATCTTCAATTTGAAGAGGAAGAATAGAAGAAAAACAAAAAAAGATGCCACAACTACGCAATGTGTGTATCCAAAGCAAAAGTCAATCCCAACAGTTAGTTTTCTTTGGCAGTGATTTTTTTTTTTTTTGCAAGTTGCATTTTCATTGCAATTTCAATTGAAAGAAAATACTTTGATTTGGAGAAAAAAAATCGTAGAATAAAAAAAAAAAAAAGTAATGCACTCTGAAATTCTATATTAGTGTTTGCGGAAAAGCTGAAGATTGTCTCTGCTGTTTGTCTGTCTGTCTGTCTGTCCATTTGTCTTTGAGTCCCAGAGCCCAGTCTGACTGTCTCCAGATGCATTTGTGTGTGCTGCAGAACGTTTTCATCGATCGATCGATCGATCTATCTATGTATCTATCGATTGTTGCTTTGTACGTTCATTCGTTCGTTCGTTTGATTGACAACTAAGTTGTTGTCTTGTTGCAAACTAAGCTACATATGGATTGCATGCGTGCAACTTACGCCTCATAAAACCGCAACGTTGCCACCGCCCACCAATCAAACCGTTGCACAGCTGAAACTTCAACTGTAGATACATTTGCCATAGATACTTACATACAACAGATTTGCTATATGCTGTTGTTGTTTTGTTATTGGTATCATTCTTCGCCTTCTCTCTCTAGTTAGATATTTTAAAGTGCAATACCATCGACAACAACAACAACAACAACGATGTGTATATTGTATTTTACTGTTTTTCTTTTTTCAGATAATGTAGCGCAAACTTTGTTGAGATATGTATTAGTTGCAATTCTCTATGGTACAGCATACCGTTTTGTCTGTAGTCAGTTTCTTCCTGAACACAAACATTTTTTTTTTTAGCTTTGTTGTTATTTTTATTGGTATTATCAAGTTTTGTATTGTATTGTTTCTTATTGTTTTAGTCATTTTACAAAATCTGTTAAAAGTTGCAATTGCAACAGTTTCATTTATTTCAAATAATTATTTTTAATAATTTTGTAATCAATTTTAATAAAAGATTTCCTAACTAATGGAGTAGTTATTGCAGTCAGCTGTGTTGTAGTTTAAGTCTTCATTGAATGGTTAAATGTGTGAGAGAGTCAAATTTGAAAGAAAGAGATTGTTGTGCTAGAGATACTTTTCAGAGAGAAAAAGAAGTATTTGTTTTTATTATGAGAGCATAACTGCTTGTATTAATTTTTAATTAATAGAAAAAGAATTAGAAAACAACTACGAGATAAAATTAAAGAGAAAATAATAAAAAATAGTATGCGAAAAAAAAGAGAGAAAAGGACAATGTGAAAAATTAATGAGCTTAAGTTTGTACTGAGAGATTATAAAAAACATTGAGAAAGGAAAACGATTTTTCTGATTAAACGATTTTTGAGAGCTTTAAAGAAGAAAAGAAAAAGAAGAAGAGGGGAACAAATAGTTAAATAAAATTATTCATTTAAAAAAAAATATATTAATCGATACACGATTAATCGATTATGCCAATACTTCATATTTTTTAAAAATCGATTCTTTGCGATTAATCGAATATTTTGCCTTCATAATATCCTCGGAAAATTCTAACTAATTTTTCTATTCTAATCAAATTTTCTGCTGTAATAAGCGTAAAGGTCGAAGTACCGATAGTATCGCAACTATAAAATAAACAAAACCCATCCATTCCACGCCGAGCATTATATAAGTTAGTCCTGAATGATTATTAAGACCATTAATTATATTCGAATCTCGAAAAAGAAACAATTTTTTTTCCGATTATTCGATTTTTTGACTGCTTTAATATGAAGTGTAAATAGTATAATAAAATTATTTATTATTAAACTATTCGATTAATCGTGAAGAAGGGTTACTTGGAAGTCGATTTATAATTAAAGCATCATATGATAAATCGATTAAATCAATACTTTATATTTTTAAAAATCGATTTTTTTTCGATTAATCGATAATTTTTTTTTTGCAATTTTAGAGCTATATATTAAATTGTCTGCTGTAAAAAGCGTGCCGGACAAAGTAGTGATAATATCGCAACTATAAAATGAACCAAGCCCGTCCATTCCACGCCGACTACTATATAAGTTAGTCCTGAGTGATTATTAAAACCATTAATTATAATCGAATCCCGAAAATTAAACGATTTTTCGATTATTCAATTATAGAATTATTCATTAAAAAACTATTCGATTAATCGATAGAGTCATACTTTTACATCGATTCATCATCAAAACATCGTATGATTAATCGATTAAATCCAAACTTTTTTTCGATTAATCGTTCAATATTTCAAATTAACTCCTATGTTATTAACCAACAACGCACAGGTCGAATTACCGATAGTAATTTTATATTTGAGTTTCACGCGTCGAAACTTCTCCGATTAAACTCTATTCTAATGGATATCATGTTGGAGTGCTATTACTGGACAAAATTGAATGGTTTCCACAAGATGGTGTCCCATATTAATTGGTCTTTTGAAGTGAGTGGAAACTCAAAAGAAAATAGTCATTATGCGTGGAAAAGTGTTGAAAATGGATTTCAAAAATCAATTGTTGCAAATGTGATTCCCCGATCCGCATCAAACTCCATACTTTTGTATATGTAAAATGTAGATTGCATGTGGAATACATATCAGCTCAGTATCAAATACTAAGTTCTTTTTAATATAAGATATTAAAATATTTTAAGTCTTATCTTTATTATATTTATGCATTATTATATTTAAAAGCCTTATTCTTAGCTAGCTTATCTTGTAAATTAAACAATGACGTAAATCGAATTCCAAAGAAGTACATGTGTAATTAAATCTATTTCATATTTTAATAAAATTTTTATTAAAATTCTTTATTTCTTTATTTTTTTTTTTCAAACATTTTGTAAAAATATTGTGGGATTTATTGTAAAACAAACTGGTACACACACAAACTGGCAGCAAACTGACGAGTGAAAACCTACTTACACTTTGCAAAACAAACAAAAACAAAAACAAAAAAAAAATGGTTAAAACTTCAAAATGTATTGATGGAAGAAAAAAAATCTAATAAGAATTACCAAACAAGAACCTGCTGCAAGATATATGCCCGTATTGGAAACACGTTGTTGTATTCTTTTTGCTGTTGTTGTTGTTAGTTTGTCTATTAAACGTTTCTGTATATATAAAAAAGAAAAAACAACTTTGCTACTTTTCAACGATTGCAAAAATATATTATCTATATAAACTGAAGTTTATTCGAAGTTTTAATACGCTTTATGCAATTGGAATTGATATTTCTTTATTTTATACAAAGCATGCATGGCATAGGTCTCCTCATTGCAACAAAAACTATGATCTATGATCTAGAAACGTAGAGCGAACTAGCTTTGCTATGCTACATTTCAGTTTGAATTTGAACGTTTTAAAAACAAAAACTGAGATCTAGGTTCTAGAACTGTGGATCGAACAGGCCTTGGAAAGCTGCATTTCAGTTATAATTTGAAGATTTTTAAAAGTGGAGAAAAGGAAAACAATTCCAAATTTTATAGTAGAGGTTGTAGGTCTGGTCGTGTAAAAAAAAAAAAAAAACTGTATACCTAGATTTTCGTGGGACCCAAAAAAAACTACGTTCTGGATCTAGGTTCAAAAACTAAAACCAATTTCAAATTTTATAGTAGAGGTGTAAAAAAAAAACTTTATATTTAGAACTTTCTATTTCGGGGAACCCCCAAAATCTGGATATAGATTCAAAAAACAAAATTTTCCAATCATTTTCACTTAGAGAGCTATAACTCAGTAAATTTCGAGCCGATTTTTATTTTTTAACATGTTTTAGAAAGAAAATATTTTGACCTTTCGAACAGTATATATAATATAATGACTTTTCCGATACTATATGGATATATTTTCAAGGCAAACGCACTTATTTTATCCAAATTTTATAACTTAATGATATCAGGTAACACTATTTTGTTTAAAACTAATACACCTAGAACATTCAAAACGATTGACAAGGTATTACCTACTAGGCTTATTGAAAATTAGTTAATGAAAATATAAAAAATCTATATTTATATAGTAAAAATGTTACTATGTCCTCTATGGACATTGAAACCATCCAACCTATAATTCTCAAACCGGTTTCAATTGAAAACCAATTATGCAAGTATTATTATAAACCAATTGTTATAAACCAAATAAATCAATTCATTAGGCACATTGGGCTTATTCAAGAAGTCGATTTTCTAATTTCCACATACAAAAATGTTTGGCTTTTTTATATTTTTGTTATACTAGCCCCAACATATTCTGGACTCGCTGCAATCAATAAACAAAAACAAACAACAGGTAATTGCAGCGTGCCCCAACGTACTATGGGCACGCTCCAATTTAAAAAAAATGGTATTTTTTAGTATGTTTTTATGATATCCCCAACATATTTTGGTTACGTTGCAATAAAAAATCAAAGAAAATACTAAAAAATGCTGGAGAAAAATTTATAAAAAGTTTCGAGTCGAGTTGGGCTGGGCTTCTTTTTCAATATTGTGGTCCATACCCATCTCTACACCTAAAATTTAATAATTTAGAAATAATTTCCAAAAAGCTTCTTTATAGCACAAAACTATGTAATAAATCAATAAAAACTTTTATTCAATAATTTTATAGTGTATAGTGAAAAACAAAAACAAAAACTCAAGATCAAAACGGCGACGACGTCGATGTTAAAGAAGAAGTAGGAGTCATTGCTGATTGCAGTTGTTGCTGCTGTTAGTTGTTGTTGACTTGAATTGCTCAATTTGTGTGTAGCAGCAAGAACAGCAGCAACAACTCAACTCAGTTTCAAGCTTCAAAGCTGGAAAAATCAACAACAAAAACAAAAACAAGAGAAAAACACTTCTGCGCAATTTTCATTGCACGCGCAATAGTAGCAGCAGCAACAAGAATATTGCAACTGTTGCAAAGTTGTATAATTTTTTTCTTATTTTTTTTTCAATTTTAAATTGAAAAACAACAACAGCAACAACAACAAAATAAAAAGAATCACTAGAGATCGATTCAATGAATTTAAAATGCATTTAAGTTGAAATTTAGGTCAAAACTTCAGCAGCTCAGCTCAGCTCGACTTGTTACTTCTACGAAAAAAGCTAAGAAAAAAAATTCTTTGCGTGGCATTTGAAAATGTTTTGCTGAACGTTAGAATTTTTTTCCATTTTTTTCCATTTTTTATTTTTCCGCTGCGTATTCGAAATCTGCGCAGTCAAATAGAAAATCTAATTGGTTATTTGGCAATACTTCTACTTGTTTTTTGTTGCTGTTGTTGCAGGCTCAGTTGGCAACTCAGGCGTAACAAGTTTGTTGCAAATAAAACAAAAAAAAAAATTTGAAAATTTAATGCAAACCAAAATAGAAACTTCTCTTGCAGTAAACTAAATACCAAAAAAATTATGAAGCATAAAATTAAAAAAACAAAAAAATTTCTAAAACATAAAAAAATAAAAAAAAAAATTCATTAAGAAATCAGTTGAAAAGCCATGAAAATATTATTTATTCATTTAGAAAATATCTTTTTTTTTTTGTTTTTTTGTTAATTAGCTTTTGTTGCATATCGAATCAATTTTTAAAAATATTTTCAGCTAAGTAAAAAAAAAAAAAAAAAAAAAACTTTCACACTTTCCATTTTCACACTTCTATTTCAGATAAATCAAAGTCAATTGTTTTTTTTTTTGTTCCAGTTTTCAATTTTCAAAGTTTTTTTTTTCTTTTTCGACGCCATTAAAAAAATATGTCACATATTTGTTTAAATAGTTTTGACCATTTTTGTAAAAGCCAAACAAACCAAAAACAATGAAAAACTAGAAAATGAATAAATGCTTAAACAATTGTTTAAATAGGAAAAAAAATGCTATAAAACATTGTTTGTAATGGCTTTTGTCTTTTATGGTTGGGCGCGGAAAAGCTTTTTCATGGAAATATTTCTAAAAAAGAGTCAAGTAAAAACAATGCTTCGAAATGTTTATTGTTTTTGATTTGACTTAAATTTGTTTTTATATGATTTTTTTTTTTTTTTTTTTGTTCAATTCGTAGAAATTCTATGTCACAGTTATGAATTTTTTTGTTTGTATGCTCCATTTAAATAAAAAATGTTTTAGGTGTAGAAATATGTTAATTGGGTCACATATGTTGCGGTGATATATTTTTTTTTTTGTGCTTTGAATGTAAAATTTCTTTATTGAAAAAAATTAATGCAAGTTTTTCTAAAGACTGACATGAAATTTGTACAGATGAAAGCGTATTGACATAAAATATTTACAATCAGCTGTTGTTTGCGAGAACTCAATGAACTAAAGTACAGTATTGTCAGATGCAAAAATTTGTGAGCCAAAAAAAAGGAACTAGAAAGAACGCTAAAGTCGAGAATATTCACCTGCATACCTGAACCCAATAAACCTTACTTATGTCTTATCTTAGTACCATACTTTACTGTATTGGATTTTTATGCAAAAACTAAAAAAAAACAAGGAAAAACTCAAATACCCGCCGCATCTGGGCTTAGTTTATTTTTGATCATCAGTGGCTTAGGTAAAATTTGGAGAAGGAATGGCTTGGAGTCAATAGTCCGATACAAACAAAGTTTAGACGGAATAATATATATATTCTTGAAAAAAAAATTAGAAAATGGGTATTGACTTTATTTGGAGGCTATATGGTATAGTGGGCTGATCCTTATAATATCAGTAGATATTAGATGTGTTTTTTACCCAATTCGAAGTGAATACATTCATAAATAATAACTATTTTCACACAAAAATTACAAAATGGCCGAAAAGTTCATATGGTGCCTATACCTTAAAATAGTCGTGGCACCTTAGTTTTGACATTGGAAGACATTAGAAGTATTTGTACCCAATTTGGAGTGAATAATAGCCATTTTCATACAAAAAAATCGAAAAAAATGGTCAGTTTGTATGGGGGCTGTACCTAAAAATGGGAGTGGCACTTTTATTTTCATACTTGTTTTAGTCGTTAGAAAGAAAAGCTTAAGTTCTGAAATTCAGCTTAATATCTTTTAAACTGATCGAGTAAACTGAGAAGAAACAAACAGGCGGACGGACAGACGGACATGGCTAGATCGATTCGTCTCGTCGAGCTGATCGAGAATATATACATTTTATAGGGTCTACGATGGCTAATTTAATACGTTACAAACTTTTAGACAAACTGAATATACCCTTCGGGTATAAAAAAATGGGGTAAATTTGTATGGGGGCCATACCTACAAATTTTTTAGTTATACCTATATTAGAATATTTTATTGGCATTATTTATACCAAGCTACTAGACTAATAAATAAAAAAGTTTTTATGCATATGTTTTAAATGGGACTAGAGAAAATCCGTTTGTAAGTGACCACTTGACAGTTCAGGAGAGTCTATGTTTCAAATATGGTTGCCCTATTTCTTATAGTTTCCGAGATAGCCGTTTTCATACGGCGGACTGCATGACCAACGGACAGATGGACGGACTAAAACACAGACGGACAGATCTAGAACGACTCTCCATTAATGCTGATCACGAATTTATGTACTTTATACCATGCCTCCTGCTGCCTGTTATATATATTTGCACAAACTTAATATATCCTGGTACCTCTTTGGGTCAAGATAAAAAAAAAAAACAAAACCCCAAAGCTATTGCCAATTGGATGTTCTGATATGGAGGATGTTTTCCAAGATCTACCTCTCTCAACACAGCAGAGGTCATCCTCGCTGACGTTTACCTCCGATTTGAATCAGCTTTTGCTTGTATACTCTCTTCGCTGCCTTCATACACAGCAGGTGACTAGCTATGGCTTGGCAATCGTTTCTATAAAATATGTCTTAGTATGAAAATGTTTTTATACAGCTCTTACAGTTCTTTGTTTATACCGCAAAAGAATCATTGACGTCTCTAACAGATGCGAACATTTTTTAATGGAATCTTTCTTAAGGTTAACTGATCTGATTCTAACTTGGCTCATGCTTTTGCGTTAAATAGCAGAACCAGCATCTTGTGGTGTGTAATTTTTGTTTTCCTTGAAAGAACATATTTTACCGACCCCTCCATAGCACCGATTCTTTGTTAAATTTCCAGAATTGTATGGGACCATATTTAATAATTGCCGTAACCGCGTGAATTTGATATATACAATTGTGATTATTATTATTGTAATCAATACCAAATTTGGTGTCTTTTGGTTAAACACCAAGAAAGTTTTCATACAAATTCGAAACATTTGGGTTATGCTTGTACGTGAGGTATAATTTGATATAAGATATCGTATGAGGGCTTTGTAGAGTTAAATTTTTTGAGATTGATGGTTCAATCACTTATTATCCGCAAGACCGGTGAGTACATAATGAGCGAAAATAGGGCAAACTGACGGTCTGACGGACATAACTGAATTGAACTGGCTTTCCATTTGTTAAAATTGTGTGGTCAGATTAGAAAAATTTCGTATTTGAGCAGATTACTAACTGTCAGAAGTATTATTTTAAAAGCATTATTAAAAATTCGTCATGTTAACTTAACCGATTATAATTTTTTTATTGTTCTCATTGTTTGAAAACCGCTTTAGAGCCGTGGTTAAGAAAACATTTCGATCATAGATTAGGGACGATTCTATACGTTTCGATGCTATGTCATAATGAGGTTCCAAGTAAAAATAGTTCAAGTATCGATAATGCTGTTCATTCATAATTAATTAAAAAGCGTGCGACTCGTTTTATGTTTGACTCAAGGCCATACTTAATAAATATAGAATTTTTGAT
This sequence comes from Leucophenga varia, assembly GCA_018903435.1. Lineage (NCBI taxonomy): Eukaryota > Metazoa > Arthropoda > Insecta > Diptera > Drosophilidae > Leucophenga > Leucophenga varia. The sequence continues at coordinate 181,575 of JAEIFJ010000507.1, read as the reverse complement.
TATTTTTAGACACAATTTTCCATGCAACATATAAAAATTATTAAAATACAAAAAAGTGTTGAAGTGGTTACTTTCGTTTTCACTACAGTTGCGTAAACGTTAGCGTTATAAGACCGATTTACGTTTGCTTAAATAATCGAATTGACAAATTATTAAAATCCGCGCTTACTATGACTAAAGAAATGCATAAGACACGTCCTTTAAAGACGTTACTTTTGATTACTTGAGCTCTGTTATCGGTTCGATTATTTGATAAGTTGTTTACAAGTGACTGTTCGCCAAGTTTAAATAGACATTTTTACCACAGCTTTTATTAGCACTTTATATAATTTTTTTTTCATAAAATTGTTACTCACAATAAACACAAAACACGAATACACACTTCCAAAACACCAACAAAACAATTTCTGCTATAAAAATTTATGACATTACACAAAACTTAATTCCATAATATATAATAAACTATGGAAAATATATATTTCATAAAAGCACAAAGTTCAATAAAAATGCTTTTAATTCCGAATAATTTATAATGCAAGATTACAGAGCAAAGTAAAAAAAAATATATGTATACAATATAATAAAAGTAAAAGTCAGTAGCTAACATAAATATACACCCAGGAAAGCAAAAAAAGAGAGGCTGTCTTAAGGACACACATGAAACAGACATTTACGAATATATACGAGCATACCGATTAAGATACATATGCACAACTTGAGACCTTTTACACTGCATTTGAACTTTAACACTCAACTTAAATGAATATAGCGACGAGCGAAATAATAAAAATTTCAAGTTTATACAAAATGGCATGGGCCAAGGGAGCGTATAAAGTAAAAAAAAAATGCCAGCCAGCTTGAACTTGGGTCAATATTATAAAACGCGCTTATATGAACAAATAAACAAAAAAAATGAGTCGCGAAAGGCGAAGGTAAGCCAAAGAAAAGAAAAGCCACCAACTTAAAGAAATTTATTACCAACTTGATGCATGGTGGCTATTTAACTTATGCACAACGTACGCCATACTTAACTGCTGCCTACGACAAAGCGAGATGACAACACAAAAAAAAAAAAAAAAAGTATCTCCAAAACAGGTCAAAAGGCTATCGCAATTAAATGCATCTCAAGTGAAACAATAATAAAAAAAAAAAACAACGTTGACGATGACAACGAAATCGTAGTGAAAAGTTACAAAGTGCAATCTTTTTTTTTTAAATTTTTTTTAGGTTTATATTTTTTTTTTTGTCAAAGACCTTCACAGACATGCGCGCAGCTGTTACATAGCGTTTTTTTTTTTTTTTGCAATGCATTCAATAGCGCCAAATATCTTTTTTTTTTTTTTTTGTAAGTATCTCGTAAATCAGTCAATCATAAAAAATAACAAGCTGGAAATTTATTATTGCAATAATTATGCCATATAAAATGCTGCGAAAAATCAATTAAACTGCAAAAAGTAGCAAACAGTTCGGATACGACTGAATGAATGAAGTAAGAGAATGTACTGACTCTGTTGTGTTAAACTGGACAACTCATGTTCGTGCAAAATAACTGTTTTGTAACGCGTTTTGCTGCTGCTGCTGCTGCAAGTAGTAAATTTTTAGTAGTAGCCTCTAAGTAACTTGAATTTTTGTATCTTGTATCTTACAGATACGCGCGCGCACATATAGAATTTTCAACTTGTTATGCTGCTTGATATACTTAACCCTTTGGATATGCATAACATTTATTTTTTTAAATGGAATCATATAATAGTAAAATAAAGGCATACATCATGCATTGCGTACACTTAAATTGCTTTCAGAAAGATACAAAATTCATTCAAAAGCAAAGGAAAAAAAAAAAAAAGTTCTAAAATTCTTTGCTTCATTATTTCCACTTTCTTGCTTTAAGGAAGATTTAATATGCGGAAATATAGTTCTTAGAAGTAAAAAATGCTTTAAAAACTTTTTTCATTTTTTTGTATCTTTAAAGCTTCCATTATACAGAGTTGTATTTTAAATGAAAATTTCTCTTTAAAATCCTCAGCGTTCCATTTTTTCCAAACCATACAACTTAGGGTTAAACTAATTATCACCGATCAGTAAAAAAAATATATATATCGCTCGAACAGATAATGCTACACTTTGCAACTGCAACTTGACTGCATAAGTTATCAAAAGTTGAGATACTTATCTTGGCATGGATCATCGACACAAACTTGACTCAACTTGCGGTAAACTGTCTAAAGTTATTATTTAAGCTGACAAATTGCCTTTTTAGCGTGCTAGTTTATATAAAAAAAAAAAACACTTGGCGTCTCGACAACGACTACGACGACGATGGCGATGGCGACGACGACGATGACGATAATCGCTCATTGCGGAAATGCAGATTTTTCTGCGCCGATAAGTAGGCAGGCAGTCAGGCAGCCAGGCAGTCAGTCAGGCCGAGTGTTACAGTTTAGAGTAACTGGCGCGCTTATTGGTGAATTTGCTTATTAGCGAAAAACAGTTGAAGTGCGCTTTCAAGCATTAAATTAAAAAGACAAACCGTTTGAATGCTTAGTTTCAGTGCGCTGCATTTCGTTTTCGTAATCATCATCGTAGCGGTTTGTGTCAATTTAAAAAAAATATATATAACAAGCCCACCAAGTTGCCTTTATACATATGAAGTATATTCGTTTTGATTTTATGTTTATTTAATGCTAAATTATTACTTCGATTTTTATAGTATTTTCTTTTTTTTTTTTGCATTTGAAAGTATCTATTTAAAGATTATCTCATAACATTCGCATGGCGCATATTTTTAAAACGTTGGCATTTTAGTTTATGTTGTCATAAAATACAAATTTTGACTTTGAAAAGTTGATTTTTTATTTTTTTGCATCTTGGCTATTAAATCGTTGCATTTTTTTCTTATAGAAATAAAAGTTATGATGCAACGGTGTTTTACTATCGATTAATGTGTAATAAAAATAGTTTTAATCGATTAAATTAATGTAGCAAAATCATAGGCGCATTCTTTTAAAAGTTCTAATAAATGTTAGCTCTTTTAGCTTAATATAAATTTAATAGCTTAAGCAACTTTATAAATAAGATTTGCCATAGAAATTTTACTAGTTTATTAGTAGTGGCACTAAAATCTCAGAGTTTTGGTGTGAGTGGTATAAACACTCGTCAATTTACACCATGACACCGAGTGCAAATTGAAAAGTTAAAAAGTTTTGCATGGTCACCTTACACTGAACCATTTTTGAACCGGTTTGTAATCTTAGATTAGGTTAGAATGGCCGACGCGAACTCTCGCGACGTCACCTAGGCTAGATAGGCCTATCATATGATCCCTCTATTATTTCATCCTACTCGAACCAGCTCGATCTCCTTATGAAGGCGGCTACTGCACCAATCTTGACTGATGCAATCTTCGATAAAGTATTGAGAAACGGCCTACCAAGTGCGGTAAACCTTGTTCTTCCAAAGGCTGGGCAGTGGCAGTGAAAATATTCTACTGTCTCCTCCTCTTTCTCGTTTCTTCAGCTCTTACAGAAGTCATTTGATGCTACCCCCTAGCCTCTGCCAGTCTGATTATTTGATCTTTCATTAGCAGCTTCAGAGAGGCCATAAGAATTCGTGTCGAACTCCTCCCTGGAGGAATAACGGAATTTGTAACTTCTGTGGCCAGTCTATCTGCTTCGCAGTTACAAAATATATCTTGGTGACCCGGAACTCATGTGAGTGCTGTCACCGTGGATTTTCCTTTGGTGTAGGCGTATTGAGAATAAGAAAAAAGTCTGGGATTAATACATTCCTTAATGTAAATGTCAATCAGTCTTTTCGGTCTGAAATATTTTGGTGTTGCATGGGATGCTTTCTCGACTTTAGGAATATAGACTACTTTGACTTCCCTCTAAGCTGAAGGAAGATGATTTAGCTTGAGGCTACCCCTGAAGATTATCTCAAGCCATAGTATAGCTAACTCTTTGCTTTGTTGTAGTTGAGCTGGTATGATGCCATCAACCCTCGCAGATTTATACGGCTTAAAGGAGTCGACTGCCCATTCGATCCTCTCCTTGCAAACAATAGCATCAATCAATGGTCGTGAGAAAGCTTCTGTTTCACCGATCACTTCCTGTGGGGTAGCACTATCAGAAAAATGTGTGTCCATCAATGGTTTGTAACCTTAGTTTTTATTTATTTGTATTGAATAACCGAACCATATAAGAATCAAAAAGTGGTTTCGTTCGAACCTGTTCTCCATTTCTTTAAAATATTTTTATAATAAATATTATAATATTATAATAATTTACTTGGTGAGCGGGCGGTCAAGAATACTACCACAGCAGGCTCAGCTTGACGTAAGAGTCGTCTAAAGAGCGAATCCTCGAGGCGAGGTTGGTCGGTGGAGTGGTTTTCCAACGACGTAAAATCTTAGAACCCGTGAGACACACACAGAACAAAGTGTACCAATGCAAAGATGGCTAGCATGAACAAAAATACTCCAGGTGGCAGACACAGATGTGAAAATCCACCCGTGGATAATTCCGCGGCAGGGGCAAGGATTCTGGAGGCCCCAGCTACCATAAAAGCATATAAAAAAGGCGATCCCCGAAAACGATACAAGGATCACGACATACGTATGTGCACCTGGAACGTCCGAACCCTTAACAGGGATGGTGCAATACAAGAACTAACTACCACTCTTAACAACTTTAGAGCAGACATCACTGCTATCCAGGAAATGCGATGGACTGGCCATGGTTGCATAAACTTAGCAACCTGTGACATCTACTACAGTGGTCATGAGAGGCAACACATATTCGGATGTGGCTTCGTGGTTGGTAGTAAACTACGCAGACTCGTCTCCAGGTTTACAGCTGTAGATGAACGTCTCGCCTCGATACGCATCAGAGCTAAATTTTTCAACATTAGCCTTATATGTGTACACGCCCCGACAAATGTTAAAGATGAGATGGAGAAAGACGAATTCTATCAGCGATTAGAAAGCCTCTACGATCGCTGCCCCAAGCATGACATCAAAATCGTCATTGGTGATTTCAACGCACAAATTGGGAGAGAAGAAATCTTTCGCCCTACCATCGGTAAATTTAGCCTACATGACACCACCAACAGTAATGGAGAAAGGCTAATCGACTTTGCTGCGGGCAGAAACATGATCATAAGTAGTACCAGATTCCCACATCTCGAGATCCATAAGGCAACATGGCGCAGTGGCGACCTAAGTATCCGCACCCAAATAGATCACGTGGTGATAGATGCCAGGCACTCTTCTAGCGTGCTTAATGTACGAGCGTACAGAGGTCTTAACATCGACTCAGACCACTACCTTGTCCTAGCCAAGGTACGTACTAGACTCAGCACAGCGCACGCCAAGCGAGCTACCACACAACGAAAGCTAGATGTTGGTAAGTTAAAGTCACAGCAGACTGCCGCTGCCTTCTCAACAAGGGTCTCACATCTACTCCGAGAGAATCCTCCGGCCTCCGACTGTATAAACGATCAGTGGAAGCGTATCTCAAACTCATTAGCCACGGCAGCCAAAGAGGTTATTGGCTTTACTAATCCTCGAAGGCAAACATGGTACGATGAGGAATGTCGCGTCGCTACTGCAGAGAAGAATATGGCACGACAAAGAACTTTGCAGGCGGGAGCAACACGAGCTGTTGTTGAGCGATATAGAGAGAAACGGAGAGAGGAAAAACGCCTGATCAGACGAAAGAAACGTGAACTGGAAAGGCGTGAAGTGGAGGAGATTGAGATGATGGGTAGCAGAAACGAGGCCCGTGGTTTTTATCAAAAAATCAAACGTATGACCGATGGTCATAAGCAAGGAGCTTCTTTCTGCAAGGATAATCAAGGAAACATGGTAACAGATGTCCAGGAATCACTAAGGCTATGGAGGTCCCACTTCTCTACACTACTTGGTGGCGATGACGGGAACAATACCGCTGGTGGAGAAGATGAAAATCTGGGCCCTCCGGCCGATGATGGGATTCCTGTGGAGCCACCAGACTATGACGAGGTCGAAAAAGTCATAGAAAAGCTTAAAAATAACAAAGCGGCAGGCGCAGACGAATTACCCGCCGAGTTATTTAAGACCGGCGGCGTCGAGTTGATTAGATGCATGCATCAACTCTTGTGCAAAATATGGTCTGGTGAGCGTATGCCTGATGACTGGAACCTAAGTGTCCTGTGTCCAGTTTTAAAGAAAGGAGACCCTGCAGTCTGCGCAAACTATCGCGGAATAAGTCTTCTCTCTATCGCATACAAAATACTATCTGGCGTAATATGCAATAGACTGAAACCGTACGTAGGACGTATAGTTGGACAGTACCAGTGCGGTTTTAGACCAAAGAAGTCAACCAGCGACTCCATATTTACGCTGCGACAGATCCTGGAAAAAACCAAAGAGAAGCAAATCGACACACACCACCTATTCGTCGATTTCAAAGCCGCTTTCGACACGCCAATCAGGTCAAAGTTTTTCAAAGCTTTGACTGATCTTGAAATCCCGTCAAAAATTGTTCGCCTCTGTATGATGACGCTGGAAAACACCCAAAGCGTTGTTAGGGTCGGTAAAGATCTCTCCGACCCCTTTGACACCACGAGAGGCTTCAGACAGGGTGATGCGCTGTCATGCGACTTTTTCAACCTCCTGATGGAGTACATCCTGAGGCGATGCCCAAACGTCGCCCGGACGGGCAATATTTTCTATAAAGAAACTATGCTGCTCGCATATGCCGACGACATAGATATTATCGGCAAAAATGCTCGAGCGATCACCGGCGCGTTCTCAGATATCGAAAAACAATGTCGTCCTATGGGACTGACGGTCAACGAGAACAAGACGAAGTACTTGGTATCCACTCGCAGGCAATCTGCACGTCGCAGACGGTCTTTGAGTACAGAGAACTTCAGCTTTGAGGCTGTAGAAAACTTCATCTATTTGGGCTCAGATGTAAACAACGACAACATCATCAGTCAGGAGATTAAACGAAGAATCACTCTTGCGAACCGTAGCTATTTTGGTCTCGGTAAGCAGATGCAAAGTAGAGTGCTGTCCAGAAAAACAAAGGTTAAACTCTACAAGACGCTGATAATGCCAGTTCTAATGTATGGCTCAGAAGCATGGGTCATGACAGAATCGGATAAGTCGGCGTTGGGCGTATTTGAGAGGAAGATACTTCGGAGAATCTTTGGTCCAGTTAGAGTGGGAAATGACATCCGTATGCGCACGAACGATGAGCTGTACGAGCTATATGATGACATCGACATAGTCAAGAACATCCAATACAAAAGGCTGTCCTGGGCTGGTCACCTGTGTCGGATGGACGAAGAGGCTCCAGCAAGAAAAGTTTGGAAGAAAAACGTGAATCAAATCGGAGGGGCGCGGCAGAGAGGACGTCCGCCGCTGCGTTGGGAGGACCAGGTCCTAGATGACATCCGCAGGATCGGAATCCCAAGTTGGTATGACGAGGCACGGAATCCGCTGGTCCATCTTATGTGACAAGCCCGCCTTGGCTTGGTGCCACTTATGTGATAGCAGATCGAAGGCCGACACCGTGGTTCGACAAAGACTAAAAACCGTTTTTTGAACCGAACCAGTGGTTCAAAAACATCGCGGTCAAAGAACCGAACTTTTTATTTTTTTTAGACCGAACCGGCGGACAGACATAAAAAACATTTTTGGGAAAACCAGTAGTGGTTCAAAAAAATCGCGCTACCAAACACCGTAAACACTGCAAGTTTTTAAGTGATTTGTAGAGCTGCTTTTAAGAAGTGTATTCATTAAAATACTTATACTAAAACAAACTATTTTTATAATATATATTTTTAATGCAGATTGTTCAGAAATTGAACATAGTTTTAAGGGGTTATATACAGTTAGGATTTTCAAAAAATCGATTTTTTTTTTTGCATTTTTTTAATATATATATATCTGAGTATCTGAGTATACACACACAAAATTTCAAGTCGACCCGACGAATATTTTCGAAGTTATAGACACATTAGTGAAGGCGCGCCGAGAGATCTCGCAGTAAAATAAAGTGCTTTTAAAATTTTAAACGCGTTTTCTCGAAACGGTGTTTTCAAAGTCGGTGAGCAAGATTCTCTCAGAAACGGCTGAACCGATCGGTCTGAAATTTTTACACAAGCTTTTTAACTATATTTTTTTAGTAATTAATCGATGGATTTCCCCATCCGATGAAAATTTCTTATTTTTAAAAACAATTAAAGAGCCAAATTTGGTTGAAAATCGAACCTTTTGCTTTGAGTAGCCGCCATTTTGTCAAAAATTTTTTTTGCTAATTCCTTCGATTAATCACTAGATTATTTATTATATTATTGAAATTTACTTGGTTTTTGAATTTTGGATGATCCAGTCCAGAGATATCGTGCTCACCGCAAAAGGCATTTTTTTTGCGGACCTCTGCACAATTGGCAATATCAACGTTCCCGATAATTATTTTTGGCAATAAAACATATGTGAATATTGGTTAAGGTTGTCTAATATACCTGCCAAGTTTCAAATCAATAAACCAAATAGTTTTCTTTTTTCGACCTCCTAACTGTATATAACACCTTAAGGGGTTTTTAAAGCAATCTTCTGACGAAATTATCAGCAAAATTGAACACACCCTTTTCGATATTTTGGTAACATAATTTAAAGGGTTTTAGCCAAAACTCTAGTGGAAAGTTTTCGGTACCACCCCATTTTGAAAATCATATGTCTAAATTTTGATAATAATTTTTGATATAAGAAAAATTGTTTCTGTATTAATCCTCTAACAGCCAACACCTAAATAATGATCTAAACAATTAAATATATTTATGTAATTAAATATTGAGAAAAAAAACAGACTAAATGAACGCCTGGTGAAAGCCGCTTTGAAACGGCAAATAGTACCTTATGCATATTAATATTAATAATAACTTTGGTTGGGGTCACCAAGATATTCAAAACTTTAATGTTCGTTTTTTTTTAATTTTTCTTTATCTTATTTAGAGGTAGTATTAGCTTGAAAGATTTAACAGATTTTAACTTTAATCCAAATTAACCCAAAGTTCGTGTACCACCATATTAACCTTAAATTGGGGTCACCAAATGCATATATAAGCTACACGTATTAGTCTTTCAGTACTAAACAACTTGTCTAGTTTAATTTTCTATTTTGTAATAAGCACAAAAATTATTGTAAAATAAATAAAATAAAATACAATAAAATAAAACCCTTTTAACATATTTTTGCACAATATTCTCGGGTTTCTTTAAACTAAACTTTCCACTGTGTTCAATTTACATAAAATGTCGATTTCATAATCGCTTAAAAATGTTTTGCATAATCTCAAATACAACTAAAATATATCGTCATCGTTTTTGTGTATTAAGTCTTTATCTAATTTTGCTATATTCTCGAAAACAAAAAAACAAAAAAAAAAAAATAAAGAAATAAAACATATGTAAAAAAAATAAAAAAAAATACTCAGACATAGAAAAATGCAATTGCACGTCTGTGATTTACAGTCTGTCTATATGTCTGTCCATCTGTCTGTCTGTCTGTCTGTCTGTCAGTCACTAAACTGTATAAAGCTTTCAGTTAACTTCAGTAAATATAAAAATGTATTGTCTCTGACTACATGTCAGCCTGGCACGTCTATCACAACTTCAGACAGTCGCTCAAATATTGCGCGAGAGTTTGTCTGTATAAATTCACTTCATGCATGATTTTACACGTAGTTTTTTTTGAGATTTTTTAAACAAAAAAAAAAAACATTTTTTTTTTTTTTGTATTGCATAGATAGACATTTTGATGCACAGATACAAAATTTAAACAGATATAAAGATACATAAATATACTGACAGACAGACAGACACCTCACCTCATATGTGCAATATTAATGTATTTTTTTTTTTTTTTTTTTAAAAAAAGTTTTTCTGTCTTCACTTTGAAATGCAATTATTTTAATGATTTTCGTAAAGTTATTTTTACATATAATTTTTCTTTTATTTTTTTCTCCGATGTTGCAATCTTGAAGAAAATCGAGATAAAAAAAAATTTTCCAGCTGCTGCTGTCAGTTTTTTGACATATCGGAAAGAAAATGTATATCGAGATACTTTCAAATCATATAGGTACTAGCTAAAGTCACATAAACTAATGTATATGACTGCTACATATAATTCGTCATCTATTGTTATTTTTTATTTTTTTCTTTAGCATAATTTGCATTGAATAAAATAGCGAAAATTTTATTTTGTATGATATGCAAAATATTTTGTATGAAGAAAAATGTTGTTTATGCATGCAAAAAATGCAATAAAATGATATGTAATGAAATGTTTTAGCTAAGCGAATTTTTATTACATTTTTTTTTCTTTTTAATAAAATGTATCTTTGAGATGCCATTGTACTGTGTAGTACATATATCTGTGCTGCATGCATCATGATTTCATTTATATTTAAATTTTCTTCTATTTGGCTAGCTACTTTTTCTTTTGCTTGGGTGAAAGGGTTAAATAATTATCTGTGAAGTGAATGTACAATAATTTCATTAAAAATTTTAAATATGCATAAAAATATTTTAAATAAATGAATAATTTTAATTATAAACCGAAAAAAAATATAATTTTATTTGTTTAGGCTCAAAAGATACTCGCGAGTCTGTAAAATTTAATTTTTGATTGGATATGTTTTTATGGTTTGAAATTAAATGGAAAGCTTAAAAAAACAAAAAATTTTTTAACAGCTTAAATTTTAAAAATGTATCTTTAAGTTTAATATTTTTAAGTATAGAAATACTTGAAACATATTGAAAAAATTTATTTCAACTAGAATGCATTGATGAACTTGAATTGGATTTTGGCAATAAAGTTCCATTTAGGCATCAAAAAAGAAAATATCTAAACATAGCATTTTTATACGCTTCATGCTATTCAGGCTTGATTTAGTATCCAATGACTTATTTTTATTTGCAAAAATCATAAATAAACGGCAAGGCTAACGCAAGAATATCAATTAATGCATTTAAAAATCATTTGTTTCAAAAATTGATTTTAACGAATTTTGCGATGTAATTATTTTCAAAGAAATATTTTTTAAAACCAATAAAATCGTTTCCAATTAAAAAAAAAAAATATGTTCCAAATATATAACAACCAGCCCTCGTACTTACTTAGAAGACAAAAATACACTTTAAGATAAATTTTTTTATTTAAACTCATTGATTTAAAAACAAATATAATATTATCAACAACTCATATACCACGCCTCTTGTTCGATTTATCTATGCTTGCAAGATTTGGTGACCCCGGCGTTATTCAATTAGTTTACTGTTCCTAAAACTGGTGCATGTTTAATATTTTATATTATAAACTTATCTAAAATTAAAAAAATTAGCGTTTAAACTTCTATCTCAAATAGAGATTTATTTGCGAATACATATATTGGTGACCCCAACAAAACTTTTTTTTTTTATAATTATTGCAAAGATTTTAAATTAACTGCAATATAAGCGACTTGTATTTTTGTCTGTCCGTCTGTCCGTCTGTCTGTCTGTCTGTCTGTCCGTCTGTCTGTATGTCTGTATGTCTGTATATCTGTCTGTCCGTCTAACTTTTTTACAATATTTCTTCAAGCTTTTACCAAAAAATTTAAGAACAATTTTAAACACAAAAAAATTTTTTTTTAAATTTAATAACTCGAGATTAAATTTTTTTGAAAAGTATCTTTTTCTGTCTTTATTACTTTTTTTCGGCAGCCTTAAATTTTTTTGTAATTTTGGTAATTTTGCTGCAAAGCAAAACAATGTGGCAAAGCTTCCACAAAAAAAATCACAGGAGTTTTTTTATCATTGTTTATGATTATTATTATTTTGTTGCGTTTTGTTTATTTTTGTTTTAAAATATTTTATTTTTTTTTCAGCTTATTTGCTGCTGTCAGTTGTCGAAGTAAAAATGCTCATTTGGCTGACATTTTAATATGCATATCTGTCTGTCCGTCTGTCCGTTTGCTTTTATATTCAATTTTTTTGTTCGTTCTGTTTTCTGCCAGCTTGCAGTTTTTTATTGCTGTTTATTTTTTGGCTCATTTTATGCAATTTTTGTTTGAATATATTTTTCTTGCGGTCTTTTTTAAATTTTTGTTTATTTTACGCTGCTGAAACAAAACAAAAAAAAATCGGCTGCTGAAAAGAATAATCGTTAGCGCTGCAATTTTTTGGGCCAGTGCGATTTATTTTTATTGCCACTGAAAAAAAACTGTTAAGACATCGCGTCATCATTATCCATTGACCATTGCACTTGCAATGAATGCTTTGCCAGCCACTTGACAGCTGAGCATTTTCATTGTTGCATATTATTTCTTTTGAATTAAAAAAAAGAACAACGACAACAACGTAAACAGCCCCCACTTTCATTTCTTTTGGTTTAAATGTTTAATGACATATTTTACATTTCAAGCAAAGTTATAAAAATTGACCTCAATTATTTTAAAATTCTTAAAATTTTATTTCGGAGGCTGATTTGCATCATTGAGCAACAAAAGCTTTTGAGAAATTGTAAAATGCACAATTAAAGTGATGATTCTACCAATAAGATGACCCTAATGTGTATTCCATATGCTACTGTATTGAAAGCAGCTTGAGAGTCTTGATAGTCTCGGAACAAGCACTTGTGAATTATAGCTGTGAATGAAAAAATTCAGTTTTTATGTGCAAAAAGTATCGAAAAGATCATTTTCCACAGTATTTTAGCTTCATAAAAGTATTCTTACTTGTAGAAGGCAAAACGAATTCCCATGACATCGTAGGACACCACGGTTTCAACTATTGAATTTCACACCATTGAGTAACTCAAGAATACAATTCCATTAATAGTTTTTTTTGTGTTCTACAAAGTTTGACATAAAACCGCTTTTAATACTTCTTATTTCAGCCCTCTCTCAAAATCTCATTTATCTCACACAACTCATGTTCCATAACATTTCCGCTAATTTTTATTCTAAAAAGATTTTTACAAAAGCTTCACACTTAGAGACAAGCTGTCCAAAATACTTGTCACTTTACCGGTTATCAATGTCTACTGCAACATAAGTAGTATCACAAACTCAAATGACTCAAACGACAACAAAAACAACAACAACAACGATGATTGCAAAAGCTGCAACTGCCAGTTTTCAGCCAACTAACCAAACACAGACTGACACGCTTATGCAACAAGCACGACGACACATAAAATTTCTCCACATTATATGCAGGCTGGCTGGCTGGCAATGCTATATAAAAGCCAAGGCGAAAGGAAAAAAAATCTTGCTATAACTATGAGAAAAATCACACATTATCTTCACGGAAAAATCAATAAATCAACAAGCTAGTAATGCAAAAAAATTAAAAAAAAAAAAATAATACCAACGATGACGACGATTTAAACAAAAGCAGCAGCGCCACTAACAACAATTTTAGCGACAATCTGCCGTAAAAAATCTTTAAGAAATAAAAAAAAAAAAATGAAGTAGTTGCAAAATAATGAAAAAAGTAGTAGGGCAACGAAATCGAATCTAAAAAACCGATAAAGAAGTATTGGCCAAGTATATCAGAAACACAAAAAAAACAGTTTAAAAGTAGCATCCCAATAAAACTGAGTCACAGCGACAGAGCGCCAGCAAATGAGTCTCTCTGAAGAGGCTGCAACATTAAAAAAAATTGGCAACTCTTGAGCAAGTGAAATGTCGAATGAAAAAAAATAAAATGAAATAAATAAAAAAAATTTATTGATAACACCGAATATTATGTACACTGCGTAGCGCACTATGAAGTCAAAAAAATTAAGTAAATGGCTTTGTACAGTTTTTATGAGTATTGTTGACCCCGACTTTTAAAAAATGGCTGGTATTTTTAAGGGAATTGATAACACCGAATATTATGTACACTGCAAAGCATACTCTGAAGTCAAAAAATAGTAAATGGCTTTGCACTGTTTTTGTATGTCTTGGTGACCCCGACTTTTAATAAAGTTGCAGTTATTTTTAAGGGAATATAAATGATTTAATATTAAAAAAATTGTAAATGCGTGTTTCATTTAATGTGAATCTCACTATGAAGTCAAAAAATAGTAAATGGCTTTGCACAGCTTTTTGTGTGTATTGGTTACCCCGACTTTTAACAAAGTTGCTGGTATTTTTAAGGGAATATAAATGATTTAATAATAAAAAAAAGTAAATGCGTGTTTCATCTTACTATGAAGTCAATAAATAGTAAATGGCTTTGCACAGTTTTAGTGTGTATGACCCCGACTTTTAACAAAGTTGCAGGTATTTTTAAGGAAATAAAGATGATTTAATAATAAATAATGTCAATGCGTGTTTTATTTAATGCGAATCTCACTATGAAGTCAAAAAACAATAAATAGCTTTGCACAGTTATTGTGTGTATTGGTGACCCCGACTTTTAACAAAGTTGCATGTTTTTTTTAAGGGAATATAAATGATTTAATTATAAAAAAAATTTAAATGCTTGTTTTATTTTATGAAAATAAACAAGTTTATTATACATATGGGTTTCAATAAGTTGTATATCTGGGAAACCCCGACCTTTACCAATGTTTATGAAAACATAAAATTCTAACAATTTGATAATATTTTGTTACATTTAAGAAATGTCTAAAAAACTTTTAAGACACGACAATGGTTTTACTACATAAAATTTACTACTCATGTTTTGTGTGACCCCAACAATTTATTTTTTACATTATTCCAAATGCCTTACCAAATTTTCAACATCATATGTAGTGCATTAAAATATCTTTATGCCAAGTTAAAAAAAAAAATATCTTAAACTTGTTCCAAAAACATTGGTAGTAGTTTTTCATTTTAAATGCATTGTCGTCTCCTAACCCACATTGACTACATTGTTTTTAGAGATTTGAATGTTGTAATTCTTTTTTTTTTTTTTTTTTTTTTTTACCAATGTTGCCTGTTGTATAACATAAGATTAAAGCAATAAACAAGCACTAATTTTGTCATTACTAGCTGCAAACAAATGTTTCACAGTTGTTTAAAAAAAAAAAAAAAAAAAAAAAGTTAGGTACATAAAAATTTATTTATTAAAAATTTATATCAAAATCAAGCAACTTAAATAAGTAAGTCAGCTGGCAAATATTTTTGTTTTTTCGAGAAAAACTAAAAGAAAAAATCCACTTAACTATTTGCAATTGCATTGTGCAATATCGATCTGAAGCTTAAGATAAGACAAGAAAAATTTTCATGCTATTAAACTGCATTACAGATACTTATTATATTTATTTTATATTTATATACTATCAAGTTATATGTATTTCTTTAGATCTAAGACTTGCGGCTAAGGTAGGCGTAGTTATTTTATATAAAAAAAAAAATTATAAAAAATAGAAATAATATACAATATATATTTATAGTCACTCAATAAGTATTCAAAAGATAAGAAAAATGTTGTGCAACCTATTAAAGAAAAAAAATTACAAATTCAATTATCAAACTGGGTGGAGTTGTAAAATTGTTTTCCACCTACCAGCCAAACGAACTACTTTTCATTGAGAAGAATTTGAAGTTTTGAATTTAATAATGTTTGATTTATTTATTTATTTATGGGTGTTGTTATTAATTAGGGTTACTTAAGAATGGGGCGTATAGATTGTTGAAAGATTAGGAAAAACGTTTAAAATGAAAGCTTTCATAATAACAAAACAACATAAAGCTGAGCATAAAAAAATGATTTTGATTAATTATATTAATAAAAAGTGTATATGTTTATTTTTTTAAATATTGTAAAATAGGGGAGTTCTGGAACGAAAATCCCTTATGAGACTTGTTCGAAAAAGTATCAGATTAAAAGTATATTATTTGTTATTAATGTTAACAACAAGAGTGATTTTTTAGTAGCACTGTGATTAGCGACAGCGATTTGAAAATCACAGTGACTGGAAACAGTGATTAAAACGCAATTCACGAAAAATTATAGAATTACCAACTGAACAGGGTCATTGTTGGTGAAAAGTGATACAAAATATCGCTAATAATTGAGCATGTTCTCTGAGGAACTCGAAAATCAACAATCACTACTTTCAGTATCAGTACAACATTGCGTTTTTTTAAAATCACTGTGAAAAAATAACTGTGAAAAAATTACCGTGAAAAATCACTGTGGAAAAATCTCTGTGAAAAAATCACTGTGAAAAAAATCACTGTGAAAAATCGCTGTGAAAAATTACTGTGAAAAAATAACTGTGAAAAAATTACTGTGAAAAAATCACTGTAAAAATACCTGAAAAATCACTGTAAAAAAATCACCGAAAGTGATATTTTTGCCAACATTATCTGTTATATAAGTTTTTAAAGCACTCGAACAAACGACTTGTTTATTACAACTGCACAATTTGTAAAAATTCTTCATTAAAGCAGTTTTTCAAGATCAAAATATACATTTTCTGAAGTATTTTTTTTGTTTATTTGTTTAGTTTATTAGAAAATTACAGCACATAACAAAGCTTTTTTATCTACTTTATTGCAATTAATCTAATATAAACAAATATAAAAAATCGTTTTCTCTTTCATTTATATTTTCCCATAAAATTGAATGTTTAAATTTTTTTTTAATTTAAATTTCATTTTATTAGGCATATAATAGGAATGTTTATAAAGTTCCACAAATACTGTACACCTGCATCGATAAAAAAACAGAAAACAGAAAACTTTTCTGTGAGAAATTCAAAGAAATACCTGTTTAGGGTATTTTAGTAGTACTAGTCGGTGGCATTTGGTTTTTTTTTTTTTTTTGCTTTTAAATTTCTTGATAAATATCTACAATATATATTGATACCTTCACGTTTCAATAGAAATCGTTGACGACAATGTCTACGACGACTACAATAATATACAAAACAACTTCACTTTAAGCAATGCCATGCATTTGTAATTAATTAATTCGTGTTAATTTGAATTTTCTTAAGTTTGTGGGCTTTTTTTTTTTTGTTTTGTGTTTTTTACTTGAAACAATGCCGAGGCGTTGTAGTCGTCTTTGTCATTGGCAGTCATTCAATTAAGTTTTGTTTACAGATTTCAAACTAAGTTAATTTATCGAAAAAAACAATAGACTATGAAGGTAATTAAATGGCATAAGGTATTTTTTTTTTATTAATTTATATTGAAAATTTGGTATTTTAAAAGAAAATTAAGTGAAAGTTTATTTACAAAAATAAAAATAATTAAAAAATCAATTAATTGATCAAAGAGTAATGATATTGTGTCATGAAATGTAACTTAAGCGCATACAAAAGTTCAATGGTCATGTGCTTGCTGCTAAACTCATGAAATTTTTTTTGCACAAAAGAGTAACAAAAAGAGAGAGCGCACGCAATGAAGTGCGTTAAAGTGCCGTTACATTTAATGCTTTTATTATGCGTGAGCGTGAGAGCTGCTAAACACTCATTCACATAAATATCATTTAAAATTACAATTTAATTTAATTATAATAAAAAAAAAAAAATTAATGCCATTTTAATTAATTGTAGGCTGTATATTTTACATTAAGTAGCATTACAGCATTTATTTATTTGTTATACTTTTACTTTCATTTATTTTTTTTTTTAAATTTTTCTATTATTTTTACACTATTTTTTGGTAAGTAAGTATTTTTTTTATTTCACTAGTGCTATAATTTAGTTTTTACTTTCATTGTTATTACTGATAATAATCACTGAAGCGAACGAGTACTCAACACCGACGTAACGAATTAGGTTTTTTTATTAAATATTTTTTTTTTATTTATTTCGGTTAACATCTATCTAAATATCTATCTATCTGTCTATCATCTATCTATACATCGATCTAACATTCAGTTAGACGTCCAACCTAATGGCAGTCAGTCTGTTAGACAATCATTCAATCGTGCGCGCAGGTGTATTGAAGCATTTCGAAAATTGTATCAAATTATTATTTGTGGTAAGAAGGGAACAAATATGAATACAAAGCAATATTATTATTATTATTTTTTGATTTTTTTTTTTTATAAAATCATTTTAAATGTTGCTGTAATGAAACTTGATTGTGTAAAAACGCAAAATAAATGAATTGAAAATTAAATATTGTTTTGTTTGTTTGTTTGGCATACACAGATACATTTTTCATTCAACGCTCGATCAACGTTATATAGTATTCATATATATAAAAATAGTACTTAACTGTCAATTACAAATGTAATGTACATTTACTTATCCCATATATATATATATTATCATAAGATTTTTGATGCATACCTGTAATGAAATAGAAAATAAAAAGTACAAAATTAGTTATAAATTGTATACAATTTTTTTTGTGAATAAAAATATTTGTTTTCTGCGCATCTTTTGTGGTTTCAAAATATTTTTAAAATTTGGTGTTAATATTTTTATTTTTTTTAACAAAAAATAATCCACGCTGAGTTCGTTAAGCTTGAATTAAGATTTGATTTGAGTTGTGTGCAAATTAAAGTCACGTGTCGTGGTTTCGCTTTATAGCGTTTCGTATTCAAAAGATACATTCAATTGTTTGAAATTGTGTATGAAAGAAATCTTAAGACAGGAAATTATTACTTAGAATATAATTATCTTTTTTCAAATTATTGTAAAGCGTATAAGATTTGAGCTATAATAAGAGAGCTAAGCTGAGTGATGAAAGCAAATATGTATTTGAATAGAATATACTATATATTGAATTTAAATAAATTTAGTAAGTAGATATGGAAGCGAAAACAGCTTTCTCATTTTTTTTTTTTTATTATTCGATTAAGTACTTCAAAACATTTCCGATACTGAAAGAGAATTTTATATTTAAACAATAGAAATTTTTACTTAGTATTTTAAAAATTCACATTAAAAATCATGAAATTCAATTGGTATCAGTGATGCCATTTTCACTTTTTTCTCTCTCTTTCGCACTCATGCGTGGCAGACTGTACAGAAATTTAAAAACTGTACAACATGTGTAAGTGAGAAAGAAAAAAAGCGAAAATGGCATTACTGATACCGACCAACAAGTTTTTTCATTTGAATTTTAGACCAATTTGGGCACACCCACTCACTGCACATGTAACCCGCTTGTCTTAAACAGTTCAGTAACCATAAAAATTTAATGTATCAAGCATTACGCGTAGATAATCCAAATATTGATGGATCTGAAGAGTCTATTGCTCTACAAAAAAGTAATTTATGTTATTTATTGAGCTATTTTGTTGTGCACGAGAATGTCTATAATAAAATATTTTTCGGTCCTCCGAAGCATTTTTACCGAGCAGCAAATAGGAAGTCAAGAAGCGGCTTTTATCTGGGCACGAAGTAGCAAAATTTTGTAAACTGTCGATGACATCGGATCCAAGAATATTTTTTCATATATAATGAGGCAGTTCGAGGCAGTTCTGAACGTTTATTTCATATTCGTATGAAATTGTTATTAAAATAATACGAAAATTGCTGAGAACAGACGCTTAGAATCCAAATATTGAGGCAACTTAAGATCAGTTTTTTATTTTATAAAGATTTGCAAAAAGTATTTTGAACATCCAATCTACAAGAGCATCTGTCTTACGGCCACTTGATAAAACATTTCAAGCATTTTAGCATGGCTAAACTCTATATTGCATAATAAAAGCGATGATTTTAAACGGAGAAAAGGCGAGCAAAAATAGTTAATATCTTCGTATTATATACACATTGAGGAACAATATTGTGTTGGAAATTAGGACAATCCATAACAATCCAGTATATTTACCTTCCAATAAAATAAAAAAATCGAGTTTCTGCCAAAAATTTAAAATTTTATTTTTTAGTGTGCAAAGAGAAGGTAAGCAACTTTCTGTTGAGAAATAATAGAGCATATGAAGAGCATTTTTTTTTCGACAACTGGGCGGTCATGGTTGTGTAGAGGCTTGCAGGTTGCCAAAACAAATCTTCATTTATTCCTAATATTGAAAGACACTCAGCACAAGTAAACTTCAAAACAGTTAAATAATATTTCTAAATTGTGTTTCAACACTTTTCTGGCAACCTGTAAGTAGTGGCAACCTGCAAACCTCTTCTCTATTTATTAAAAGACTTAATACACTAGTAAAACTAGCTACTAAACATGCACAATCTCTAGCTGTATAGGAAATACTTTTCAACTTTCAAACGTCATAGGAAATGATGACCTTAAAAGGCATTCCATACAATACTACCTACAGCCTACAGCTACAGTTTGTTGTACATTAATGCAATGCTAATTAGTTATTTAAATATTTAACTTTTCACCATGAATTTTATTAGCTCTCATGGTTGTCGCCAACTGTGTACGAGTACAAGTCTAGTCAAGTCAGACGCTTGTCTTTTAGCTTAGTACTTTCAATAAAGCTACTACTTGAAAGAAAGAAAAAAACAACGACAACAACAAATAATAAAACATAAATTAAATAGTAAAATGCAATAAATAATAAGGAAAGAAATAACTCTCTATAAGTAGCAAACAACATTCACTTGCCATTGTTGTTTTAGCTGCAAAAGACTATCTATAGTATAATCGCTAGGGACTATCTCTCTTCAAAAACGTTATTGAAGACATGCTAATTTTTTAAATGCGTTTTTATGTAGTATGTGATGTAGCTAGATACTTTCAAATGCCCTCAACTACAAAACAATTGTGTATGCTATACAGTTGTTTGTTCATGTACTATGCTAAATACCTCAAAAGCTTAAAGATTGCCAAACGTACATACATATATAGACAAGTTTTAGAATTTTTCAACATACACAATTATTGCCTCACGGCACGCATGGCATAGAAATTGTTACATTTTGCGGTTAGCCAAAAGTCGTCAGAGACCATCGACATCGAATGTGGTCGTACAGTTTAGTTTAAAGTTGTAGAACTAACGTTAAACATGATTTTTTTACAGTTAAATGTGCGTAGTTTATATGTACGAAATGAAGTTCTGGTTATAAATTTTGTAAAAAAAAAAGGCTATTTGTATGTATTTGCTTTACGCTATTTAAGATTTTTATTGTATAAAAATATATTATAATGGCATATACACTGAATATAGAGCATTTTCGAGTCAAAAATTAAGGTTTTTTTTAAATTTTTATTTATTTAAATTTTAAGTATATTGAATTTGTTATAAGAAATTCAAAATTATATATATTAAATAGTAAAAATGTTTCTATGTCCGCTATGGACGTTCAAACTTTACAACCGATGAGTCCCAAATCGGTATCATTTGAAAGGCAACAATGCAAATATGATTATAGACTACTAAAATAATGCATTAGACACATTCGGATTTATCAATAATTCGATTTTCTAATTTTCCCAAACAAAAATGTTTTGCTTTCTTATATGTTTTCATCACTGCAATCAAAAAACCAAAAAAACAAACAGTTGATTGCATCATGCCCCAACATATTTTGGGCACGCTGCAAAAAAAAAAAACTGGTATTTTTTAGTATGTTTTTTATATTAGACCCCAACATATTTTAGCACGGGCGGAAATAAAAAAAAATTGCATTCAATATGCAAAGATGCGAAACGGAAAAGAGCCAAAAGAGCAGACAAAACGCCCGTACAACGTAGTAGCTCATGCTGGGTATCAGGCTTGATAAGCTTGACGAGTAGAGTCGATCTAGCTATGTCCGTCTGTCTGTCTGTTAGTACTTCCTTGTTTTATTTAAATAAATCCAGTTTAAGCGTTTAAATATTACTAGTCTCTTACAAGATAGCTTTCATATGTAGTTCAAACCGTAACAGAAAACTTTTAAATCTTCAAAAAAAAAAAAAAAAAAATAGAACAATTGTGCAATTTTTAATTTCAGGCACGTGTAACATACAACCACAAAAAGAAAAAAATAAATAAAATAGACTCTGACATGTTTTGTGTGTGCTTATAAATCATTTTTTTTGGACAGTGTTTTTCGGCATTGGGTTGGCAACGCTTCGCTGAAACATGTTCCAAAAAAACTTGAAAACCAATTTTCAAATCACTTTGCAAGTCTTTAATGTCTCTCTTTCGCACACATACAGGCTTGCAACAGAGACACGATTGGCAAATAAATCAAGCAAAACTGTCAATTCTTGTTAATTTTCACACACAATGCATACAAATTGAAAAAAAAAAAAAAAAAAAAAATAATAAAAAAAAATCACAGCCGAGAAAAAGTTGTGTAAAAATAAATAAATTATTTATTGCTAAAAAGAAAAAATGTCAAATGCAGCATAAAGAAAAAAAATCTCCACAATAACAAATAGTTTTAATGCTGTGGGAATTATTGGAAAATGCATACGTTTTTATTTATAAATTATTTTTATTTTTTTTTTATTTTTATTCAATCGTTTTATTATTATTATTTAAATGTGTACAAACGGTTTAGAGGTATGTATATGGGTTTTTGAAAGTGCAATTGACAGCTGTTAGTCATATTCAATGATATATTGAATTATAAAATTGAATATTATTAGTGTTGAAAAGTTATATTTATTGCAAAAAAAACCTTGAAGTGTTAAAGATTACAATATTTACAAGTTATAAGTTTGTTTCTTGCCAGAAGTCAAATACTAAAACGAAATATGTGCTTATATAGTATAAGGGTTCTGTGATTTTCTCTTTCTGGATCTATTGCTTTAAAAATTACCTAGAAGTGTGGCCCTCATAACAAATAAGATGTTGGTTATAATCTTGCATGCTACCAGGTTACCTAAAGGTTACAAAATTTGTAAATATGTAGTTACGAACTCAGAGAGTTACGGATATACTTGGTTTGCAAAAAGTAACGTACCATTTGTAGGACCATAAGAACCTTACAATATATTATAGATTTTTTCGCCAAAAATTAAAACACAAACTAAAAGCAATAGTATGTTTGGTAATAGAAGAAATGATGCTGAGAGTTACGGACATATGTCAATGCCAAAATGAGCAATCAAAAGATTTAGCTCAAAAGTCATCGCTGCATTCGAGTTTGCTCGACACGATATACCCTGTATCCAATTTTTGTGCAATTTTAATACAACAATTTAAACCCTGGTCAAATTTTTCATAAAATTTTCAAAACTTGGTATAATTTCGTAGAGGGGCTATATGTCATAGTGATTCCATGTGAACCAGATATTTTGTTGAGTTTAACAAGGAAAATAGGTCCGACTTAGATTGGTTTTTCCTACTTGTTCGTCTGATAAAAAGCAACTAAGCGTTGGTTTTGATAACAGAACCTGCAATCCGAAGATCTTATGCCCATGACTGATACGTATATTTTTAGTCTACATAGGATTTGACTTAACTGCAGTAAAGCTTTGAACTTTGGTTATACGCATCGATGAACTTCTTTGTTTGGCGCATTCTATGAGTTTAATTCCCTCTCAGTGCTCTCTTTGAATTCTTTTCATTTCGCATTGTATCGGCTATCTTGCAAACACCGATAGCGGTGTTTCAGCACATTTTCTACCTAATAGGTCTGCTTGCTCGTTTCCGAGTATGTTTGGCACCCAATAAATGCTATAACCTAAAGTTTTCGCGTAGGGTTGTCTGGTCATCTAATGCTTCCTGTATTTTTTTCGAATTGATTGTCTTGGAGTTTAGTGTCTTTAGGAACGCTTGACTGTCAGATAGAATCGCTATATCTCTCGAGATATTTCCTATCCCTGTTTAGATGTGCTCATCTTATTAGTGCATAAAATTCGGCTGAAATTCTTGTGGTCCTAGGACCAACTACACCGCGATTCGCAACTTTATCAGTTAGGGTCTATTCAGTGTACCACTTAATAGTATGCGGTTAGTGGTCATATACCTTTTCGGACTTCCAAGATTTTTTATCGGACCAACTGATTTAGTAATTTCTATTGTCTTTGGCCATTATTATGAGTTGTGATCCCTCGGCGCATGAGCTAAAAAGTTTCTGACAGAAACCGTAGCTGGTTTTGTCTCCGCTCGTTGCTTAGCGAACGGGTCTGCTTCTCATTCTGAATCTGATAGCTAGATCTAGTATTGTTTCTAGCGTTGCGGATTAAGAAACAAAGAAGTTTTTATGCAAATAAATAAACAAATTGGGATAGGTTTTTATGGGGTACCCATTTAATTGGGACTAGATAAGTCATGAGAGTCTAAATTTCTCTTTTACTCTCTATCTCTTTAAGTCTAAGAGATAATTCATTGCATACTGCGGACAGACAGAGAGACTTAGATAGACCCTCTTTTCAATGGATGCATGGGAATGCAATGGGATAGAGTCTGTCTGTCTGTCCGTAAGCCACTGATGATCATAAATACACTAAGTCAAGATGTGGCGGGTACCACTTTTCCTTGTTTTTTTCAAAATTTTCAAGCCAATTAAACAAACTACTTCAACTAAACAAATTAGCTACTTTTACTGTCAGTTTGTGTGTGTAGCAGCTTGAAACCGAAACAATACGAATGCGTTAACAAGTGTAACATTGGCAATTTGTTAAGTAATTTAACAAAAAAAGAAAACTTAAAAGAAAAGTTGAGAAAAACGTATAAACAAATAAGAAGAAAATTAAAAAGACAATAAGTTAATGTCGCTGCTACTCTTATGAAATAAATTTGTTAAATTGTAGGAAAAATCTCTGAAGCACAACAACAAAAATGATGTAATGTTGTGACATTTATTTGATTATTGCGCATGCGTACATTTTTTCCTGCCAATGTTTTATAATATTGTATGTAAAATGGTTGATTATATACTTTTAGTAGCGCGATAATATTATTAGCTACGAATGAGTGCGGTTTGGAAAAATTTGTCTGTTTCACTTCATTAATTTTTACACATTTTGTTGTCGTTTTAGATTTCTAGATGACTTTGCATTTACTTAAAGTACTGTAAATGTTTTTTTTTTTTTTTTTGTTATTGCATAATTTCCTATTTTAAATCAAAATATTTTTCTATCTTTTTCAAAATTTTATTGTATTTTTCCTGATATTACAACAATTACAAAAGCGATTTACTGCGGCTGCCGTTGCTGCCATTGCTGCTCATAACACGATACACTTGATTTGGATTTGAAGTTTTTTTCAAAGAAAACAAATTCAATGTTTAAAAAAGATAAAACTTCGATGAAACGTAAGCATTAATGCGCTTCATAATAGAAGAACTGAAACATCTGTCACTATCACAATCGATCGGACTTTATTTAAAACTGAGAGCGTCATTCCAAAATTATAACAAAACCCAGAAAATCTTCATATCAAATTCTAGAACGGTCAGACAGACAGACAGACAGACACAGTTAGATGCAACTCAAGTATAATTTCTTCGAAATTTTCATTTGTTTGTTACAAACTTAGCATCTAAATTAATATATACAATCGTACTTATAATATTTTTTGAATTTTCATTTCCTATTGTTCAGGTATTCAATCATAATCATAAAGTTTGTCTGTTCATTCACTTTTACTCTGCACAATCATTTTCAATTTGAATTTTTAGAGTTGCTCTAATTTTTTCAAGTTTTGGTTTTTTTTTCTTTTGAACGCATTCACTTCAATTATTTATTTTTTTTTGGCTTTGAGTTCATGATCTGTAGATCTCGAATTGTTCATTGAATCTGATCTTGGATTTGCTTGTGCGCTTTGTGTGTGGTGTGCTGTACTGTTGTGTATGCGTGTTATGATGACCTCCTTGACACCCCGCCACCCAACTGTGTATTGACATAATTATTATTGTGCTTTTGTTATTTTAAGTTTTACTTCTCTTTGATTTCTTTAATATTATATTTTTCACTTAGCCATGACCCATTTTTGTAGCTGATTTTTTTTTTCGTTGTTGTTGTTGTTTTTGTTCAATTTTTCGACAGCAGTAAGAGTTTGGCCTTTGTAAATTATTATTTGAACTTAGAGAGTGAAGTGGTTTATCATTATTTTGAAAGCTTTCTATATTGTTAGTCATAAACAAGAAGAGTATTAAGCGGATTAAAATTGTAAAGTAGTAATAGTTCTAAAAGTCATCAAAGTATCTTTTTTTTTATGCCGACTGGTAAAAGAGTATAATTAATTTTGTGCAAATGTATGTAACAGACAGAAAGATGAAGGACCCAATAAAATTTATACATTCCCAAGCAGCATTGAATGGGGAGTCGATCCAACTATAACTGTCTGTCCATCTGACAGTTATTGCAGTATGATAACCATAATTTTGGAGACTATAAGAAATAGGGCCACCATACTTGAAACTTAAAACGTCAAAAGGTCACACTCAACTTACACTTTTTCTCTAGCTCTATTTTGAGGCATACAGCTCTCCAAACCATTTATTTTTTAATCTAGAAACTGCAAATTAAATATAAATTATGTTTATGATAATTCCACTAAAATATAACATACTAGCATGTACCCGCGGCTTTGCTCGCGTTTCTTTTTGCTTCTATTTGGTGGCTAAATATAAATTGTTCAAAAAATTCCCTTAACACGACAAATGCGCCCAGTCTCAAGTCTCTACGTCTATGCAATCCAAAGATATAACTTTTTTTCAAGTCTCCCATTAGGCCCCGGGTCAAAACTTTCTAAAATTCAGTCTAAGTGCTATCCTGTAACAAAAAAAAAGAAAAAAATTGGTCAAAAAATCTATATTGGGTCCCAGGTCCAAATTCCGGAAATCCCTTGAACACCTTCAACGCCAATAATGCTTTTTAACCATCTTTCAAATGAGCCCTGTTTCAAGTCTCTGCGTCTTCTCACTTCAAAGATATGACTTTTCCGGTTTCAAGGCCCCCATTAGGCCCCGGGTCAAAATTTTCCAAAATAACATAGCCTAGTCCCGTCTTGTTGCTCACCTGAATTCTAAAAAACACAAAAATAAATAATTTTTTTAACGTCTTTTTGATCCAAATATTTGGCTTTTCCAATTTCAAGGCACCCCATTAGGCCCCGGGTCAAAATTTTCCGAAATAACATAGCCTATGTCACTCGGGAATAGTGTAGCTTGCCAACGGTGAAAGAATTTTTAAAATCGGTCTAGTAGTATCGGAGCCTATTCACTTCAAACAAACAAACATTTCCTCTTTATATATTAGTATAGTATAGATAGTATAGATAATCATTTTTGATAAACCCCAATTTTTTAGCAATTTAGATAAAAACTTTTTTTTTCCATAAAAATAGAAATACAAAACTTAGTCTGGCCTTTTAAAACTAAGCACAACACAATTTCTGATATGGTAAACATTCTAAAAAGTTCTCCCTCAAGTTTGGAAAAAGCATAACCGAATAGTCATGAAGGAACTGACCCCAACAATATTTAATATCTTTAAATGAGATATAATAGCCCTTGATCTGAGAAATTTTTTTGAGTACTACTTTTCCCTTGATTGGACTTTTTACAAGGGTTATTGTTAAAGTATTGTTTGCATCCATCTTTTTAGTCAGATAAGATTTTGCTTGATTTAGTTGTTTTTTTTTTTTTGGATTTCCGAATAATCTTGCCAATCTATAATTTTTTTTTTTTTTTTTGTTTATACTCAATCAAATGTACCAAATTATTCACTTTAGGCAAACAATTTATGGTATTTTTAAAATGTGTTGACAATTTCCTGTGATCAGTCAAATGAAGAAAAAAAAAGATACAAAAATAAATTATCTACATAAACACCACTAATGCGGCTCCTTAATACACTTCAACATATTTTTAAGAGTTCCGTGTTAAGTTCATTCCACTCAAATTTACTTTCAAATCGAAAAAAATCTTATGGCGACACAAAAAACTGCATTATTTGTCGGCTGACAAAATCGAAATACGTACAAACAAAATGAAGCGCCAAAGATAATTTTTCAAATCGGCAGCAGCACATGCCTAAATAAAAAAAGAGCACTTCACATATACAAAATAATAAAATACAAAAAAAAAAAAAATTAAGAACACAAAGTTCTTGAGACTTTTTGAGAAATTGAAAAGAATTTATCGATGCGCGCTGAAAAACAACAATCCTAAAAAATGAGAAAAAAAACACAACACAAAAATCAGCAACGCCTTTGGGGCATATTCAAAATTAGAGGTTCATGTTATTTTTGGCAGGCACAAGAGCAAACAACATACGAAATACAAAGACATTCAGACAGATACGACGCGGACGCACAGATATTCAGACAAGGAAACAGTGCTAAAGATTTTTTTTTTAAATTTATCAAGTTCAAACAGCTACAAAAGGCAACTCTAAGCATTTTACGCGTATCTTCTTACTCGTAATTTCGTTCTTAATAATTTTTTTCAATATTGTTGTTCAAAAACAAAATAAAAGGCTTATTTTATTTTCATGTACAATGTTCAAATTAAAACAAATTAATTTATACACGAATTCCTTTGCCAGTCAGTTAATTATAACTTAAAGATACAAGCAAGCCGCACACACAAAATTTAAACAACAACAAAAAAAAACCCTCTGGCATTTCGATTAGCTTTAATGCTGTCGCCTCTGTTCTTATCTTATCAATGTGCCAGCATTTGAACGATCGACCTGGTAAACAGTTGGCATTCAATTAGCATTTTAATAAATAAAAAAAAATAAAAAAAAAATTTAAATTAAATAAAAAAATAATAAAAATTTTAAGCAAGCATAAAACCCGCCACACGAATCTTTGAATAGTTTGTGTGTGATCATTATAAACATTTTAAAAATATATAAACGAAAATAATTAATGTTTTATACAAAAGTTCAAAAATAATCGGTGAGTTTTTTTGGGGGCTATATATAAAAATGGGCGTGGCATCTTGGTTTTGGAATTGGATGATAAAAGAAGTGGTGTTTAAATAAATTCATAAATAATACCAATTTTTATTCAAAAATTGGAAAATGGGCGGTAAATTTGTATGGGGGCTATACCTAAGAATGGGCGTGGCACCTTGGTTTCGACTTTGGATGACAATAGAAGAGTTTTTACCCATTTTGGAGTGATTACATGCATAAATAATACATATTTTCATACAAAATTCAGAAATTTTCGGTCAGTTTGTATGGGGGCTACACCTAAAAATGGGCGTGGCACTCTAACTCTCGAACTCATAATAGTCGTTGCCGAGAAAAAGCTTAAGTTCCAAATTTCGGCGTAATATCTTTATATCTTCATCGAAAAAATGCGTAGAGGTAAACAGACAGACAGACAGACAGACGGACAGACGGACAGACGGACAGACAGACGGACAGACAGACGGACATGGCTAAATCAATTCGTCTCATCGAGCTGATCAAGAATATATATACTTTATGGGGTCTACGACGTCTCCTTCAATGCGTTACAAACTTTCCGACAAACTGAATATACCCTTCACACTATGTGTGGCGGGTATAAATATAATAAAAATTTTAATATATTTTTCATTAAATACAATTGAGCGTAAAAATAATCTGTGCATTATCTCAAGTATCTGTTCGATGTGTGTACAGTGGTGTATTGAAGAGGGATAGTATTGCGCTTCTAACTGTTGCAAATGAATAAGCTAACAGCAATAATTATGACCAAAAAATGAAAAAGAAAGATCGCTGATGTCGAGTATGCTCGACTACAAGATACCCTCTATCCAAACTTTATGTACCTTAAGTTAAGTCCTTCCTTATTGTATTGGATTTTCAAACAAAAACTTAAAAATGGGTTAATTTGTATGGGGGCTATACGTGCCCATATTTGAGTATTTCATAAGAACCCTCATAGGCATATTTAATACTCAATTTGAAGGTCCTAGAATAAGAAACAAAGCATTTTCATGCAAACACAAAAATTCTGGGGTATATTTGTATGGGGGCTTCTCCTTAAAATGGGGCTAGAGAAAACCTAGGAGAGTTTAAGTTTAAAATTTGGTTGCTCTATCTCTTATAGTCTCCGAGATAATCATTTACATACGGCAGAAAGCATGACGGACGGACGGATAAACAGACAGACAGACAAACAGATAGACGGACAGACAGACATAGCTACTTCAACAACCCGTTTCAATGCTGAACACGAATCTTTCCTTTCAATACTAAACAAGTGTATACATACTTTATAGGGTCTATCTAGCCTCAAAAAAAAAAATTTAAAAAAAATTTTTATTTTAAAAATTAAAATTTTATTTACAGATGTGAGAAAAACGGCTGCAGATCCAAATCTATGGGGCACTCCACCCTACCTTATATAAGGTCCGTTACCACCTAAGATTCAAAATAATTTTTTTTTCATCAAAAATGAAATACCAAGTCCAATTACGCACCCTAGAGAGAAGTTTGAACCCATTTAAAAATGCCCACAAAGAAGTCGAGTGATTTAAAAAAAATATAAAAGATAGTACTATGGTTCACAAATTTGCGATACAATCTTGGGTTTTGGTAAAAAAGAAACTTAAAAACCTTTGAGAATCTTGGGGGAATACTTACTGAAACGATTTTTAAACATAATATAGAATTCGACTCGTTGATTAAACTGAAGATTTGTACACCAGTCTATTAATTGGTGTGGGAAACTTATGGAGAAGTTAAAGGAGTTTTTCTGTCGTAAATTAGTACATTTTTTTCTGTGGATTTTCTTTTCAACAATTTTTTGGCGTTGTAAGTGAACTAAAGAAATTAATAAAAAAGAATTGAAATGGAGTATTGTTACAAAAGATAACGGTACCTAACATCTTGTTTCCGTTTTCGAATTACAGCAAAATTTCAAGTAGGTGATGATCGGACTTTGGGTACCAATGGCAAAGATACAATTGAACTTTTTGTGCTTCTCCTTTCGAGCACATTTTATAGAAACCTAGAAACGGTTCGACGTATTGAAATGGACTCGGAGTTACTTAAACGAAGCTATGATACGAAGCAGTATCGTTGATGTATTCGCTATTTTAATTTTAGTTTTAGTTGTAAATTTATGTTTCCTCACTGATGGAATTTCATACTAATATTGGCTCTATGGATTCGATTTTTCTATTATCAGGCTTGAATCTTAAAGAAGTAAATATGTAAAAATTTAAAAAGAAACCAAAAATGAAATGTTTTCGAAAACAGATCTTCTTTGAGAACTCTTTCCAGTTAGGATTACAAATATTTCTTTTAAAAAAACTTCAAGACCTTTTGTCAGGAACTTAACGGGCAGTATTTTAAAAAATTAAATCCTCTTCTAAGTATTATCGATTTCTGTTTTTTAACTACACCCCTGCTTGTTGTACATATTCAATTTCTTATCAGTATTTTTTAGCGCCGCCAGAACAACCTACTTTTATGACTCTCTTAATTTGTTTACTAACAATTTATGCTCAAAGTCGAATCAGAAAAAAGAAGCGTGAGACGGAAAATCTATCTTGAATTTCAACAACTACGCTGCGTATTGTAGCTATTATTCTGTATTAGATAATAAATTACAGCACAATGCAGTTCATTAGAAAAATAAAAATAAATTTTAATGTAACCTTTTGAACAGGTTTTTATTGACAGTTTTTACGTAAAGCTATTAATTTGAGTTACACTTTTTTATGAGTTGTAGCTAAAAAATAGTAACACGTATCTTATTTAACATTTTTAAGTTTTAAGCCTATAAAAAAATTCGACTATAAAATGTGAAAGAGAGTGGAGAAAGTGCAAAACGTTAAACATAAAATGAAATTGTAAAATATATAATAGGAAAAAAAAAAAAGATTTCTAATTAATTTTAATTAAGTGTCGATAAGTCAATTAGGTCCATTTTTTTTCAGGGTTGTTGTTTTTTACGATAAGTAATTTCTAATTAAAGTTTTTTATTCAGAAGTATTTTGTGCTTAAATTTAATTTCAAACTGTACTGTCCGGCTTTTAGTGATCATTATTCAATTGTGTATATGGCAATGCTGTAGATGATGTTTTTAATTCACGTTTATAGTTCACAACTTGTTTAAATTATTTTTAATTAAAATAAAAATTAAATGAAAACATTAAAGAAAGCTGCATTGGAAAAATAAATGTTGTAAATATTTTAAGATTAGCTATAAAAAACAAAAAAAACAAGGAAAAACGTTAACTTCGGTGGAACGGAAGCATAAATACCCGCCACACGAATCTTTGAATAGTTTATGTGTGATCATCAGTGGCTTATATACATTTATCCATACAAAAGTTAAAAAAAATCGGTGAGTTTGTATGGGGGCTATACATAAAAATGGGCGTGGCATCTTGGTTTTGGAATTGGATGATAAAAGAAGTGTTTTTACCCAATTTGGAGTAAATAAATTCATAAATAATACCAATTTTTATTCAAAAATTGAAAAATGGGCTGTAAATTTGTGTGCGGGCTACACCTAAAAATAGGCGTGGTACTTTGTTTTTGATATCGGATGTCGTTAAAAGGTTTTTTTATTCAATTTTGAGTGAATATATTCATAAATAATACCTATTTTCATACAAAAATTCGAAAATGTGCGGTAAATTTGTATGGGGGCTATACCTAGGAATGGGCGTGGCACCTTGGATTCGACTTTGGATGACATAAGAAGAGTTTTTACCCAATTTGGAGTGGATACATGCATAAATAATACCTATTTTAATGCAAAAATTCGAAAATTTTTGGTAAGTTTGTATGGGGGCTTCACTTAAAAATGGGCGTGGCAACTTGGTTTTTAACATACAAAGTAGTCGTTGCCGAGAAAAGCTTAAGTTCCAAGTTTCGGCGTAATATCTATATATCTTCATCGAAAAAATGCGTAGAAGTAAACAGACAGACAGACAGACGGACAGACAGACGGACATGGCTAAATCGATTCGTCTCATCGAGCTGATCAAGAATATATATACTTTATAGGGTCTACGACGTCTCCTTCAATGAGTTACAAACTTTCCGACAAACTGAATATACCCTTCACACTATGTATGGCGGGTATAAAAGTTGCTTCTTTCTTTCACTTCCGCTGAATTATCTTATTCTTAGAGTACATCAATATGAAAATTTACACTAAAGTAGAAAGTACTTTTGACAGCTACATAAAAATACATAAAATCTAGCATAAGATAAGAACTTCATTGAGGAAAAGTGCTACTTAAAGATTTTTCCCATCATACATTCGTATGCGGTAAAAGAACAAACATTACAAAAGCAATCAAGTATGGATACTAAGTAACTTCCGCTATTTTTTCCTGCTTTTTGTCAGTTTTTAACTGACGAAAGATCTTACTTGTACAAAAATTCATTTACAAGTGTATACAAAATGTAATTGGTTGTCTACAGCAGAAGAAGATGTATTATGAAGTTCTTCACTTAAACTCCAACTCAAGAAATGATTCATACAAAATATATTTTTTTCTCTCCATGTTTTGCTGTTAATATCAATACCCGTAAATCTAATGTCTATACAGCTATACAGTGTGCTACTGTTAACGGGGAATGTATCTGTAGAACTAAAAATCAATTTACT
Source organism: Leucophenga varia (assembly GCA_018903435.1). Taxonomy (NCBI): domain Eukaryota; kingdom Metazoa; phylum Arthropoda; class Insecta; order Diptera; family Drosophilidae; genus Leucophenga; species Leucophenga varia. Next base: position 148,205 of record JAEIFJ010000507.1, on the reverse strand, counting down.
TAAAATGAACTCAACACAACAACGAAAAAGATGCAGGGCTGACTAACTGAATGACTGACGGACAGACAGACTAAGATACTGTGTATCGAATTATTTTGATTTGATTTTCGCTGCTTACACGTCTTAGTACGTGTTCGACACTTGGTAGCGGTACTGAAAAGGGCCACAGTTTTTCTCTGGAGACTTAAGAACAAAAAAAAAAAATAAAGATGGAAAAAAAATTCTGCACAATAATTTCCGCAATGCGGTACAGCGTCAATAAGAACAAACTCAACGCGAATTTCGCATTCATTGCAGATGATTTTTTTTTTTTTTTTCAAGATGACGATCATGCTTGCTGTTGATCATGTTGGCGCTGGAGACGAGTTGGAGACCATTGCCGTTGGATTTGATTTTTCTTCTGTATTTTTTTTTTTTTTTTTTCGTTCTTTTAGTCGTGTATATGCGCAGGCACGAATGAAGTAATCGGTACTATACTATATACTATATAGTATAGTATAGTTGTAGTTGTATAGTATAGTAGTTGCCGCAACGTTGCCATACATAATACGTACATGTAACTCTGCGCCTTTGCCAATCAGACTTTAAGTCAGTCAGCCAGTCAGACATACAGTCAGCGCCGCCAGTTTATACTCAACGAACAAACGAACGAACAAGCGAGCGAGCGAGCGAACGATCGAATGAGTGTGTAGAAGGTTGTTGAACTCTCTTCTGTAGCAAGCAGCATGTTTGTCTTTTTTAGTACATTTTTATTTAATTTTTCTTCAGCTTCAAAGTTGTCGAAGAAGAAAAAGTTGTATAGAACTTCTACTCTTGATTTGCGCTGAATGTGATCTTTTTTGTACGCATTTGCTACTGCTACTGTTGTTGCTTATTGGGTGTGCGTCTTCATTGAATTCTTTAGAAAAAAAATTGAAAGAGAATTGGGTTTTGTTCGCGCTTAATTATAATTATTATTATCATTATTTTGTGCGTTTGCTCTTTCCTTTTTATGCCGGTCGATGTACTAAATATTGCGTAAATTGTTTAGTACTTGATAATTTATTGTCATCAAACGGTGTTTAAAATTTAAAGTAGAGGGTGAATAACTTTATTATGGATGGAAAAGTATCTTGAAAAATGCTTGTTGATAAAGTTGAATGTTTTCGATACTTTAATAAAGTCGAAATAAATGTAGGAAATGTAAAGGGGACAACTGGACAGATGGTCACCTGGACAGACGGACAACTGGATAGACGGGTGAGTGAGACAGACAGCTGGAAAGACGGACAATTAGTCAGACGGCCAATTGGACAGACAGACAACTCGACAGACGGACGACTCAGCAAAATATTATTGCTTAAGAGGATATTTTCACTTCTACCTAGAGAGGTAAGTATATTGTACACCCTTACTGGCTAAATTACTGATTCTAGCCATATTCTTTGAATGAATCTAATCATTTTTAAAGGTTCAGTTTTCCTAACCTCCTCTTATAGAGTGTATATCATCCTAACAATGACATTAAATTTCTGGCTGTAGCTACACATTCTGCTAGAATATGGATAGGTGTTTCTCCATACTACCACAGAAGCTACACTCAGGAGAGCTTGCTACACCCATTACAAGTAGGTGTTTCCTAAATCTGCAGTGACCTGTTAGGAGCCCTACCATGCTCTTTAGCTGAGTTCTGTCCAGCTTAACCAATGCTTTGGTAACCTTAATGTTGAATCGCTCTATTAATAATTTGGCTTGTCGCATGCCCTTTCTTAAGGTCCAGTGTTTATCTGTGCCTCGTTTTATATCATTGCGCATTGTCTGCTTAAGTGTGTCTCCGAATGGGACAATAAGGTTCTGGGCCTGTTAGAGGAGGTGCGGCCCCCTTCCTGGCTAGTCCGTCTGCTTGCTCGTTACATGGGATCTTTTGTATGCCTTGGCAGCCACAACAGTTGAACCCTGTTGTTTTGCCCTAGTACATTTAGGGTGGCTATAGCCTCTTGTACTAGTTTAGATTTAACTGTATCAGACTATTTAGTGCTGCCTGGCTGTCTGACAGTATTGCTATATCGCAGATATTGTAGTTCCTGATCTACGCGCAACGAATTGTTGCTCAGATCTCTGCCTGAAAGATGCTAGTGTATCTACCCAGGTATTCCCATAGTTTAGTTCTTGGGCCAGCTACTCCCAAACCGGCGCCTTCGTCGGTGAGTGATCCGTCTGTATACTCAGCAAAATAAGAAAGGGAACAAAGTAACTGTCACTCCTTAAAAAGAAAATCTACTTCATCCTCAATTTATGTACAGTGAATACTTTGCCATTGAGAGCAAAAGTTCACACTAAAAGGGGTGGCTCACAAATTTTCTTTTGTTTGGATTCAAAACGCTTCCAATGAAGTAGTGAGTTTAATTCAAAATGAGTCCAAACATTATTAACTTTTTGATTTTTTTATAAACATAGTTTAAACTAATTGTGAATTATAATCGATTAATTCATTGAGCTTTAGAAGAGATTTAGAAACCAATCAAAAAAGATTTTGTGTGACACCCCTGTACAGATTCGTTCCACCCTTGTACGCAATGAGATCCTTTTGTGAATTTGCTTTAGCTCTTTTAAAAATCCTCAATTTCTTCATCTCACAGTACTTCAGCTTGTTATATGCCTCATTGAACTTTAACACTTCTTCTAAATTTATTTATCAGTCTCAGTGATTTATGTGCAATGATGTGCAATGACCTCCCACAAGGCAGGCTAATCAGTGATATTTAATCTAAAGTGATTACCATTAAAATAAAATAAGTTTAAAGAATAAGATATGAATTAAATTCCAAGTAATTAATTAATCTCAAAGATACAAATCTGCATTTAAGTTTAAAGCAATAAGATACGAATTACCTAAAATCGCATAAAAAAGTGAAAACCAAAAAAAAACACAACATTTAATGTCATTATTCAAGCAAATAAATGTAAACATAAAATTAACTAATTAAATTTGAGATGAGTGTGTGTGTGTGTGGACGTGCGTTTTAAAATTGATTTATTTGTCAACAATAAATAAAGACAATAATTTGTCAATTTCCTAAAGATGTAGCATAGAGAAATAACCATAAAATAACCTAAAAACCTACGCACAAACTTAAAATAAAAGAAATAAAATTATATAAAAAAAAATTATTTAACGGAAATACATTGCCACACATTTTCCGCACCATTAAATGGCGAAGTAGCTGTAGTTTTATTATTTTTTTTTTTTTTGAAATAAAATATGGGTGAAGATTATTATTTTTATTATTATTATTACACCCACACACACCTTTAACGCACTTAAATAATTTCGACTCAATCTCATGAAATGCCAGCCAGACTGACTGTATGCTGTGTTTCATCAAGTTGACAGTTGTCAGCAATTCATTAAGAAGAAACGTTCGCTTCAAATCTTCAAGTATTCATTGACCATAAACTTTACGACGCCGCCGCTGCTGCCACGACACTTGTCTGCTCTGCGTAGTGGCATAGAGTTACTTGTGTAGTTAACAAAAAGAAAAAAAAACATCATTTGAAGTATCTACGTACAACACATACTATATATAGAGGCCTGCAAGTGTTTCTATGAGTCGAAGTTTGACTGTGACGAATCTCTCTCTGCGTTTTTTTTTTTTCGTATGGGAATTTTTGAGCATATGCGCGCGAGTAAACTGTGTCAAAGTTGTTTAGATTCTTTTTCGGCTTAAAAGGTATTATTTTTTGTGTTTTTTTTTATTATTATTTTTATTTTTTAACTTTACATTTCGCTTTAGTTGTAGTTTTTGGAGGAGTATATTTATTTTATGGGCAAACATTTTAAAAATTTCAACTTAAAAGTAGCGATGGAACAAATTTCGATGACATTGCAGACCGATAATTTGTGCAATTTTAAATAGTTCAATGAGTTGTCTTACAGAAAAAGTAAATGATTTGCTTTAACGGCTAGTTTGTTGTTTAACGATATCAATCGATTAATTTGTAACCGATAAATTATTGGAGGAGTATACATGATCGATAACTTAAAATTAACTCCATAAGCTTAGATTTTATATAATTTTCACTTTTGTCATATAAAGTTTGACCAACAATATATTTAATAATCGAAAATAGGACCGATGATTTATTTTTGTTTATTTATTTATATATTTATTTATTTATTATTTTTATTATTATTTTATAATTATTTTTATTATTATTATTATTATTTTTATTATTATAATTACTTGTTCTAGAGTTTATACATCAACTGTTCAAGAGCATTATATTTACAATTTAAAAGATTAAATTTCAAACCGATTTATACAGCCATGCTCCCGCAATCGCAATCGGAAAAATGTTTCGATATTCTTCTCAAAACGCATATTTTGTTGCTCTGGCAATCGGAATTCGTAAAATATTTCCGATTTCAAACCGGCAACATTTGAGTAAATGAAATGAAATGTAAATTCATAATATTCTGTCGATTAGTTAAAAATATTTTTTATTTTATTCTGTGATGTCGATCAAAGTTTATCTTTGTACTTTTTAAGATCATTGAATCTGTATACGAATTTTAAATAAATATTTTTTACTCATGCCTAAATTTAAAGAGCAAAAAAATTTAGACAAAGCAAGAACAATATGTGATTTGGTAAGACCGATAAACTTTTAATTCGTAACCGATAGTATATATGTCATGTATAACGCACAGAAACGTTTTGGAAATAAAACATAACTTTTGCAATTGCCGGAGCACAAATAATTTAAAATCGTACGAATTTACCAAATCGTAAATCCCAAAATGTTTGCAATTATAAGAGCATGGCCGATAAATTTTAGAGAAGCACTTATAAAATCGATAAAATCGATAAATTCATTATAGATTGTCTGAATTTTACATAATGAAGTTTATAAACTTTAGTACAGCCTAAAAAGAGACCGATAAAAAATTATTTTGTAAACAGTTATAGTATTGTGAGGCAACTTATGTTAATTATAGAGCGAATTCAATTGATTATTGTAAAATCAATTCAAACCTCTTATCAGTTTGTGTTTTTGGGTACAAACAATCAATGAAATACAAACCGATAACACAATTCTTTACACACTTTTTATGCGTAATGTTTCTATAATTGGAAATTCAACAAGTTTTTTAATTTCATGGTTAAACTTTAAATCGAGATACTGATAAATGTATTTCAAAAAAAGCAAATATGAGACCGATAGCTGTAAATTATACTTGGATTTAATACATATTGCAATTGGAAGGTATCCAAAAAGAAAATTATCAATATTCGGACCAATATTTTTTTCTATGTCTTTGAAATATAAATGTAGCGTTTATAAAATTTCACATAACCCGAACTAATTCTAATATTAAACGAGATTTTATGTTATTTTATTTTTTTTTTTTTTACTAATATGAAAAGCACATGTGATCATGAGTAAACATTTCATAGCGCATGCTACTTAAGTAGTAAACATTTTTAACCGTTTATACGAGTTGTTGTAGTTTTTTTTTTTTTTTTTTTTTCATCAAAGTTTCGGCACTTTTTGACTAGTTTTCAAATTATTCGCTTCATCAACGATTTAGAAAAAAAAAAAAACAAAGAAAAAAGATTGAAAAACGTGTATTGGCCTTTTTTGGAGCATGCATGTTTGTTGTTCTTTTGGATTTATCAGTTATTAACCTACTTTTTACCACAAAAAAACTTTTAAAATAGAAAATTTAATTAATTTTCAGTTAAAGAAAAAACAAATTCTGTAAAAAAAAAAAAATCAGGCTAATGCTTTCAAAACAGCATTCGCTTTGTCTGCACCCAAGCAACGAGTGTGTGTGTGTATCTGTGCGAAAGTTTCAATTAGATATTTTTTTTTTGTATTTGTTCATTTAAAATCATTTAATTCTATTCAATTAAATGCAATTATTAATTTATGCACATTTAACATAATTTTCTATTGATATACAAAACTATTTTTATACTCGTTGTACACGCCACTACACAATTGCCTGTCAATCATTAAACGAGCTTTCAATCAAAATGTGTACTGTTGTCAGTTGTCGATTTGTTCTGAATAGGGAGGGGGAATTTTTTTTATATATTTTTCTAAGCTGTCATTGTGGAATAACAATTGCAGAGAGATGGAGAACAAAATTACGCAATTTAAAATCATTTTAAATTTATTGGGTATATTAGAAAGCTTTCAATTTGCTTTAATTGTAAAATAATTAATTCAGATTCAATAAATTTATCTTTGCTTCAGAGAGACTCTTGAATTTTTTAAAATTTAAAATTTTTATATTAACCTATTTCTCAATTAAATAAAAATGTATACGTGCTAGTGATGAGAAACTGATAATAAAAAGTTTAACAATCGATAGTCGATAACAGATTTTTGAAAATATCGATTAACTACAATGAGTCAAATTATTATGGAAAATTAACTCCTTTCGTAAAAATTGTATACAAACACTTCAAAATTTGTAAACTTCAAAAATTGTAAACTAATGCAAGCATCGCTAGTGTCATCGATAACTTGCCCACACAAGCACGTATGTGCATATGTATGCGTGTAGGTACAACAATAAACTGAGCAGAGTTGTCATGCTTGAAAATTATTTTAAATTTTCATTGGTTTAATTTAAAAAGTACGATCACGAATTCGTGATTTTTTTTTTTTTTTTTCGTTTTATAAATAAACTATGAAAAGTCTACAAAAATATTCAGCTGTGATGAAAATCCCATACAGATATTGTCTTAACTTCTTCTTCGAATAATGAAATGTTTCCAAGTTCTGTGACACCGTGTGATTTGCTTTTAGAGATTAACAAAGCAACCGACCGCAGATTTACTAGAGATTTTCCTGATTCCCCTGATAAAGACGTTTTCATACTAAAACTTAAAAACTTATGGTAGCTTTGTATGGGGACCCTAAATTGGTTATTAAAACAAAATTTATTAAGATTCCTCATGACTGTTGTGGAGAGTCTAATTTTTATGTTTGGTGACTCTAACTCGTATAGTAACCGATATCGATTAATCAGCTCAAAAAGTCGATTATCGATTCAGCTTTTGATGTCGATGAAGAAAAGGTCTATATTACCTACTTTTGCTTGTTAATAGTAATGACTCTGAAGCCCTGAAACCTTGAATTCAAGCTACATTACACAACTGCAATACAGCTTTATATGTGCAATATGTGTAGGTGTGGTCTGAATCTGCATAAGTCAAAAATTTGGTGTTGCAGCGCAATGTCGTACTGTACCCATTAAAATATTTATTATTATGGCAACACTGCGAAGTGTTACCAACTTTTTGTTTAAGAATTTCTAAGATCCCTTTTACATAGAACAGAAAGTTTCTAATCAGCCCAATAGATAATTTCCATATGCCATAGAATTGTGTGTTTGAATTTCTGAAAGCAAAGGAAACTATCTGACTAACTGATTGTGGAAGATGTTGAAGTCGACACGTCTAATTTAAAATGCATAACGTGTGCCACACACTGTGAAAAATATATAATACGAGAGCACAAGACTTTACATACATATACTATACAATATATGACAATGCGTTGACTTGACAAACGAAGAATTATTACAATCAAGTTTTAAAATCAAACAAACAAACGATCAAACGATCGATCGATTGCTTGGTTGCTTGTACGATCAACGCTTGTGCTCCACTTTATTTCAAATCAAACTGGGTCTCTTTTTTTTTTCTTCAAAAAGAAAACAACAACAGAAAAAAAATTGTTATATGCATAGTAATTTGAACTTTTAAAAAGCAATTCTTATTGTTTTTACAGCAATTTGGTGTGACAAGGTCTAGGTGCAGCAGCAACAACAGCAACAGCAGCCAACAACTTTGATTCAGTCATTCATTCAGTCACTCACTCATTGGCTTCAATTTGATTCGATACGTTTACCTCTGGTTTGTTTATATCATTGTTAATTTTTTTTTTTTTTTTGGTATTTTTATTTGATTTGAAATTCATTTACTATGCTTTTTGTCTGTCCGTCCGTCTGTTTATAAGTTAAATGCACATATGGGCGAGGAACTCAGTCAGTATCTTTTTTTTGTGTGTGGTATGCTAAATACGACGTAATCATTGAACATGTAATTTAGTTTCATTTAGTTTAATTGCATTTGAAGTACTTGTTTGCAAATCAGTATTGGTTTTTTTATAAACACACATGTATCGCTTGCAATTATTGTTGTTCAAACGTTTTCAAAGGGTTTCAAGGTTTTTTTTTATACATACCCATATACTCAATATATAGCTTGCGGACATAATAAAATTTAATTTGATTTGTAATAAAGTTATTTTTACATACCTGTAAAGAAAAAAAATGGAAATATTTAATATTTAATTGTCAAATTATATAAATGAATGATTGATGTTATAATGAAAAAATTTAAAAGAATAATTTTTATATAGTGGATTGCTAGAAATCAATAATAAATAATTTTGCTAAATTGAAAATACTAAAAATAAATTACTTAGATTGAGTAAGGTTGTAGAGATCGAGGTAAGTTGACAATAAAGGCTTTCAGGTGTACATTTAAGAAGACTACAAAATTGCATTAAAGTATATGACAAATTAAATAAACTTAAAAAATTAGGGATGGGTAACATCAACATTTATTGATATTATTCGTTACTCAAAACAAAAATTTAAAAGTATCGATACATTTATCGAAATTAAACGTACTCTCTGTTAACTAAAAAAAAATATCGATAAAAAAATCGATATAAAATCGATATTTCTATATATCTCCTATCCGTGACTCCCAATCGCATCTTCCCTAGCGTATCTCCCAACCATATCTCCCAATGTTTTGGCATATATACGACTTAAGCTATTGCTGAAAAAAAAGTTGGAGCTCTGAATAGAAGTTCCAAATATTGCATGCTTTTTTATAAGATTTATCGTTTATCATTTGATTTTTTCGATAGAAAATCTTAGCACTGTGAACTTCTTTTTTGACCCATAAATTATTTTTTGGGTGGTCTAGATTTTATTGTAGGCATGCACGCACTTTTGTGGTGTGGTATGTTAATTATATATTATAATAAAATTTAATTTGCAAAATCGCATGATCATCGCAAGAATCACGTCTTCATAAAAAGTCAATCAACTCTTTTTTGTGTTAAGATTTTGTTGAAGATATCTTTTCGGGAAAAAAAACGCCTAGGTGTACTATAAGAAAAGATAACCGATTTATCGATTAGCCGACTATGGAAATATCGATTAATACCAATTTTTCGATTAATCGTGCCATCTCTAATAATGCTATAGTTGCACTAAAAACAGCCCAAAAACAAGAAAGAACACAGAAGTCGAGAAAGTTTAGTTAAGTATTATCTTAGTACCAATCTTTATTGTATTGGATTTTCATACAAACACTCAAAAAAATGAGGTAAATTTGTGTGGCGGCTGTACCCAACATTTTTTTGGTGTACCCATAGTAGAATATTTCATGAGGACAATCATAGACATAGTTTATATTAAATTTTTAGATTCTAGAATGACAAACAAAGAAGTTTTCATGCAAAAACTCAAAATTTTGGGGGCTATCCCTGACAATGAGAACCGAGGAAAACCGCTAGATAGTTGGGAGAGCGAAAGTTTAAATGTGGTGGATACATCTCTGGTAGTATCCGAGATAATCTCTCTCATATGTCAGACTGCAGGATGGACGGACAAATGTACATAGCTAGATCGGCTCTTCTATCAATGCTGATCAAGAATATATATACTTTATAGGGTCTACCATGTCTCCTTCTGCTTGTAACATATTTTTGCAAAAACTTAAAATATTATTTTACTTCTTGGGTACAGGGTTAAAAAAGTAATACGCCTCAAAGTATAGTTTTTAGCTTATAGTTTGATTTATTAAAATAAAAGCTCTTCTCGGTCATAAATAAATACTTGCGCTGAGACAAAAACGTCATTTTCTGAGAAACTAACTAAATTTTAAATCCCTTTAAAATAAAATTATTTCTATGCAGCTATTTTCTTAACTTTAACATACAAGTTATACCATATAATCTTTTCTGTAACGAAATCTAATTTCTTAAATAAAAATAAAATTTCATTTAAGAGGGGAACTCAACTTCTGTTACAATTAGTTACCATATAAGGCGTCACAACAAAAGATAGCAAAACAAATGCAATTATTATACATTTTAGTCTTATTTTTTTTTTTTTTTTTTTTGCCTTGAGTGGCACATGAAGTCAACACAGTGCATAAGTATCTATAAGATACACTAACAGCGAGATACAACAGCATGTATTGCACAGTTTTCGCTTTCGTTTCGACAACTATTGAAGTAAACCAAAAAAAAAATAAATAAATAAAATAAAATAAAATTTACTACAAGTTTTGGAGCACATTGTCTTTCAAACAGTTTCTACAAAAATACAAAAGCAACAAAAAAATATTGTATCTCCCACAATGTGCAAACGAATTTAAAAATCATTTGTTATGCGGCGCAAAAATTGCGCTATTGACAATAATTGTGCACAGTTTTTCCATTTTTTTTTTTTTGTTAGTTTTCATGCAAGTTTTATTAAAAATTGTACATAAAAAAAAAAACAAAGTTAAAAGTTAAAAAAAAAAAGAATAATAAAACAAATTCCAAGATATGGCATTTTTATTTAAATGAAATTCGCCTGCAGCTTAACTTCGATTTTGCAGCTATTTTTGGGTGTAACTTGTAGTTCTTTTTTTCTTTATTTTTTTTTTTGCCTGTTCGGAAAGTAGACGAAATTATCATGTCCACCTACGTAATTTAGTACGTGTTGTCCAAAAACAGCAAATCGAAAAATGTACAAAAAATCGATCGAAGACAAAATTTACAAATATACTAAAAAAAAAAAATGAAAAAAACGCACTTAAAATGCAGTTTTTCTTCGCTTGTAATTGGCATATTTTGTTATTTTTTTTTAATGGATTAGCGTCTTTGTCGGTGTACAAAATATGAGGTGACTAATTTGCTGTAGGCTAACAGTTGTACTATTGCAAATATTAAGGAAAATAGATTTGTTTAAAATTTATTGAGCCTTGTGCTTCATTTGGATTTTGTTTATAATTTATTTTTTTTAGTTATGCCTGTCATGCAGGTTTTTTAATTGGTTGTACATGTTAGCTAATTTGTAGATTTTAATTGCAACTTAAGGAAATTCAAATTTTAGATTGATTGAATTTGAAATTTAAATATCTTATTAGTTAGTTACACGTCAAAGTTAATTAATTATTAATATTTGTTATTAAAAAAGCTTCCTAGATTGTCAAAACATTTTTTAAATATGTATTTGATTGTGGAAGAAAAAAAGTGATTGATTAAACCGCCAGTTTCACGGTTGTTAAAAACTGTTTGAAATGCATTTTTAATAAAAAGTAGTACAATAGTATGTAATTATAATTGGCTATAGTTTATTTGGTGTCTAATATGCATATAAGTAGAGATGGTAACAAAAATAGTTCAACGATTAATTGATTAATCGATTAAGGAACTAACCGATTTATTCCAATTTTATGATAGATCGTACCATCCCTTACCATAACATAGAGATTCCATAAATGATGCCAAATACCGCTTGGTCAAATAATACCAATGTTTCCAGGCATAGGAATCTTTAGCACGGGAATTTTTAACACCCAAAAGATTGGTTAATACCTAGGAGGGGCTGTTGAATGCTATAAGCAATTTTAGCCTAAGTAATTTTGCAATGTAAGCACAAAGATATTAAGAAGAGACAGATAGAGAGTCGAAAGTTAAACCTTTCTCGGTCCTCATCAGTTTACACATTCAAACCAAAGTGCCACGCATATTTTCAGGCATGGCTTTCATACAAATCTTGTAATATTTTTTTTACTACCTGAACTGCCCAGCCTTGCTCGGGTCATGTACGTACACCAAATTCCTTTGTCTAGTTCATTTTTCTGCCCATTTTTCCAATGGATTATACTTTTCTCGGTATTTGCAAAAGAGGATGCATTTTTTATTGTTGTGGATCGCTTTAACGGGAAACTTTATATGTCCTATCTTTTTAGTTGGACCAAGAAATGCATATCTACAAAATTTCATTGAAATTGAACTGTATCGGAAATATTTAATGAATAAATGAACGATTATTTAGGGTCCACGCCCTATTTCGGCAGCTCTTTTGGCTTGTTTTCGTTCCGCATCTGTTTTTAAAATTGCAGCGCCACCAAACTATGTTGGGGTTAGTACTAAAAAATAATTTTTTTTTTAATTGCAGCGAGACCACAATATGTCGGGGCTAGTATAGAAACATATGTACGACAAGCAAAACAAATGTATATGAAACAAGGAAAAACGTTAACTTCGGTGGAACCGAAACTGAAATACCCATTACATGGCACAGTGGTCCAGTGCGCGGACAAAAGTCCGATTTTGCAACAATTTTTAAATTAAAATTTTCTTTTACACATGAGTTCTTCGCTATTTGAGCTATATTTTCTAAAATTATTAAATAATTTTAAGCATATTTACGCAGAAGTTCTTAAGGTTGAAAATGAAAATTCGTGCAAAACCTATGTAATAAAGATAACGGATATTTTTGTTTGTAACTAATTTTTGCGATTGAATTGTCTATCTAATATTTCAGAATAATTATAAATTACATTTAAAAAAAATTTTGATCATTCTGCCCCATTATGCTGAATGAAATTATCGTTTGATTATGAAAATCCAGACGTTCATTAAATAATAATAATTTTAAACTTGATTATTTTGGCCCTTCCACCAGCTTCCATCCAAACTCCATTTGCATGTTACTAGTAGAACCCTCTTCTTCAATATAAAACAGGAATTGCGAGCGCAAACGTTTGCAACTGAAAATGGGAAAGGTTTTTTTCTGAAATGAGCTATTTTTTAAAAAATCAGTGTCACCTTTCGAATTGTTAGGTTGTATTTAGATTGTAATTTAAAAGTTTAAATAGAGATCGCTGACAGACCGATTTCAGTAATCGAAAGACAGATAACAACAATCGATGATCGGTCTCTTGACGACAGGCAAGTTGCCTGAGGCAATACGACCAACGAACGAACGAGGCAGTCGAATTCCGAACGTGAACGAGTAAAGACGCAGCGCAACACACAAGAACCTTTAAGCATTACGGAAGTACCAAATATGTAATTTATTACATATTACCTGTTATAATTATTACCTACTATAATTTAAAAATTTTCAAATTTGAGTTCGCTGTTATAACTTATGAATTTTGCGCTCCATAATTCATCCATCCTTCTGCCTTTTGTAAACTAAATTCAAACACGTAATCCTCGACCACAAAAAAACCGACGTACAAAGTTTCAAGAAAGTCCAAACTTTTTAAAGAAAAATTCTTCCGCCATATTGCACACGACATCTTTAAATTTTGTGAAACGACAGTCAGATTCGTCATCAGCGACCCCAAAAACCCCTAGATACAAAGTTTTAAGAAAATCCGACAATTTTTTATAAAATAGTCCGCCATATTGGATCCGCCATTTTGAATTTCATAAAACTAATGTCAGAATCGTAATCAGCGACCCCAAAAACTCCTAAATAAAAAGTTTTAAGAAAATCCATCAATTTTTTATAAATTAGTCCGCCATATTGGATCCGCCATTTTGAATTTCATAAAACGAAGGTCAGATTCGTAATCAGCGTCATCAAAAACCCGTGAGTGTACGTTTTCAGCCTAATTCGATGAGTTTCTGACTTTTGTCCGCCCTTTCCATCAGTCCGGACCACTGTGCATGGGCGTGTCGTCTTGGTTTTGACCCTGGATGACCAATAAAATGTTTTTACCCAATTGGGAGCGAGTACATTCATAAATAATTACTATTTAAAAAAAATCGAAAAAAATTTATAAGTTTGTATGTATGGGGCTATACCTAAAAATGGGCGTGGCAAGATCGATTCGTCTCATCGATCTGATCAAGAATATATATACTTTATGGGGTCTCCGATGCCTCCTTCAATGCGTTACAAACTTTTTGACAAAATGAATATACCCGTTTACACTATGTGTAACGGGTATAAAAAGTCGAAAACCGACTTCGTAAACAAACCGAAAGTAACTTATACGTATTTTTTTGTGGTCTAAAATTTTACTACGATTTTTGGCATTTAAATAAAACCGGTTTGGGACTCATCGGTGGGATGGTATCAAAGTCTATAGCGGACATAGAAACATTTTTACTATATATATTAAAAATACCATGTTCATAGAGGGACCCAAGGTTGAAGTAGAAACACTGTGGCATATAGACCGCTTACCATAAAATTTCAAAGACTTTTATATTTATTCTGAAAGATTAAAGCCCTGCCAAAAATATTTTAAAAAAGAGATCTTTGGGATATTTCTGGTATTTTTAAATTTTACTTTTAAAATATGCTCTCAATATTTACATAATTATTTTGTCTTAAAATTAAAAGTGATTTTTTTTTTAGCTACCACATATTGTGGGTGCTTCCTCTTCAAACTATTTTTTTTTTTTTAATTTTTTTTTTTTTATAATTTTTTTTATTTTTTTTTTTTTATCGATTTGTTATTGATAAATGTTACTCAGTACGTGGGCAAAATAAAATAAAATAATTGCAATTTAAGCCAATTTCGCCTACCGCACATAAGAGCAATTCACAAATAAATAAAACAACAAATGGCAAACAATGTCGACTACATTTATCGAAAATAGAGTTTTGTTTTTTTTTTTTCGTCGATTGTTTGGCTGTTGTTGGTTGCTTTAGGTATTTGCCATATTTGAGCACGTCTTGCATAATTTATTTGTACTTTTAATTAAAGATTTATTTATTGTGCTGTGTGCTGTTGTCGTCGTCGTTGTTGTTGTTGTTGTTGTTGTTGTTGTTGTTGTCTTATACAGACAGAAACAACTATTTTTGGTACGTTTTGGCATATTTGTTGGATTATGCGGCAAACATTTAAAGTTTTTTTTTTTTGGTCTTGGTTAGCAAAAGATATTTTACTTGCTACATTTTAACACGTTTAAATGATTTTTTTTTAATGATTTATTATAATCAACTGCTTTGTGAATATAAATTTCAGTTGATTTGCAAATTATCAGGTTCATTGGCTGAGGCGTGCTAATTATCTGACCAAAGTTCTGCCTATTTTTTTTTTTTTTTTGCTTTAAGCGTGCGCCTAATTTGTAGCAAATTTTTTTTCTTTTTTTTTTTGCGGTTTAGTAATTTATCAAGTTTAGTAGTATTCATTTTTACTGAATTTTAGCACATAATTAGCTTTTCATGAATATTTTTTTCTTCTAGTATTCCCTAAAGGCCTAATTAGCTTAAATGTATATTTTTCTGTTTTTTATGATCAATGCCATTAAATAAATGTTTAAAAAAAATCGCCATTAATGCTTTTTTAAACTTTAAAATTTATATACTGAAAATAGTCACTGACAAAATAAACTGATTCTAGATAAATTTTTTTAACTCAAAATACAAGCAAATCTTTACATCGCGCAGTCGGCCATCTATTGCCAATAAGGCTGCCATCTGTTGGCCAATAAAATAAAGCAATCATGAGAACATGTACTGAAAAAATTTTCAAATCAAGGGCTAACAAGCCTCCTTTAAGACTTTTAAATATCGATGGGAGCAGTTTCTCCAAGCTTACCCAGCTAGACCAATAACTAAGCTTTTCAAAAAATCGTTCATAGTTTTATAGCGAATCAAAGCATTGCAAAAGAGATATTCTCTGATTTTAGAGTATTTTAAATACTTTTCAGCTACAAATTCTTCGCACACTCCTTAAGATATATTTCTTATAAACTATTTCTCAAATGCTCTACCACAATCCAATTATAAAATCACAAAGTAACAATGTGACTTGTTAACAAATTACCACACTAACGAGCAAACCAAATATTTATCAAAATATTTATCCAAAAAAAAAAAAAATTATTTTTAGCAATCAGGGAAAGAAAAAGCTATAATTCATAAAAAAAATACACACTCAACGAGTTATTGAACTACACAAAAAGCCAAGCAAAGCATAAAAAAATGCTAATTTAGCAAAACAAAAAAGTAATAAAAAAATTCTCAAAAAAATACAAAATATTACCAAAAAATATGAAAATAATATTTATTTCCTAAAACAACAAAACAAACAAATATTTAATAACAAATATAAAAAAAAGTTATTGAATAAATCAAAATCATCAGCTTTAGTTACTGAAATCAAAATCACATGCGCCATTAATGAGCTTTAATGAAATTTATAAACTTATGAAGCAAAAATAAAAATAAGCAAGCAAGCATGTGAGTATATATATCTAGAAGCAATTTGTATGCCGATTTTTTTTTTCATAATGCAAATGTGTCTGGATTAGATATAAGTAAAAAAAAAAAGATAAAAATATTTACTTCAATAGATACGCAGTTTTAATACTCTTTAAGTTAACTTAAATCAAGCAGAGAGATCATAAAATTTGTATAAGAGAAAAAAATTGATCAAATTAATACAAACAAGGAAAAACGTTAACTTCGGTGGAACCGAAGCTGAAATACCCGTTACATGGGCGTGGCATCTTGACCCTGGATGACAAAAGAAATGTTTTTACCTAATTGGGAGCGAGTACATTCATAAATAATTACTATTTTTAAAAAAAAAATCGAAAAAAATCGGTAAGTTTGTATGGGGGGCTATACCTAAAAATGGGCGTGGCACTCTCATTTTCGAACTTAACATAGTCGTTGCCGAGAAAAGCTTAAGTTTAAAATTTCAGTCAAATATCTTTATATCTTCATCGAATAAATCGCATAGCAACAAACTGACGGACAGACGGACAGACAGACAGACGGACATGGCTAGATCGATCCGTCTCATCGAGCTGATCAAGAATATATATACTTTGTGGGGTCTCCGAAGCCTCCTTCAATGCGTTACAAACTTTTTGACAAACTGAATATACCCGTTTGCACTATGTGTAACGGGTATAAAAAATTAATTCTAGGAGTAGTTTTGGCTTGCTCTTAATTATAGTACATTATAGCAAAGTCTTTCAACTATTTGTTTTACTACAGATATAAAAAAAGTTTAATTTTAGGAGCATTTTTAACTTGCTTTTAATATTATAGCACATCATCTATACTAAAAATCAATTTTTAGAGTATTTTCAACTTGCTATAAAAATTATAGCACATTATAGCACTGCGTTTTATGGCACATTTATAATATTTATTTTAGATTAGTGGTAAAACTTGGTTGAACTGACTAAAACTGCAACATTAAAAGCATTTTCAACTTGCTATAAAAATTATAGCACATTATAGCACTGCTTTATATGACATTGTGTCTTTGTGACATTATTGTGTCTTTGATGTGTATTGCCTTGACGGCAGATATTTTACATTCTGTCTGCATGTTGTCTCAAATAATCAGGAAGCCACATAGTGAGCATTTCTTAAACGAATTGAAACTATTCGAATCACTTTTTAATCGTTGAGTATAAGAAACGAACCGAATCTGTTCGCATAAATTCCGAATTTTAGTACAATAGTTACTGTTGTGATTCGTTGTCATTCGATTTTCGTCTAAGAGTGTTAAACGTCTCATCACAATTAATATGCCATACACTGTACAGTGTGTATGTGTAGTGTATAAAGATAAAAACAAAACGTAGATTTTATTTTATGTTAGATATGTAAATTTGTTTATAAGCTTTAAGCACGCTCTGGTCAAGGTAAATTGAAGAGTTTTAGATAAAAACAAAGCAATGTACACTTCCAGGTAGAAGTTTTTTCAATTTGAGATTGAATATAAACATGCTTAGATATTTATTAAAGATAATAAATCATTTAAGCATTCAAAGTAGATTTTTTTTTTTACACATCTTTAATTTATATATTGCGAAGGTCTTAATAGTCTTTATGCTGCCAAAGATACAACAGTCTTTTGTTATGTGCTAAATTCCTGGAAGTATGTCAAAGTTTTTTTTGATAAGCATCAAAAATTTAGCTGACAAATAAAAAATTGCCAACAAGCAAAATTTGACAGATAGTAAAAAATTTGTTAAAAATATAGAAGTATTAAATGCTACTACATATAACTAACGATTTGTATTGGTTTAGATACAAGAAAAAAATAGCTACAGATAGTCAGATACTTTAAAAAAAAAATCAAAACAATGATTAAGTTACTATCTTAATTTTTTTTTGTTGTTTTTATCTCATGACAAAAATCTTAATGAATCGAAAAAATTAACAACAGATACATCTTCGACATGGGACATTTTCAAGTTCAGATACATATAAAAAGCAAAAGATACAAAAAAAAACCTGTAGCATTGCTAAAGCGCATAAAATTTAATATCTTTATAAAAGAATGAGCGAGTAGCTAGTTGTTGGTACTGCTGCAACTGCTCAACTTAACTCAAGCCACTCGATCATTAGATTTTCTTGCAAGCAACAACAATTCAAAAGCAGATCAGCAGTTTGAAGTGAGCTAAAGAGAAACCGGTCTAACTTTATATTCTATACTGTCGGTCTGACACTTTGAAATGTGCACAAATAAGACGCTGCGGATTTTAGATGAACTACTGAACGACGTCACATAGTTTTTTCTATCTTTTGTTTCTATTTTTTTTTTCTACTCGTGTGCCTTCTTAATTAAGTCTCTCGTAGCAGGTGAGTATCTTTTTACTCTTTTTTTTTTTAGTTACAACAAACAACTCAATGGCTAATTCTTAAGTGTAGACTAGACAAGACTAGGCTGCTGACTGAGCGTTTGCATTGTATTCTTTTAGTTATAGCGACCCATGCTGCAACGATTTTGCCACTTCATACATCATCAACTTCAAAGACACAAGAAGAAGAACCCTACAGAAGATTTGCTTTTGTTTTTTATTTATTTTTATTACTATTTTTTTTTTTTAATGCTTCACTTTTCATTGTGCGACATTTTGTTGTTGGCTGCATAATTGAATACTTATTTACACTGACATATAGTATAGAAGAAGATAGAGTTTTTTTTTTGCTTTGCTTTCATTATGAGCGTTGTGCCGCCGCCATTCTAGCGCAATGCATTACTAAATTTAATAGAAGAAGAGATACTTCGAAAGATTGTTTTGCTGCTTAACTAAGTTATGGCATCTTTACACCTGCCTTTGTGTCTGTCTGTCTGTCTGTCTGTATCTCAAGGCATGATAATCTTTTAAGAAAAAAAAAAAAAAGAATTAGATAGAGTCACAGTCGCAGCAACGTTTGCCATTCTTTGGCGCTTTGTCTTTGTGGCATTTTTTTAAATGATCTTGTGAGAAGGGCATCTTGATTTCAAATTAGTTCATAATTATTATTGTATTTTTGCTACAAACGCCATGAATGTTCGTTCGGTCGCTCGGCTTATTAGAGTGAAAATAATAATTATATACCTATATCGTCTCAGACGCTTAATTGGAAAACGATTTCACCATTAGAAATATCTAACGTAGTTATCTTTATTATCTTTAATAGCTTCTTTAGTAGCTCAAAAGGTTTAGTGCAGTTGAATTGAACTATATCAAATAATTTGTGGCATGTGTGTATCTTATCGGATTGCAATATCACAAATGATCAGTTACTTTAGAGTTAATTTGATATAAACATTGTATAATGCCAATTTTATAAGCTATACTAAAAATAGTTTTTTATTTGCTTTAAATCTATTCAAATTCGATATACTGAAACTTTTGCCCAATTGATTCACTTGCTATAACAATTACAGCTCGAAAGCACTACACAGAATCAGCAAAATTTTTGACTTACTATAGAAAATTATTGTTCTTATATTACACCCTTTTGTGACATATTTTAATTATTCGTTTTACGACACATATAATACTATGCTGATTTCTTAAAAATGTCATCTTTAGCAGTATTTTTGACTTGCTATAAAATGCTATAAAAATTATAGCACGACATTTTTGTTGTTAATATTAATAAAAATTAATCTAATTAATAAAAAAAAAAATTTTAAGAGTAGTTTTGCCATGCTGTAAATTATAGTACATTATAGCAAATTTTTTTTGAACAAAGTTCAACTATTTATTTTACTAAAATTACACAGGTTTAGCAAAAAGTTTATTTTAAGAGTATTTTTGACTTGCTTTTAATATTATAGCACATCATCTTTATTAAAAAATTAAATTTTTAGAGTATTTTCGACTTGCTATAATATTATAGCACGTTATAGCACTGCGTTTTATGGCACATTTATAATATTTATTTTAGTTTAGTTATAAAACAAGGTTGAACTGACTAAAATCTCAACTTTAAGAGCATTTTTGACTTGCTATAAAAATTATAGCACAATATAGCACTGTATTTTTGACTTACTTTTAATATTATAGCACATCATCTATACTTAAAAATTCAATTTTAGAGTATTTTCGACTTGCTATAATATTATAGCACATTATAGCACTGCGTTTTATGGCACATTTATAATATTTATTTGAGTTTATTTGTAAAACAAGATTGAACTGAATAAAATTTCAACTTTAAGAGCATTTTTGACTTGCTATAAATATTATAGCACATTAAAGCACTGCTATATATGACATTTTCCAAATTTATTATGAATCTAAATACTAGAATAAGAGTTTTTTTAAATAGCTGTAATTTTTTGTGCTTAAAATAACAAATTTAGGTATTGAAAAAACATTTAACAGATTCTACAATTTTTATAGCAACTTTGCGCTTCATGTTTGTAATAAATAACTAGACGAATAGCAAAAGCACATAAATGAGATTTAGATATTTTTTCTTTCACACATTTGTCAACCTTTCAATTCAAATGTACTACCATTCTAAGGTTGCAACCTTAGTCATAACATATTCTTTTTCTATACTTCAGCTTATCTAAGACGCTTATCTAAATCCCTAATTAAATTATGTTATACAATTTAGATAGTTGTACACTTAAAAAGATAAACTCATATCAAAAACAAGTCAAATTAAACAATTAAAAGAGCATATGTATTTTTTTTTATATAATGACAACTAGAATGTGCGATAAAATAGTTACAAGCAACTATTATAATAGACAATAACAAAGCTTGATAAATAAATTTAAAAATAAAGAAAACAAAAAAATATATAAATAAAAATGAAGCAACAAGTGTAGCAACTTTTTACAAGGTAATTTGTATCTCAGACTTTGTTGTTTGTTGTTGCTTGAGATACTTTTATTGCTTCTATTATATTCTAATACGAGCTATGAGCTTACAAATTGTTTTTCCAAACTTAACTTTTTTTTCTTTTTTTTTCGACTGCATAATGCAAATGTGTTTGCACTTAGATAAGCGTTTGTATAGTGAAAAAGAAATATAATAAAAAAAAAAAATTAAAAAGAATACAGACAACCTGTCTTATCTGTATCTGTATCTTTTAAAGCTTGCTGTAATTAGAAGCGTTTGTTATACGTATCGCAATCGCATCAAGCAAACAATCTTTTTTTTTTCTTATTATTCTCCCTTAATAATATGAGCTACAAAGTGTTGTAGTTGCATTTTGAATATCATCATCATCAACAACAACATCGTCAGTAGCAGCAAAAATATTCATTCTTTAATGTATTGTTGCGCTTTTTTTTTTTTTTTTGTATACAGAGATACATTGTATGTAGATATAATGTGCCTTTAACTTTAGAACAATTATCAGCACGAATGCTGCCAGTCAACGTTAATGTCGACGTAGTAGTCATCGTCGTCGTCATCATTTTAGTTGTTGTCGCTGCAAGGTTGTAAGATCATGTTGCTTCAAGACAAAACTTCTCTCGCTGTCTCTCTTTTAGAGTGCATATTTCAGCATGAAGTTTCAACAGATAGGCGGACAAACTGTCAGTGCTGTGAAATCTTCTAAAATTCATATTGAAGTGCACCCTCGGGATTTATAACAACAACAAAAAAATGAAGTAATTTTTTGTGATTTAAATTTGTTTGGCCAAAAAAAAAAAGAGAGTTGGAGATGAAGATTTGAGATTTGATGTAGACTACTTCTAAGCAAATGGAATAAAAAGAATGATTCTTTTATATGTGATACTTTTGAAATATTTCATAGAAGTAGCACTTTATTTTTCAATATAAAGCATCAAAGGAAAAAGACTTTTATCTTAAAAGACTTAACTCTTAATTGCCTCTAAAATTGTTATTTGCTGATGTGTGAGTAAGCAACGAAGTAGTCAATTTGGCAAATATATATTCTTAAAGTGACTGACGTCAAATGGGTTTCCCAAAATATTCTAATTTCCTCCAATAGTGCGGGATACTCGCTTTCTATGCGCTTCTATACAAAAGAGATTTTTGAGTCGCAGTGATTGCAAAATGGTGACAAAATCACAGTTCGCTAAAAAAAAACAATCAGCGATTACTGTACAGGTGTACTGTTCGTAAAGAGTGATACACAAAATCGCCGCTAATAGAACTGTTTCGCTACACCAACACAACAAACTGACTTTGTTTTAATTTATAAAAAATAAAACACTGCTTTTATTGTAAAAATTAAAATGGTTCAAAAAATAATATTTGAGAAAAACAATTGTTTTCTGGGTTGCTTCCTTTGCAATTGCCGGTTTCAGTTAGACACATTTGTTCTGAACTACAGTTTGCAGAAAATATATTACATTCTGCCTCTTGTTTAATTTCTTGTATAAAAACAAGGAAAAACGCTAACTTCGGTGGAACCGAAGCTCATATACAAACCACACGAATCTTGAAATAGTTTATTTATTATCATCAGAGGCTTAGGTAAAATTTTGAGAAGGGGTGGATGGGAGTCAATAGTCCGATATAATCAAAGTTTAGACACAATAATAGGATAAAATTTGAAGCAAAAGAAAAATATAACAAACATTTTCTTTAAAAAAATCAGAAAATGGGGTGGTGAGTTTATATAGGGGGTATATGTTATAGTTGGCCGATCGTAATTATATCGTTGGTGTGTAAATATGGTGTTATTACAAGTGTTTTTACCCATTTTGGAGTGAATACATTCATAAATAATACCTATTTTCATTAAAAAAATCGAAAAAATCGGTAAGTTTGTATGGGGGCTATACCTAAAAATGGGCGTGGCACTTTCATTCTCGAACTTAACTAAGTCGTTGCCGAGAAAAGCTTAAGTTCCAAATTTCTGCTTAATATCTTTATATCTTGACCGAAAAAGTTGCTTGGAAATATACAGACGGACAGACAGACTGACATGGCTAGATCGATTTGTCTCGTCGAGCTGATCAAGAATATATATACTTTATAGGGTCTACAGCGTCTCCTTCAATGCGTTACAAACTTTCAGACAAACTGAATATACCATTCACACTATGTCTGGCGGGTATAAAAATCACATTTCGCTCCATTTTCTATTCATATTTTTGTTGCAATTGCGCTTTCATCATTCAAACGTTTCAACAGACCGCTCTTTCAGTGAATTTCACGTTTTGTCGAATCAAGTGACTGGCAAATGTACAAACGAACTTGTACAGGTTCGGAGTTCAAGCGAATATGAACGATTTGCGAAGAGTGATAAACTATTCTCGAAGAGCGAATCAAAAAATCGCCGATAACTGAACGTGTTCACTGAGAAACAATATAATCACTACTTTCAGTCGCTGTGCGACATTGCAATTATTAAAACACTGTAAAAAAATCACCGAAAGTGTTTTTATTTTTGCCAACACTAGCAATTTCATCTCTTGAATGCGATCAACATTTTCTGTTCCTGATTTAATTTCCCAGAATTTAGTTAAAGGTGATTCTGATCTGGTGAAATATCTTATTGATCTGCGGTGAGTCCAGTCCTATATGCGTTGGTTTTTGATTCTTATTGACAACTGCATTGATACGACGTGATCACGATTAGTTTTTTTAGTTCTCCTTAGTTTTGAACTGAAACTAAATTAGTTATCCAGAACTATTATAAGCTTTGCACTTGAGTTGTGGGATCAGTCTCTTAAGTTAAAATAGAACCTAATATATCTCGAAAAACTACTTTAAGCGTTGGATTGGAATTCTTGTTTTTAGTTTCTTTCCTAAGATGTAGTCATTTATTTTCTCCGAGTTTACAACGAAAAGCCATTTGGCTGAAATGTTTGCTGGTTAAGGTATCCATTTTTAATGGAATATTAAGTTTTTAAAAATTTAAATCAAATAGATACACTTTGCTATATGCTACAAAAACATTTAAATATCAATAAATCGCTGAATAATTTGAAAAAAAAAATTCCAAAATCAAAGCCACAGCATAAGCGCACCAACCCAATAAAACAAAAAAAAAAATTCAAATAGTTGACCTTCGAGTTACACAACACGACGTTGACTCTTACAGCGCACCCAAAATATTTATTCAAATTGAAAAAAATTTTAATAATAAATGCATTAAATACCAAAATGATAAATAATATTTTTTTTGCATAATTTTTTATTTATTTATTTGTTGTTTTTTTCCTCTTTTTTTTGTGCATAATGTCATGAACTTCAAACTTGGAGAAAATTCATATTAAAAATAGGAATAAAAATGAATTGAACTGCATTGCACTTTTAGTTGATTCAAATTGAGTTGACATGCCTGGCAGCAACAACAAAAGCAGAGATTTTAAGAATATTTTTACCATAGACAGACAACATGCTGCTATATTCTTGGTAAATACTCATAGTAGTAATATTAAAAATTTAAAATCTTCAAAAGACTCAGTAGTTTCTCTTCCTGCATGCCGTCGTCCGTCTAACTGCCAGGCGATTGCAAGTCGTCGTAGTCGTCTAGCTGTCTATTTTGCCTCAGCGTGTTACAAGTTTATGAACTCTGCGGCTATCCAAAGATCTCAATTGGTCCCCGGGGTGTTATTTGAGTGAGTAAGTTTAACTCTTTTTTTTTTTTTACTCTAGTCTGTTCTGGGACGCCCTTTGTTTTTTTGACTTTGTTGTTCTGTGTTGTTTGCTACTCTAGAGTTTTGCTGTCAGCAGTCAACGTCATCGTAATCCACGTTGTTGTCGTCGTAGTCGTCGTCGTCGTAGTTGTCTCGGTGAGTGTGTCAAGCATTGTTGCATAAATATATAATTTTGCACACCTTCCCGTATAACAGCTAGACACGAGTCTAAGACACGTTCTCTTTTTGTTCCTCTATTTTTGTTTTTTTGTATTTTTGTTTTGTTTTAGACGTGCTTAAGTGCTCAAGTTCTTTTTATATATTTCCTTGTTTTTGAGTCTTAGAAACAATTTACAATTTGTTGCAGATTTTAATAAAGCATATCTTTTTAACAACTTTTCACTTATTGACTTCTAATTAGTCAAAGTTCAATGCGCTCAGTTTTTTCTATTATTCTTGAACAAATTGTAAACATTTGCATTTAAGGTACGCTGTGGCATTTAAATTTGCAGTGTTGTAAAATTGTGTTAGAAATTAGTAAATGTGTTGTGAAGCAGCCAATTGTTAGCTATCAGTTATGTCAAATAATCTAATATCTGTACCATTTCGTAAAAAAATGGTGAACAAAGTCTTTTGAGTACAGAAGATTGGTTAATGTTATTAATAATCATTTTTATTAAATTAAAAAAGTGCTGTTGTCAACTATTAGATATCAACTGCTTATAAACAGCTTTTATTTTGATTAAAAATGCAGCTGTCTCCGAAGTATATATTAATTACAGTCATTCTCAGAAAATTTAAGACAAGCAAAAATCTGTTGTTACGGAAACTCGCTATTAGAAAACAGCTGTTTTTCCAATTTTTTTAATAAAGAATAGAGCTGGATTATTACTGGAATTAATAATAAACAAACTAAACATCTTTAAAAAAAAAAACAGCTGTTTTTTCCAATTTTTAACAAAGAATAGAGCTGGAGTATAACTGGATTAAATAATACTTTTAAATAAACATCTTTAAAAAAACAGCTGTTTTGCCTTGAATTAATAATTTAAACTGATATCTTCTATTAAAACTGATAGCTTTTAAAAATCAGCTGTTCAAAAAAAACTGATTTGTAAGATAAATAAGCTGTAGAAAACGATAATCTCAAAATTAGAACCTTAAAAGGAATTTTATTTTAACAGCTATGCTCCCGTAACATTTTTATGACTTACACTAGTCGGCATAATTATTTTGACAAGACAAAAAAAACATATTTTTGACTTTCGTTCCCAACAATCTATAGTTTTTTGATCTATTTTATTTTATAATCATTTTTAATGTAAAATTTCAAGTATAATCCAAAAATAAAAACAAATTTTTTCGAAGTTTAACGGTTTTGGAGATATTGTTGTCCAAAAAGTTTTTTTTTTTATATCATTTTTCAAATGCAAAAATCTTTGGTTATGATAGTCCAATCGTCATGTTTTTGGTTAAAGATAACATCGTCATTTTATGCTCTATCAACCATCTTGTCGTACAGATTATTTCCTGTCAGAAACTGTTTATAAATTTATCGAGCATAATTTGGCCAAAAATGGGCGTAAGATGTTAAAAATCGATAAATAGTACTCAGTAAATTTGTAAACAGTTTGTAAACTAATAATCTGACGACAAAAAACTGTTCAGATGATTAATAGAGAGTAAATGACGAGGTTATCTTGTGTTAAAAACATAACGATTAGAATATCAGAACCAAAAATATTAACATTTAAAAAATTATATAATTAAAAAAAAAACTCTGAACTTTTAGACAAAAAATATCTCCAAAACCGCTACACTATTTGAATTCTACATGAAATTTTACATTAAAAATGATTAAAAAATAAAATAGATCTGAAAGATTTTTTATCTATAAATTGTACAAATATAAAATAAAAAATATGTTTTTTTCGTCTTGTCAAAATAATTATGCCGACCAGTGTGCTTTTCAAATCGTAAATTTTGGTGCTCTGTCAATCGAAAAGTTTTTCGATTTGAATTAGGCAATTCAAAAGTAAATGCTTACAATTACATTAAAAAGATACTGTCAAAGATTCCGTGATGTTTATAGAGTTTATCGTTTTACTTTTTAACACCACTCATTCTGAATTCGAAATTTTTAAATCAATATTTTCTACTTATGCCTAAATTTAAAGAGCAGCAAGAACCATTTGCGATTTGTTTTGACCGATAACCTTTAAAATTTGTAACCGATATTTTTTCATATATATTGTATATGACACCGAAAAATCAGAGTTTTGTTGTAACTACTCGAAAATTTACACCATGCCACCGATACTTCGAGTGCTTTCATTAATTGCATAGGGTAGCCTTTTTTTTAATTATTTTGAATTTCCATAAAAAGAAAATCAAATTTGCGACACGCCAAACCGAAAATGAACCCTTGCAACTCTATCCAAATGTCACAGATGGCAACATGAAGCATTTCTAATTTTATAGTAAGTGTTTCATTAACATAAATATTGAATAAACTAAAGCAGATAACTCAGACAAGCGATAACTCAGACTCAGACAACTTACTTTATTCATCCATTAGTTTTATTTTTAGTAAAATTCATTTTAAGGGCTTTTTAAGCATGACGAAATTGTCAGAGTAATTGAAAACACTCGTTTTTAAGTTCGGGGTCATAGTGTAAGGAGGGTTTTAAACCTATCACTTCACCCCCGTAAACCTAAATTTTGCGATTGCACAAATTTGAAATTGTACGAATTTACTAAATATCTTAAAAATTTTGTTTTCCGAGTTTTGGGCTGAAAGTTCCATTTTATTTTTTAAATAATCAAATATGATGTGAATGACTTTTATGAAGAAAAATACTTATTTAAAAAACAAATTAAAAGCTTGTAACACGCTCTCTCGAGTTTACTACAACTGATTGAGTAACCACAAAAGTGACTAAAGAAGTAAGTGCATTAAAAAAAAAGATACCAGGTACTACCCTCAATTCCTTTTTTTTTTTTTGCGATTCCCTTTAAACCACAAAATAAACAAGTAAATGCAGTTGTTCAAATTTCAGAAAAAACACTTTTACTACTTTAGCAGTTGCAGCAATTGAGAATGCAAAGATTGAAAGCATACTCTATGGCATGGCATGTCAGCCTATTTTTATATGGCATACGTATATGTGTATGTGTGTGTGTGTGTGGAAAGAATGGTTGCTTATCTTGTCTTTGTCCAAGTATATAAACTATGGAAAGTGTTGTAGTTAAATGCTATAGACTGTGCTAGTTTATATATCTAAAATTGTGGCATGCAATACGTACAACGTGTGCGGCAGCATCCAACCACAAAAGCGGCTGTCAAGCAAACTCAGAGATGATGAGGCCGACATTCTCACTTTGCAGCATGTTGCACCCAGTCAAAAAAAAAAAAAAATGTACATATATCTTAGCTACTGCATATGCATATAGCTAGTATCTATTTATAGTGCATCTAGTCAGATTCTTCTGTTGTCATCATTAAGCAAATGCAGCAACAGCCCCCATTTTTTTTGTATACACACTTCACACTTCTCTCTGTGTCTGTGTCTGTGTCTATATGCGTATATGTCGCAGTTTGCCTAAGTAGACGACATTAATTAAGCATTTTCATAAACATAAACGTATTTTTAACGACTGACCCTAATAATTTGTTTTGAATTTTTACAAGAAAACCAAAGAAAAAATAAAATAAAAAAAATAAATAAAATAGTCATAAAAATATAAAATACTGTAATGACAACTTGACAGTTTTATTTTCTTTATTTTATATACTTTTTTTTTGCTGTTCAGCTATCTAAATGGCAAAACATCTTTTTTTTGATTTTGTTCTATAAAAATTTTATTAAAAACAATTTTTTTTTTTTGTAAACTCATTTGTCTGTTCATCGAAATCAATTAATAATTTCTTTGACTGGCAGGCATTTAAAATCAAATTTCTACATTTTTATGGTTCTTTTGCAAAAAAATCTAGAAAAATGGCATCGAAATTCATTTTGAAATCGTTTATGCCTGCAGCTATTTTTTTTTTTTTTTGATTTTTGATTGAGGGATGTTCAAGAAGTTGGGAATTTGTTGAATGAAAAAAAAAATTATTTAATTCTGAAAATTTAATGGAAGATTTCCCACTATAATTGAAGCAAAATATTTAGAAAATTGGAACAACCATTTTAAAGTAGAATACAATCAAAGCACATAAAAAAATTTGGAACAATACAGTGGATAAATAAACAACAAAAAATTTTTAATTCAAACAAAAACGTTTTACAAAATATAAAATTTTGATTAATTTTTGAAAGTTAATCTAATCTTTTACAAGAAACTTCCAAGCTACATCGCTACAAACTAGCTACTAAAATTTTTCTTGTTAAAATTGAAGATGAGAATACTTGAAGATGATGCTTGAGAGAAATTCAATGGTAAATCACTGGCAGAGCCGGAAAATTATAGATATTTGGTGTGATTTGATGGCATTATGGAGCATAGCTAGCTTGACAACTGATAAATTTGGCAGATTTTTCTGTTCGGAAAAATTTAAGACTTTTGTTTTAAAAGAATGGTGCCATAAAGCTAATCTAATTGAGAAAAGAAACTAATTCCTCCCTGGCTTTCCAAATTTTGTAATATGGAGGATTTTGAAATTGGGGAACCTTGACAAAAAAACTATTCTAGTAAACCTTGTGATTCAAAGGCACAACATAACGAGTCTTTATTTAGAGAACTTTAAAAAATGAAAAAATTATCCGAATTAATATTGTTTTGAGATTGAAATTTATTAATCCTGAAAAATTGTTTTTAGTCCCTGCATTCGAGGGATAAAAGAGAATATTAGGTTTAAGCAAATGTATGTATCAGGCAACCCTATAAAGTACATATATTCTTGATCAGCATTGATAGGAGAGTGGATCTAACTACTTTGGCCCTACATGCTGTCTGCCGTATGAAAACGATTATCTCAGAGACTATAATAGATAGGGTACCTTAGATGAAGCTTAAACCCTTCTGAGCCGTCAAATGGTCATAGTTTTTCTCAAGTCCAACTTTAAGAGGGAGAACCCATACAAAATTCCCCAACATTTTGGGGTTTTTGAATAAAAACCTTTTGTTAATTAGTCTATAAAGTCCCAATGAAATATACTAATATGAGAAGAACCAAAAAAATTTTACGCATAGCCCCTAATCAAATGTTGCCCATTTCTTTGAGTGACTTCAGTGTTCTTCTTGTTTTTCTTATACCCGCCACACATAGTGTGAAGGGTATTATCAGTTTGTCGGAAAGTTTGTAACGCATTAAAGGGAGGCATCGGAGACCCCATAAAGTATATATATATTATTGATCAGCTCGACGAGACGAATCGATTTTGCCATGTCCGACTGTCTGTCTGTCCGTCTCTCTGTTGCAATGCGTTTTTCTCGAAAAGTTTTAAAGATATTGACCTGAAATTTTAAACTTAAACTTTTTGTGCTCCTAGCCAGTTGTTGTGACTTTTTAGCCAACCTAGGCAAGTTAATGTATAGTGCAAAAAAAAAACTTAACAATATAGAATCAAGGTGCCACGCCCATTTTTAGATATAGACCCCATACAAACTCACCTTCCATTGTTTTATTTTTTAAAGAAAATCTATTTTTATTTTAAAAATTTTTAAAGTTTCCTGGGAGGTACTTCGGGCTACCGAAGTTATCGTTTTTCCTTGTTTCTTTTATTTAAATTAGAGTCGAATTTATGAACCTTTCGAAAACTATAACGCAATGTTAGTGGCTTGATTTATGTTTAAAACTTTTCAAACCTCTCTCCTAAACAATTCAAATACTGAAAACTGAAAACGAGACGTTACCATAAATTTGTAAAATAAGAATACTTAAAAAAAAAAAAAAACAGAAAATAACTGCTTCAGGAAGTATGTCAAAGAAATGGGTTTTTTTTTTAAATTAATTGTTCGGTTACTAATTGGTACCAACTGAACTAAATAGACTCGATTAAGTAAATTATAGTTTTACAAATGTAAAAATTTTAAAAAATCATTTATCAACTGCAGTTATTTAACTAAATAAATATGAACTCAATATCAATCGATATGAGGAAATAAAATTTGTACTAGATGACAACTGTATCAATATAGACAGACAGAGAGACAGACAGACAAGATACATTTGAATGACACAATTTATTTTACGAAATAAGCTAATATTTTACAATTGTCTGTTGTAGAGTTATGAGACAATAGTAACACTAATGGAGCATCATTAATAGTACATAAAAATAGAATAAAAAAAAAAAATATATACTTTGTATTTTAAGACAATAGCTCCAACAATACATAAAAATAAAAAAAAAAAAAAAGTTAATAAAATTTCTAAAACAAACAAAAAAAAAAGAACTCAAAGTTTCAAGATAAAAAAACAAGTTTTCACAAAAGAAAAACTCTCGCTTTTTTAAGGAAATATAAAAAAAAAATAATATTCTGGTCTTTATTTAAAAATAATCTGATTAGAATAACAAAAAACCAATAATCGAGAGAATTTATATATAAACCTAAATTCCAAAAAAATTCAACGTGGGTTTTCTTTATTGAAAACACAAAAAAAAAAAAAAAAAAAGTGAAAACATTTTAGAAATGACACAAATTTCAGTTTCTAAATTTTCATTGAAATGAAATCGATTTAACATAAAAATTTTAATAAACAATTTATCAAAAAATTTAATTTAATTCAAATAAGATTTTAAAAAACAAAACAAAAAACGAAACCTTCAAGCACTGTTATCAATCTTTGAAGTTTGTTGATATTTAAGACAAAAAAGACATGAAATACGTTTTAGAAATTTTCTTTTTTTATTTATGCAAATATTATAGGCCTTTATTTAAAAAATAAATAACCTATTAATCTAAAATTTTGCTCGAGGACATTTGTAAATTAACTTTGTTAAAAGATTACAAAAAATATATTTTAAATGATGTGAAATTCGTTTACAAAAAAATTTATGCTAAATTTACACTTTCGTAGCTTTAGGGCAAAAAAAAAAAAAACTGTGGTAATTTGTTAAATTGAAAATTTTTATTATGGAAGACCTAAAAGTTGAAACTTTGCTTTAAAATTATATTTAAATAATTGGTTTATAAAAATTAGTTACACTGATTAATAATGTAAATGAGTAGAAAATGTTGAGAAGCTATTAAAATTAATCGAAATAAAATGGAACTAAAATGTAGAATATTGCCATGGATTTTTGGAACATATATGGTTTTCCTTAACAAGTGATTAATTTTATTAATTGGCAATGTTGTTTTTAGTGTTACCACGTTTCAGCATGATTAAAAAATGAAGCCGCTTGATTATTGGTAATTGATTGATTGTTATGTTGGAATTTAGACAAGCTCAGTTTGTAATCTTTTCAAAATTAGTAAGCGCCCTTCAGCGGTTCCATAAACAAACATAATATTTTTGCTAAAGACAACAAATATAAATTTCTCAAATTTTCTTAATGAGAGTCAATAAATCTCATCACAAAAAAAGGTTGGTGACATACACTTTTATAACAAATTTATTAAAATGCTTCTTGGTTTTGAAAGTTAATCCAAAACTATTATAATACTCCACGATATTACATCTGTGTAATAAATCTTTATGAAGTCTAGTAAATTTTATCCTTAAATAATTTAATCGAGTATATGATTCATGATTTCATTACTTGGACAAGTACGAGTTCTCTCATCCTAGCAAGTTTAAGGATTTTTAAGACCGAAAAAAACTATGAAAACCTTCAAAATGCATTATTCGGAGGTTAAATTGGCTTAGATATTCAAAAAATTAGTTTGAACCGTGGCGAAATTGCCTGGAGAACATTTTCAAATACAAGGAAAAAACTTTTTTCCAATTCCAAATGTTTTTCTATGATTTTTTTTTTCTTTCCAAAATAAAGCGTAGAGTTCTTACATTGAAAGTAAGTTTTATGCCACTTGGAGACTGTTTGCCCTTAAACAAATGGAGAACCATTATATAAGCAACAAAACAGCCCCAACCATAGGCCATTTGTGCTAGCCTATTTTAAACGCACAGAAACATTTCTTACCCTGTCATCCTCAGTTTACTCATTAAAACCATCTAAGAGGCTACCTACAACTAATCGTGAAGACAATTTTTTTGTAAGTTCAAGCCAAGCACCTTTTCAATCTAAATCTAATAACGAAATATAACGATTTAGTAACATTTCATTTACAAAATTCAGTACCGCTTTAAAAAAATGTACCGCATCTCGTAGTTGCACGGAAGTAACTATGCAGTAACAATATTTGAAGTGTATATTTTTTGATTATAATAATTTTTTTTTGCACATTTTTGCACCATTTCCCCCAAAATTTATATATTTTCTTAGACGAATTTAAGTTTAAGACGTTAGGTTAGGTTTAAGATCTTAAGGTCAGGTCTTATCTTCACCAAAAATTAAGTTTTGATTTTTTAAAGACGAATCATTTTTGGGGAACACATTAGAGTCTCTGAAAATCAAAAAATTTTTTACTTACCCGATTACATTCCAATGCTGCAGCACTATGTTCCTCACGTTGTCTAAAACAATGACTGCATTTACTCTTATTGAAAATATTCGGTGAAAATTTGCGACAATCCGAAGTTCTGGTCGTTGTTGTTGTAGTTGTGGAAGGAGCAGCAGCGGATCCTGCTGCCGCAATTGGCGGCGTTGCAGTTGCTAATGAGGTGGACATTTTTGTTGTTGTTGCTGTTTCCAAATTAGAATTTTCGTTTGCTGCTTTTTATATAATTTTTGTTGTTGTATAAATTTTATTTAAATTGAAATTATTTTTTTGTTTTTAATGCAACATTTTGCATAAATATTTTTTTTTTTTATGGTTTTGTTAAAAAATTTTTTTAAGATTATTTTTGTAAAAATTTTTTGCTTATTTTGATTTTTTTTTTTTCACTTTTTCTTACTTCTTCACTTTTTACGATATTTTTCTTTTGTTGCTGCTTAAAAAATAAACAAATTTTGTATTGAAAAGAATAAAAAAATCAAAAAAAAAAATTGTTTCATTGTTGTATTTGTTATTATGCAAATTGTTGTTGTTTTGTTTTCTTCATTGTTTTTCAGACTTTACATTTTTCTGCGTTTTGTGCGACAAACGCAGCAATAGCAAAAACAACAACAATTTTTTTTTTTATTATTTTTGTTTGCAACAATTACAAAATGCAAGTTAAAGCAAAAACAAACGCAACAACAATTGTTAGGCAACGGCAACGGTAGTTTTTATCTCCCTCAGTCTAGCTGTCTCTCGCTCATAGATGCTATTACTTCTTGTTCTTGTAATCATTTGTTGCGTTACTCATTTACTCTTTTTGCTGCTCTCTAATAAATTGTTACACTTAAAAACTTTTTATGGTTAAATCATAAGTTTTTTTTTTTTAAATTATATATTTTTTTTTTTCCTAAAAGATTAAACGTCAAAATGGTTTTTTTGACAAAATATTGGCGTCATAAAATTTTTTTTCAATTAGTAATAAGAACACTTGACATAATTATCGCATTTTTATTGCTATTTTTACTTTGCACATCGTCAGTGTAGTCACTAATTTTAAATGTTGTGACGCGATTTGATTTTGTTATAAATAAACAAGGGATTTTACAGACTTTAAAATATAACATAAAGAGTGCAGATAAAAATTATATCAAAACATTATCAAAGAAGTTATGCAGCTGTGTTCTGAATTTCAAAATAAAAATATTTAATCTTTTAGATAACCGAATTTAATAGTAATTTTGTAAGTTACAAATTCGAATTAAGCAATAAATAGGCATTTTTTGGTTGATAATGTTTTTTTACGCAATTATAAATTCAATAAAATCTTACGAAAGTTAAATAAAACTCATAGGTTTTAACTCAAATTTATTAGAGAATAATTAAAAAAAGGGTTTTGTGATACTTAAAAATTACATTTTAAATAAAATAAGTAATAGAAACACTGACAGACCCCGAATATTCATATTTTTACAGAGTTCACCATAATTTTTTGTTAATTTTTGTTAGTGAATTTTGATTTATTGAAAAACTACGAAAATATTTGTATTTTTTTGTGGCTGGCTGTATATTTTTCTATCGTCGAATAAATTGTCTGAGTGTCAACAAAAATATTTCTTGAGAATAATAACTTTCCAATGTAGTTAAAAAATTAAACATGACTCAACCTGCTTGGGTTTCCTTCAAATTTTTTATTATATTTATTCTTGTGTTGATAATAATTTTTAATTTAATTTTGAGAAGAAATATTTTTATTGAAATTTCACTTAAGTGAATTGAAATGAAAGTAGGAAAGTATAGGTCGATATTTTTAAAAATGTCACTAAGATTTTTCCGTTTAAATTTTCTAATGGTCTGCATAGTATATATTGTTATTTACTTTATTTATTTGCTCAAAGACACGAGCTACAAAATTTTGTTTTTTATTAATTTCATAATTACGCACAGTGTAGAAAACGCACAAAAAAATCATGAAAAAAAACAACAAAAAATATTAGATAAACTAATTAGAAGTTTTTGTTGTTTCTGGCGCTTGCCGTTATTGTGTTTGATTTTTGTGTTTGTTGTAAACTTTGCGTTAGTGTTGTTGTTGTTGCTATATTAAATATTTTTGTTGTTGCCTATAAACAATAAATTTTGAAAAACAAATAAAAAAAAAAAACTACAACAAATATTTCATACTTTGCTTTTTTTTCTCAAATTTCTTTGCACTTTAATTATTTATTATTATTATTTTTTTTTTTTTTGTTAATTTACTTAATTTTGTTTTATTCAAACTTTATTTAATTTTTTTTTTTTTTAATTTTGTTATACGTTTTCGCGGTTTATTTTATTATTTTTTTTTTCTTCAATAATTCGTTTGCGTTTGCATTTTTTGTTTCGCGTTACACTTTATACTTTTTTTGTTGTTGTTTTTGTTGCTTTTTACGCTTTTTTAGCCACTTCAACAACAATTTTTTTTTTTTTTTTTTGCAAAGTTATGCTTCTTTTCTTTTTATTTATTT
Organism: Leucophenga varia; assembly: GCA_018903435.1. NCBI lineage: Eukaryota > Metazoa > Arthropoda > Insecta > Diptera > Drosophilidae > Leucophenga > Leucophenga varia. Next base: position 112,288 of record JAEIFJ010000507.1, on the reverse strand, counting down.
ACAAAACAAAATTTTACAAATTATTTTTTTTTGTTTTCGCGATTTGTTTTGTTGTTTAAATTTATTTTTTCAATTTTACTTTTGTCGTATTTTTTCTCGTTTTTTTTTATTAATGTAAATATTATTGTTACTGCAATTATTCGTATTAATAAAAAATAAAAATAAAATTTCACGCGCGCGCTTAGCCTTACACGTCAGAGAGAAGAAATCAAACTGCAACAAATACAAAATTCACTTTACATTTCATGTTAACATTTATGTTATTAAAATGTTGCATGAAACATACAACAGCATCATACAAAATATGCTGTTACAACTTGTTCGAACGATCATACAGCATGTTTGCCGGCTCAAGCAACATGTTCCATATTAACCCTTTAAATCATTGCTGAGGACAAGGTTTTAAAAATACGTTTAAAATATTGTAATTTGTCTGCTTGACGGAAACTAAATTGGACTTTAACTTTAATTGATTTATTTTGAGCAATTGTTTTTTTTAAATTGAATTTTGAACCCTTATGACTACATCTCGGTAAACCGGAATAAATTTTTTTTTGTGTCTTTAAGAAAAGTTGTAGGCATTAAATAAGAAAAAAATGCATAACTAAAAAAATTCATTTGCTGCCTTAAAATATCAAAAATGCCCAATTTTTAACATTTTTTGCCCCATTAATCGACCACAATTGAGCAGAAGGTTTCGACAAACCCCTTCACACTGAAGTGGTCAAACGCTCGTATAGGTCCCTCATGCCTGAAACTTCCTCGCGCAGCTTATGACAAATAAAACCTGCGATATTTTGTAAGCCGTCATTAAATTCTTCCTGCTTAGATAACGATTCATGTATTTCTTCCTTGACATTTATATTATACAAGAAAAATAATTTAATTAACTGATTATTTTTTACCAAAAATAATATTTATAAGATGCAGTGAGCGTTTTTCCGTCTTTCCAAATCAGGAGTGCCATCTCTTTCGTCATTAGCTGCGCAGAAATAATGCCGTTATTTCGACCAAGTAAATACGACATTTAAATTCTTGTTCTTTGGGATGCTCATGCAGACCACCCATACAACAAATAATACCAAAAAGTTCTCAAGAATATCCCGATTTATACAACTATTCAAGGAATTATTTGACTATATGATACCTGTAACATGACTTTAATTACTTGAAATAAAACATAATAATCTACCTTTTTAAAAAGAAAGCTAACTTGTTTTTCTAATTGCTTTCATATTTTCACTAATTCTGTCATTTGATCAAGAGTTTGGGTTTGCTCTTTAAAGGTCATACCATATGCATGCCATGGAGTTCGTGTATCTGGACAGGGATTCCTCACCGTAGTTAGTCTGCAATAACATACGATTTATTACATATATTAAAAAATAATAATAAAATGGTGGTGACACTCATTCCAATTTGTGTCCACAGTTTGCTGCACGTGTAATAGCCTAAGCGATCGTCTGAAAAAAGTTTAGCTACCCTTTTCACCGTTTCACATTTTGTCTTTTGCACCTGTATTTGTGATTATACTTCTAAACGATTTTGCCATTTATAGGCGAATGAAAAGATTTTTTTCTTTGTGGAAAGAAAACCTATAATTTAAAGAGAGAAAATTATTTTGCAGTATACCATGGCGTTTCAACAGAGGACTTTAAGGTCATTAAGTAATGATCTATTTCCTCCGACCAGATCTGAAAACATAACTACAGCTGTATAACCGCTTCATTTTCTCCTACATACTATATTGTATAATTCTTCTTTTGTTATTGGGCAATCAAAATCAAAAATAGTTGGCTATTTTCTGAGTACACACACCTTTTGAACATAACTCATATGTGTTGATGCCGACATAAGCTTAAACATCGGCTGAATTAAGCCTCGGACTTTTAAATCCAACCAAGTTGGGAAAGAGTGGGGTTATTATGATGGCCGTGTCACAGGAAACCGGCACTATGAAGATTTTAATAAGGCCCTAAAAACTCGCCAAGAAGGAGTGCTTAGTAGCAGCTCAGTTAGGAGAAAAGGTGAGGAAAGCGCCAAGTTGGCAAAAATTTGGCGCTTATGGCGCCTTCTCCTAATAAAGCTGAGCACTCCTTCATCTTAGCGAGTTTTTAGGGACTCATTAAAATGGTCATGGTGGCGGTTTCCTGCCACGGCCAATATAAAAAACCTAAGCTTACCTACCATGGTTGGATCTAAAAACCGTATTTGACATGTCTTGCTGGCATGTGTTTCCAACGTCATGTTTCCTATACGTTCTCTTAATCCCTCCTACTACGTTTTCCCCCTAGTCTTAACCTGTTCGTGCGACAAATAGGTCAAGGGCTCCACTTGCGGTATTGGAGTTGAGTCCGAGATGTCCGACGTTGACGTTGTTCATCAGTAAGCGGACATGAAGCCGACGGATAAAGTTCGCGTCCGTGACACTTTTTTTTATGCACATACATTGCACGTTTTAAATTAAAATTTGTTCCGCATTAGGGTCATAATATTTTTGGGCGTTTAGTTTCCAAGCACTTGCTTTCGTGTGTCAACAATTGATACCTGCGTTCGAAAAACTAGCCAGACTTCATTTTACACTTAACCACCACTGCACTTATTAATATATAACCGTAAAGGTTTATTTAATGTCGGGCCTAACAAAGAAAAGGTTTTTAAACAAATTTATTACAGGTATTCACAGGTGCCTGGTTAGAAAAACGATTTTGCGGTTTTTTTCTTCATTGTGTGGGTGACTTTTTTGTAAAAAATGTTGGTTGTTTGATTTCTTTTTTCGTGTTCTTAGCCTTTTATAATTTACATTCAGTTTTATTAGAAAGCAGAACCACGCCACTGATTGTATTTCAAAAAAAATATAAATTTTTTGTGGCTGCACTGAATCTATCTAAAAGAAACGTTCAAAAATTATACATCTATAATTTATATACATCTTTCACTTCTCTCTCTGACATTCGTGGTTATACTTACTATTATTACACCATGCTCCCAAACTATGTCACAAATGAGAATGAATACACCACCTTTAAGTAATTTCACCATAACAAGCTTAGCACGCCGTCATATCAGGAGGAGTGTTGTCCTCAACAATATTATATATTATATTAAGTTAATCTTAAAGTTTATATATACAAAATATGAGGTCTCATTAGTCAAAATGTATCGTAACGGACAAAGACTACCGGACGTTGGAAGTCTTTCTCTAACTAGTGTTGAAAGTCCCCAATTCCGTTAATTGAACAAAAACATTTTGCAAATATCTTTGTTAAAAAATGAATAAACTTTTATTTTTCAAATTTAAAAGAAAACCAATGTATCAAAACATTTTGAAAACTTCTTTCAATGTATTTAATTAATAAGAAAGAAAATCATTTCCACGTAATTTTAGCATAAATTTATACATGTTGCACGATGTGTAAAATGTTTACAAGAAAATGCAAAAGCAAACGCTCAACCTGTTCGCTCAAATCAACTAGCAACATGTTTGTATATCAAATAAACATGTTGCTAGTCGAAATGTTGCAGCAGCATTTCGTTGATATACAACATAAATTTATTATAAGAAATAAAAATATCGAAATATTTATTATTAAAACAAATTATAAAATAATTTATAAATAAAAAAATTTACATTCTTTGCGATTTTGTTTGTGTATTTTATTTAGTCTTTTTTAAACATTTCTGAACCAAATTGCTTTTATTAGATTTAATTGACATCATAAACTAAGTTACATATTTAGATTATAACAAAACCAAAATCATTTTATTATTTAACAACAAATTCGTCGTAGCAATTTTCAATTAAATCAGCTTATTAAAGACAGTTAATACTCATTTTACTCTTTTGCCGACCAATTAACGCTCATGAAACCAATTGACGCTGGTTTTAATGATATTTTCAGCGGAAGATACTCAGTACACTCAACTTTGTTTCATATATATTTTTTACATGTGGCATATTAATTTTGTCAAAAAGTTTCCATGTTGGAGTCCCTATCTATATATCTGTGTTGAAAAGGAAAAAGTGCTTAAGTCGACTTAACCAAAAATTGAGATAAGTAAACCACGCTGATCTCCATAACGAAAAGTACCTCCACGCAAATTTTGAACGATTTTTCAGGAAGTTATAGACAAATTAATTTTGGTAATTCTTACTTTTGCATACAATTTCAAATTATTTTTAAACTTATAGCAGAAAGTGCTCTCCTGCAAAACGGTAAAATCAGACATAAGCAGTTTTCCCTATACAAGTCCCATATACAAGTCTCTTTCACCTGTCTGAGTGATTCATTTATCTATTTGCCGGCCATAGGCCAAACGGCTACAGATAGAAAGCGGATATCTTTGGGATGGTAAGACCTAGAGACCTAATATTGAAAGGTAGCTAAAACAAATTTAAACGAATGTAAGCGATTTGGACAATGGGGACTCCAGTGGGGCCAGAAATTGGTATATTTTTACCATTTTTTCTTATTTTATTTTGGGTCGACCACAGATACATCTTTGAAATCAAGAGACTCGAAATTAGGCGCATTTAAAAGTTCATTAAAAGATATTTTTGATGTTGTTTGGGTGTTTTTCGAAGTTCGAACCCTAGACAACCTTGAGGACCCAAAATCGAATGTACCAAAATCGAATGTACCTTTAACTCGTTTGTTATAACTCGGTAACGGAGAGGACTAGAGTCTTGAAATTGGGCGCCTTTAAAAGATAATTTGAAAATATTTTTAGCGAGTTCAAGGGATTTCCGAAATTTAGACTTGGGACCCATTTGGGGACGCAATTTAGATTTTTGACCATTTTTTTTTTTTAAGATTTCAGTTAATGAGGGCCATATCTTTGGAATGAGTCGACCTAGAGACTTAATATTTGAAAGATGATTTAAAATTATTTTTTACGTGTTGAAAACCCAAACCTCATTTTTATCATATTTATTTTTTTGCTGTGGATTTCAATAACGATAAATGAGATCTCATAGATGAGATTTTGAAAAATATTGACCTAAAACCGGAAAAGAGATATCTTAATATGAATATCAAAGATGGTCAAAAAAATGTTTACGTGTTTGATAGATTTTCGATAATGTATAGATTTGACATAAGACTCTCTTAGGTTCAATGTTTGGCTTCGGTATTAATTATACTAATTTTCATTAAAACTTAATTAGTGCTACAAGTTCCCACCAAATTGTAGAGTACTAATACTTTAAGCGAACATATAACATAATATTTTTATTTTTTCCAATACAAAAATATCAAATTACACAACACTAAAAAGCAAACTGTATACTTGTTAGCAGGTTTGAGGCATTAAAATGGATTTATTATTTATTTTTTTATTTATGAGCAGACGAAGACGATTGCATCTTTAATGTCTTTCATCATTAATACAAATCAACTGACACGTTCGTTTCGTATTTAAGTGGACATCTTCCGCCTTCCTACTTATTTCATATTTGACCAAATCAGCTTTTAACCACCCAAAATAAAAAAAAAATCTGATTATGTAACTTCGCGTGCAGCAGAGACACACATAAGTACTCGTATGTATATGAATTCATAATGCTTTAAGTTAAAATCTCCTCAAAGATTTCATAATATGATGCAATATGGCGCATTTACTCGTATTGTTCTTAACAAGTTTTGCTATTTTTTCCTGTAGAAAATTTTCTTTGGTTGTTGCCAAAAAAAAATCATTCGTGACTCGATTGACATTTGAATGAGTACATTGAATATTCAATATGCAACTTTGTTAATAAAGGTAGTAGTTGGCTAAAAAAAAAAATAAGTTAAAAAAAACATAAAACAACAATACTAAATAGCTCTGACATTCCATTCATACATAACTCCTTTGGGGCTTAAAATAGTTTGCCACTGAAAAATTATTCGATTAACTTATTTTCAAGTAGTTTTTGTCTTTTTCGGCGCAGCTACCAGATACATTTGTTCGACTGACCTTTTTGGTGTTTTTCGTGAAAATTTGTTCAAAAAAGTGGTTTTCTTTTAACTTTTTTTACAAAAATGATCAAAATTATGTTTGTCGTGTTGGTAGACAGTTATAAGTTGTTTTTGCTTATTTTCATGTGTTTGAAAAGAGATTGAATGATTTAAATAAAAATTTGGTTTAAATTAAGTTATTGCAATAAAGTGGCATTTTGTTGCCTTTCACATATCTATTTTTGTTCCCAACGTCGATGGATTGTTTTACTCAGGTACCAAAAAAATGTTAAGGCAAGGGCCAAATTATAATATAAAAACAAAGGCACCGCTATAGCAACAGATATAATATATGAGAAGGCGTAGGCAATATAACACCTTCTCTGCTAATGTTCTTATCCAAATCTTCCGTTTCGAAAAGCAATCTGGATGGGAATTCTTTAATCAAGATCCAAGAAAACAAGAAAGAACGCTAAAGACAAGTATCCTGTAAGATATCCCTGTACCCAATCTTTATGTACCTTTAGTTAGGTCTTATCTTAGTACCATATTTAATTGTATTGGATTTTCCTACAAAAACTCCAAAATATGGGGTAATTTTGTTTGGGGCTACACCTAAAATTTTTAAGGGTCCTATCCACGTTAGAGATATTTCATTGTAATTGTCATTGCCATATATTTATACTAATTTTAGAGGTCCAATTGAATCACAGATATAAGGACTTTTTATGCAAAGACCCAAAATTTTGGAGGTAGTTTTTATAGGGCATTGCTACCTTCTAAAATGGAACTAGAGAAAAACCGTTTGTAAGGGACAACTTGAAAGCTCAGGAAAGTCTAAGTTTCACATTAGTGGCCTTGTCTCTACACGTCTGTCTGTCTTGCTGTCTGCCATATGAAGAGGGCCACTATATTGGAAACGTTTATACTCTGCTGAGCCGATCAAATCGAGTCATTTACAAAGCTGGTACAGCTCGTGCCCCATTTTAAAGGGTAGCCACTCATACAAATGGAGGTATACGACCCATTTTTGTGTAAATGACCCAAACTGTGACCCATTTTTGGTTGCAGACATCATGACTGGACTAAGAAAATAGACTTAACTAATGGTAAATAACAGCTGCCGAGTCGATTAGTTTGGTTAGCACAAAGTATTCTTTAACCTAGAAAAGCCGGTTTGTAACTGTTTTTTTGAGACCAATATCTATAACACTCGAAGGCGATTAAATGACAAGTAGCATTAAATAGTGGGGTGAATTTGCGAAAAACCAACTTTTTTTAATGTCGACTTCGGCCCGGCGTGCGAAAATGCTTGTGTCTGTTGACAGTCCAGTCACTTGTAAAAATTTTTGCCGATTTCGATCGGACAATTAACAATTTTCGTTCCCACAACGGCGTCAAAAATTGATAAAAAGTGGCATGTTCAGAAAATGACACATGGTATAGCCTCCAAACAAATCTTCCGGGGCCAATTTCAGAATTTTTATAGGACAAAAAATTGATGACCACTGGCTCAAGACAGTCTAAGTTTCATAATTAGTGGCCTCTCTAATAGTCTCCGAGCTAACCGTTTTTATACGGTAACAGCATGACAGACAGACGGATGGAAGAACAGACATAGTAAATTGCCCTCCGTAACAATACGAAGTGTGATCTACCATGCCTCCTTCATATCTGTTATATAGATTTGTACAAACTTTATATTTCCTTTTTCTCTTTGGGTATAACAAATTTGCCCCTTTAATGAAAGAGTAAACCAATTCCAGATCATACGATAACCTACTAAGCCTCACGTTTACCCACGTCATCGAGTCTAGGTCCAAAGTCTATGGTCCCTTTCCGGTATATCCATCTTAAAGCGAGCCTTCAATCGAATCGACAGCGATAGTTTAGGTCTGTCAAATCGAGCAAAACACGAACAACATGTCATTATTTTTAATCGAAGTGGTCTACATGAGTTTTGGAAATAGCCAGAAGTTTTGGCACACACTAATTTTGCCAAGTACTTCAAGCGAATGACGGTAAGGTATTCAAGGAAGCATTAATACTTGAAGCTCGATATTTGAAAACTAAAATATAATAATAAAATCAGTACAGTTTTTATCATAAATTAAATTTTTAATTGAAATTGGTACCAACAGATTAATGTATAATTTTAACTTTTGAGGCCCATAAGAATACATAACAAAATTGTCAACAGTTCTTTTAAATTTTGTCTAAAATTTAATTAAATAATTAAATGGTGTTCAATAAAAATAGATGACATTTAACTCTAAAATTTACTTAATTTGGATGTGAGCATCGTCTGTTGGAGGTCGATGGTCGACCAGGGAGCTCTTCGTTTTCAACACGTTCGCAACCTTCTTTCAACAATTTATACCAATCAAATGTTGTTGACTTTGGTAGAGCTCGGTGCCCGTAAGCCTCTCCTTCAACATTTTTATTCCATTTATTCCATTCAGAAAAAAAAATTTGATACAGGTTCTTTGTTCAATTTTTTGAATAGGTAAAAATCGAAGACGATCCAAAACACGTGCTAGCAAAGCATCTGTCAACAATTAAGTGAACATTCAAAATGGCCGAGCTTGTCGGCATAAGTGAGAGAGACATGAGTACCAACATAACGCCACAAAAAAATCAAAATTCGAATATACGTAACCCGCGAAAATTCAAAATTCACGATAATGTTTGAACACACCTCGTATATCTCTAATACAAACCGGACTTACATATTCATTTAAGAAAAGTTAACGTTTTTTCTTGTTTTTTACTTAATTTAGGAAAAAATGTTGTCTACTACATAAATCTGAAATTTATATTAAATTTTTTCGTGAGTGTCGGGACTAGAACCACTTCCTGTTCCGCCCGCCAGTTTTGAAGCTCTTATAAAAGTTACTTTACCTATATTGGTTTCTTTCTAAAACTAGACAACCACAACAAAATCACATATGTTCTACTCACTCTTTTAGGGAAAGCATCAATATTTGTATTTCTTTTTTTAATATTTTATGTACCTACTTGCATATCTATTTTATTGACTTTACTTCATCAAGAATAAATAACATTTCAGTGCATTTTAAATACTTACAAAAAATACTTGAAAGATCTTAGAGTTTTTAAATCACTTCTAAGGCATAAGTGCACTCAAACCTGTGCTCTCAAGTCTAACAGACAATCGATTCCAGCTCATAAATAATTTATTTAAAAAAAAACTAATTTGTAAACAAAGTAACATCCTATAATACCCATGTATGTACAATATATTTAGTTTCTCTTTCAATTAAATAAATTTCATGCTTTATTATGAACCTCAGACAACAATTTTTTTGAGTGTGTACACAAAATACAAAAAAACAAGGAAAAAACGTTAACTTCGGTGGAACCGAAGCTGAAATACCCGTTACACAACACTTTTAATAGTTTATATGTTCACCAGGTGCTTAGATTAAATTTCACGATGAATTTGGTCAAATTTGTATGGAGGCTTTATGTTATATTTGCCCGATCCTTACCATATCGAAGTTGTTCACTTAGGTGGACATTGGAATTGATTTTACCAAATTTAATTGAATTCATTCAGAAATAATAAATGTTTTCATATAAAAACTCGAAAATGGACGGTAAGTTTGTATGGATGCTATACATAAAAATGGGCGTGGCGCCTTAGATTCGATATTGGATGACATAAAAAGTGTTCTTACCCTATTTGCATTAAATATATTCATAAATAATACGTATTTTCATACAACAAATCGAAAAAGTGTTGTAAGTTTGTATGGGAGCTATATCTGAAAATGGGCGTGGCAACATTCTTTGATATTGAATGCCATTAGAAGTATTTTTACCCTATATTGTAGTAAAAACATTCATAAATAATACGTATTTTCATACAAAAAGTCGAAAAAAGTGGTAAGTTTGTATGGGGGCTATATCTTAAAATGGGCGTGGCAACATTTTTTTGATAACGAGATGCCATTAGAAGTATTTTTACACTACATTGTACTAAAAGCAATTCATAAATAATACGTATTTTCAATGCAAAAAGTCGAAAAAGTGGTAAGTTTGTATGGGGGCTATCATCTTTAAAATGGGCGTGGCAACATTTTTTTGATAATGGATGCACATTAGAAGTATTTTTACACTACATTGTACTAAAAGCATTCATAAATAATACGTATTTTCATACAAAAAGTCGAAAAAAAGTGGTAAGATTGTTTGTATGGGGGCTATATCTGAAAATGGGCGTGGCACCTTGGTTCTGGTATACAAAGTAACTAGAAGCACAAAAAGCTTAAGTTTAAAATTTCAGGTCAATACCTTTAAAACTTTCCCAGTAACAGCCATCGCAACAGACAGACAGACGGACAGACGGACAGACAGACAGACGGACAGGACAAACGGACATGGCTAAATCGATTCGTCTCATCGAGCTGATCAATAATATATATACTTAAAACTTGTGGGGTCTCCGATGTCTCCTTCAATGCGTTGACTTTCTCAATAAAAAATTTCTGCTAATATACCCGTTTACACATTTGTGTAACGGGTAATAAAAAATGAAAAACTAATCAAAAACTATTGAAGACTTCCTCTCTTTTCTCTCCTCACTCACAAAAATTGTCTAGAATAATTTCACAGGGCTATTATTATAATCATTATTATTCACTGATTAGACTGGCTTGTCTTACCCCACACAGAGCTGAAAATGAGAAAAAGATACACGCAACAATTACAACAACAACAACAACACTAACAACAATTACAATAATAACAAAAACAACAACAACAAGAACAACAAAAATAGAAAAGTACAGCATCATTATTATCATTATGAACAAGAAACATATATGTATATGGTCATTATCAACGTCATTATCACAACATAATCAACATGCAACAACAACAAAAAAAAGAAGAAGACAACAACAAAAACAAGAAGAATAAAAGTATTTTTTTGATTAATTATGCTTGTCAATGTGCGTAAGTGAAGCAATACATGTAGGTGGGTAGTTTGAAGAGTTTATTTTAAATCATAAATTTTTCTTTTTTTAACTTAACTATTATAAAACCACCCTCTTATGTATATATTCACAATTACAAGTGACTTTTTGAATGTATCTAAATATGCGCTTGTGTGTGTGTGTGCGCCTTCTAGCAAGATTTATGTGTCAAAAAAATAAAAAAATAAAAGAAAAGAAAAGGATTGCCTGCACCATTGGAGACAATAACACCATCGAAGTTTGTATTGCCTTTAAGTTGTACACAAACACTCAATCAAATATTTTGACTGCTACGCTGTAGTAGAATCAGCAAAAATATAATTCTGTGGTGTGTGTTCAATATTTGGCATGTGGCAATATGCATAGCTAATGTATCTGCGTATCTCCAGTTGTGCGTTAATGTATTTCAAATGAAACAAAAATAAAAAAAATAAATGCTTTGATCTTTAACTGCGCTTTAATGAATTTGTTATGTAGCATTTCAGATAAACGAATGATGTCCTAATACAATTTCTGCAAATGAAAACCGAAATATAATTTGAGTATGAAGAATGCAAAAAGTATCTTAGGGATCCATTAAGTTATTTTATGCCGAACAGAGACATATCGTTCAGAACATACAGACAGACAGTCAGTTGGAAATTGATACAATTCGGATTTGGTTATTAATCAAAAAATCATATTTATATATGTGTTTTACTAGCATATACCCGCGGCTTTGCTCACGTTTGGTTTCTTTTGCTTTTACTTTTCGACTAAATAAAAATTGTTCAAAAAATCTACTTCGGGTCCACCAGGTCCAATTTTCGGAAATCCTTTGAAATCTACATCACCAACTTTCAAGTCTACTTTCATTCATTCGAAAAAATTAGCTTTTCCGATTTCAAGATTTCGTCTTAGTGCTCACCTGAATTCTAAAAAAAGAGACGAAGCTTATATACCTGTTAAATTATTTGAAGTGGATAGATCTTCGTATGCATCATTTGTATTAAATTATATCTTACAATAGTAAACAAATTAACAATATTCTTAAAAATTTAGAAATTCGCGGTCCGATTTGAACCAATTTTAAACTGAAAGATTTGGCATGATATAAGAAACATTTTTATCATATTTGAAGCTATTCGCTTTATAAATATATTTTTTCTTATAAAAACTTAAGAAAATGTTGTACTTTTGTATGGAAGCTATACCTAAAATTGGGCGTGGCACATTGATTTTAACATATATAGTACATAGGACCTAGAAAAGCTTAAGTTTTTAGTTTGAGCGTAATATCTTTTTAAACTGAGCGAATAAATCGCGCAATAACAAACAGACATACGGACAGACAGACGGACATGGCTAAATCGATTCGTCTCGTCGAATATACCTGAATATACCTGTTTTACACTATGTGTAACAGGTATAAAAAAAAAATTATATATTTATATAAAAATCAAAAATTCTATTTTGGGTCCCAGGTCGAAATTTTGAAAGTCCCTTGAACACGCTTAAAATAGTTTTTAACCATCTTTCAAATGCGCCCTGTTTCAAGTCTCTACGTCTATTCAATCCAAAAATATGGTTTTTCCACTTTCAAAGGCCCCGGTCAAAATTATACTCCCGTCAACTGAAACCAAAAAAAAAAGTCAAGTTTGGGTCCTGCTGCTGGACCGATTTTGAATTTAAAATACCCCTCCCCCTCCCACCGCCCCGCCCGTTTTTTAAAAAAATATTTTTTTTATTAATATATGTATAAGAAAGTAAGCAACAAAGAAACCAAACTAAAGAACAAATATTTTAAGAAAAAGTTTAAGATACTTTTCCTGATCAGAAGAATTACGAGTCTCTAAACTCGCCAATGTTTTAATAATTACTTTATACCTTAACTTATCAATATCAAACCCAATTGTCACAGTTGAGCTCTGCATCAACTTATTTTCTAGGATTCAAAAAAACAAGTCATGAAAAATTCCGTAAACAATTTTTTAATTGATTTCTTGATTTAAACGATTTCTCGCAAATTGAAAATGCCTAGACTGATGTGCTTGACCAATTTCTATGTTAAAAACCCTTTTATTACTTTCTTCAGGTATAACTTCGCGAAGATTTACTTAACAGTGCTCTATTAAAACCTTAATCAAAACTGAACTAAAGCTCACAAGTGACTGACGTTTGACTCTACACGAGCGTGTTCGGTTACTGTCACTTTTTTGTTTTATCTGTAATTCTCCAAATTTTAGTAATTCCAAATATTTTATGATGTTTCCAAAAGTTCCAGAATACTATGGTTGTGACTGTAAGTTAGGTGAGCTGGCCCATTCTATTTCTTTAGTTCAAATACTTGGATAAATGTGACGATTTGTATTTGTGTCGGTTATATGGGTATATACCCCAATAAAAAGCAACTAACGATTTAAATATTTGTAGCTTAGATATAAAAGTTTGACATACTATAGGATGTCGCTTTTTTTGTGGCCATTCGATAGAAATCAATCATATATCTCTCACCGTTAAATCAGCGTTCGAAATAAACTTTTCCTTTCCTTGCAAATTTTTATTACCACGCAAACCCTCTTCATTTGACGAAATTTTATGAAACTTCATTTTAAATATTGATAAACCCTGAGGTACTATACACCTGAAAACACTTAAATTTTTTTTGGCAAATACATGTCGTTGTGTCAAATGTTAACTAAAATCAGTGCAAATAACGTCTGTTTGTAAACATTTAATAAAGCCACGGTTAACTAAGGATTTGTGTTCCAACAGGTCTAAAGAAACCATGCTGAGCAGAGAAAAAAATTGATTTACATGAAAATTGAAATTGTTCAGAAATAAGTTTTGTTATTGCGCATAACTTTGCAATTCCTCCAGAATTCGAAACATCCAATTTACAGTCCATCTTATGAAGGGGAATTATAGCAAAGAATCAAATAAGGTTCATTATCGGTTCCAGAAGAATAACTGAGTTTGAGCGAGACTAAGTAATAAATCTTCTCTAACAACAAGGTCACATATATTGTGCACTTGTGAACAAGATATGCTAGCCCACTTAGGGAATAGAACGAGATTGAATAGACAGATTAAACATATGCAAATAAATTTGATGCTTCTGTAGAAGATTTTGCGGTGACTTTTTAAAATAACATATTTGAAGTATACAATAAAACACTTTGTAAAGTCTGTCTTACTAAAGCAGTGATCTAGAACACGCGTTCCGACCAAAGTGTTTGTTATAGTTAAAATCAATTTAAAAGTAGAATGATACTTTTCTCGGGAATTCTAACTGGAGCAATTCGTGAAACGTAAGCACAATCTATTGGAAAAAATTTTAATGAAAGTTTTTTAACAGAGTATCAAAAAATCCAAACGTACTGATGAAATCTTGGATTGAGAATTTTCACAATTTAACCAAGACGCTCTATTTAAATTAAAATCTCAAAGACGAGAAAGCAATCTTACGAATGTTATAGTTTAAAAATAAATCATATTAGCCTTTAGATACGATTTATACCCGTCACACATAATATGAAGATTATTTTCATTTTGTCAGAAAGTTTGTAACGCAATAAAGGAGACATCGTAGACCTTATATATATTCTTGATCAGCAAGAAAAGACAGTCAATCTAGCCATGCCCGTCTGTCTATATTTATGCGTTTTATTCGCTTAATTTTAAAGATTTTGATCTGAAATTCGAAACTTAAGCGTTTCTCAGTCCTAAGCTGTTCAAGTGCCAAGCAAATTTTTTGATACAGTCCCTCTACAAACTTACAATTTTTTTCGATTTTTTGTACGAAAATAGATATTATTTATTAATTTATTCACTTCAAATTGGATAAAAACACTTCTAATGTCGTCCTATGTATACTCTACTGGTATGATATAGACGAGGCCACTATAACCTATAGCCCTATACAAACTTACCCACCCATTAAAACGTGACCCCATTATTGTGTTCAAACTTTGGTTGTATCGGACTTTTGAATCCAAGCCATTTCCAAATTTTACCTAAGCCACTGATGATCATAAATGAAATAATTCAAAATCTGCCGGCTGTTCGAGCTTCGATTCCACAGATAACTGTCGATATTCCATGATGTCATACCGAAGAGGTGGAGAGATGCTTGAAAGAAGAGTTTGGTTTTCAAAAATTTGTTTCAAGTTTTTTTGTTTGAGTATTTTTCTGTAATGAATAATATATTAAAATTTAAAGGTTAGAATTTTATCTTCTATTTTTTCATATTTTTTTAAGAAGATTTCAGTTCTAATTTGGCTATTATCGCAAGAAGTTTTTTTTCCAGTTCCACTGTATGCTCACACCGGTTTAAACCACAAAAAATGAACATTCACCTGGAATAGGGAGAAAAAGTATTATAAAATAATCTCCTCCTAGGTCCTCCTTCAAAGGAAAATTCCCGGGGCGGCCCTAAGGAGGCCCTAGATGGCAGGGGATGTTTTAAATTTTTTCGAATTCGCCGCCGCTTAAGCAATCCATAATTTTAAATTAATTTATTTACGCTAAATAACTTGAGTGCATTTCAATGTCTTAACAAAAAATTGGTTATGCCTATAGCAATCATAAACAACCCGCATAAGATAATAGTTTGCACATTTAGGGCCGCATATCTATCATCTTGTTGCAATCTTTTAACTTTCTTTGGGTGTAGCATATTTTTCAAAAAAAAAGTTAAACTAACAATTCTGTCTACGCTTTCGAGATTTATTTTATTTTATTTTTTTTCTTCAAAATTTCAAAACATTTTAAATGATTTTGCTTGTTAAATTGCCTACGCCTTAGGCCAATTTGCTTGTTGCATGACATGGGTTAAGGTCTAACAACTTGTTGCCGTTATTGTTGTTGTTGTTGCTGTTATATTTGCTGCTTAAGTTGCCACATATTAGTAACATTATTGTCGCATTTTGTCGCAGCTGCAACATTTCATTTTCAGCTTAGACAGACAGCTTTTGGTTGTTTTGTCGACACCAAGAGCAGACATTAAAGTTGTTTTCAAAACTTTCACTTGCTATGCTAATTTTCGTGAAAAATAATAAATAAAAAAAAATAAATTTTTAAAGGCGTATTTTTGTTTAAATTATCCTTTTTTATATATTTTGAGTTTAATGAACTTTTCTAATGTTTTTATATTTTTTTTCCAAATCATAAATATATGAACGGATATACAGTAATCTACTACTACTCTGTGTATCTATCAGATACTTTTTGATTAATTTATATTTAATTGCTATTAAATTGTTTGCTTTGATTTAATGTTAGGCGTTATAATCAAACACGATTTTATAGTAATCAAAATATTTTTATAGCAATATAAAATTTATAGAACATATATTGTATGTGTATTTATAGAACCTCAATCTCGAGCGTTGACACCTTTTGGCGTTATTAAAATAAAATACAAAAAAAAATATTTCATAAATTCTTAAACAACATTTTGCTGCATTTAAAGTGTCATAATGATTTATGTTGCATCAATAAAATGCTATTATAGAAAATAAACTATAGCAGATACATATCTGAAATACTGCAGCATTTTGTTCTGAAGGGGTTACGGCGCGTAAAAAAATAATTTAGTTTTTATATGGAAAATTTTTAGTGTTGTTTTAATTTTTATGTATTGGAAAGAGAAAATATAATAAATTTTATGGAAATATGAGCACCTTAAATAAAGATAAATATATATTTATGATTCGAAGTGGGCGTAGATTTGAACGAAAGCGTAGAAGGTGTAAATGTTCTTAAAGAAATGTCAATTTAAAACAAAAAAGTCTATAGAAGAATTTGGAGTTTTCAGCTTAGAATAGTTTAATGAAATATTTAATATTAGCGTGGGAAGCACCTGTTCTTCTCTTCTTCATAATTTTCAAACATATAACTTTACTAAATTTCAATAAATCAAGTCTGAAATCTGAAATTTAAGCGGCCTTAACAAAGTGACTTGTCATCAGTACCGAAAATAATATTTTTCCTATATACATTCTGTAAAATATTTACCCGGAAACCGTTTTTATTTGATTATCATGGTGTGGTTCACTCCTTCTTTCTCACGGATGTTCAAACGGCTATTAAGGATTTATTATTATTTATTCAATTTGTGGCACAAACGCGAAATCATCCGCAGAAATCGGCCGGAATTGTGAAAGAACAACTCGTGAATTTTGCACGACGACAAGGCGTACAAAGCTAAACACTCAATAAATACCATGGAGCATTCACCATATTCGTCTGCTCATTTTTTCCTGTTTTTAAACTAAATTTACCTCTTCGGGAATGGGGCTTTGAGTCGATCAATGCCATCAAACAAAATTCGCGAAAGAGCTGAATTCCATACATCTGGTGGTCTCTGAGGGGGCCATGGAAGGTTGGACTAGCCGCTAAAATCGTTGTATTAGCTTAAATGGAGCGTATTTTAAAGACGATACAATAATTTTTTTTTATCTAATTTCCGGGTACTTATTTTACAGAATGTATGTATACCAGGTCTTTAATCTTAATTTTTTACATTTTGTTCGTAAACTGACCTTCTAAGCTGATTATAATCAGAGAAAACTATGGCGGCTATATGCAACAGTGATACGACTTCAATCATGTATTCTACTGCGAACAAGGGTTGCAAACATGGGTTGACTGCATCGTTTCATAATAATTCCATTTTTCATAAAAAAAACTCAAAAATTAGCGGAAGATTTGTGTGGGGACAATATGCTATATTAGGCCCACCTCAACCATGAGTCACTTTTAAACATGAGTAGTTGTTAAAAGTGTTTCTTACCATTTTTGACATAAATCGCTTCCTAAATAAACCATTTTTCATTCAAAAAAAAAAAAAAACTAAAAAATTTGTATGGGCGCTAAGCTTAAAAATGGGCATGGCACCTTGGATTTAACGTGTCAACTTTGGGCTTCGAATTAAGTTTAAACTTTTAGTTAAATTTCTTAAAAACTGATCGAATGAAATAATATACTGCTGTGATCAAACGTAGGACAAATCGTTTTAAATTTCCTGGGCATTAGGAAACGGGCCATTTTTACACCCGTAACACCCAGTATAAACGGGTATATTCTGTTTGTCTGAAAGTTTGCAACGCATTAAAAGAGGCATCGGAGACCCCATTAAGTAAATGTATTATTGATCAGCTCGTCCGTCTGTCCGTCTGTTTGTAACTATGCGATTTATTCGCTTAGTTCAAGGATATTGACCTAAAATTCGAAACTTAGGCTTTTCTCAGCCCTATGCAGTTAAAGTGTTAGAATAAATGTGACACGCCCAGTTTTAGGTATAGCTCCCATAGAAATCTAAAGCCAATTTTCGAATTTATATTTTTTTCCTTGATTTTCCTTAAGTTTTCAGTACATTAACTGACATCTTTGTCAAATTTTGAGACCATAGCGTCAGTAGTTAATGAGGCAACCCACCCCTGATTTTTTAATTGCTTTGGCGTGGTCGCGATCTCGGATTGGTTCACAGTTTCAGGGTCGTATGCATAAATCCATGTCTCATCTTCAGTAATAATGCGTTTGATGGCGCTATGATAGTCAGAAATCATGGTTTCACAGACGTTAACACTAGAATTTTTTTAACGTGTTGTTTTTGTACCAAACGAGATGAGTCGCGCTTGAGACCTAATTGGTCTTTCAAAATCAATTGAATTCAACCAAATGATACTTTGGTGATGTCAATAAGGTCTCTAATTGCCAATCTATGATTTTTAAGCACTAAATCCTTGATCTAGTTGATCTGGTTCTTATAGATAGACGTAGATGAACGACCAATAAAAAACATTGGGTCTCGACAAAACATTAACACCAAATGTTTTTTTATACCCGCCACACATAGTGTGAAGGGTATATTCAATTTGTCGGAAAGTTTGTAACGCATTAAAGGAGGCATCGGAGACCCCATAAAGTATATATATTTGAAACTTAAGATTTTCTCGGGAACGACTACTTTGTATGTTAAAACTAAGGTGCCACGCCCATTTTTAGGTATAGCCCCCATACAAACGTACAGCTTTTTTTAAAGTTTTTATATGAAAATCGTATTTATTTATGAATAAATTCACTTCAAATAAGGTGAAAACACTTTTAAAGTCATCTAATGTTAAAATCATGGTGCAACGCCCATTTCCGGGTATAGCCCCCCATACGAACTTTCCACTTTCTTTTCGATTTTTTTATGTAAATAGTTATTATTTAGGAATGTATTTGCTACGAATTGATTAAAAACACTTCCTATGTCAACTAATATCAATACCAAGATGCCACACCCATTTATAGGTATAGTCCCCATACAAATATCCCGCCCATTTTTGTAAGAAAGTAGTTTTTATTTATGAAGATATTCACTCCAATCCGGGTAAAATCACTCCTACTGTCATTCTTTGAATGTACTAGCGATATGACAAGGATCGGGTCGCTATAACTTACAGACCCTATATAACCTTCTACTTTTTTATTTTTTCAAGAAATTTTTTGTTATGTTATGTAAAATTTTACATATATACTTCTAATATGAGCCCCAACTTGAGATGTCCCCACCCAACCTCTTTGCGGACAATAATGTACGTCACTGATGATCATACAAATTTTGTGTGGTGGGTATTTGAGCTTCGGTTCTTACCGAAGCTAACGCTTTTTTTTTTTTTTTTTTTTTTAAGACATGTTTTTCACTCATTTTAAAAATCGAAAAATGTTTTTCTTGTTGTTGACTGAAAATACTCGTGCCTCATTAACTAATTACGCTACGGTCTCAAAATTTGACATAGATGCCAGTTAAGGTCCTACCAACTTAGGGTGAAGAAATGGCCCGATTCATAATGCCTGGAAAATTTAAAACGATTTGTCTTACTACTTTTTGATCACAATAGTATATGCTTTTGAGGGTCTATATTGTCTCCATCAATGATTTACAAACTTTCCAAGAAACTGATTATACCCTTCACACTATTGGCGGGTATAATGAGTATAACTTTTTAAAAAAAGTCTAAGAGAAAGGCATACTTTACTCTCTATGGTTTTGTTATTTAAACACATACATATATCTTGTTTTGAGTACATTTGACTTGGTTCAAAAACGCTTTAATTTCGATATTTAAAAAATTGGAACTTTAATTAAGAATTTTGTTTTCGATATTTCGGCTACAATCACGCTCTTTCTTCGTTTTACAGTTTCAGACAGTGCTCACCTCTATCTTAAGCACTGGCTTGATCGTGTTAAAAATAAGTATTTCTGATCGAAAGTGAAAAGTTCATATCGAACAACAAAACTTATTAAACAGCCCAATATAAGAATTAAACTCTCCTCAATATTAAAAAAAAAACACTTCAAGAAAGTGAAAACAGGAAGAGTCATATTATTATTTGTGATTATAATTTTATAATTGTATTTTTTTTTTTTTTTTTTGGTTATTCCCTTTTTTCAAACAACGCAATTAATTTTATTTTTATGTCGATTTTGTTTCTACTTTTCAGAAAGTCATGGCAGTTCTTGACCTTGTCAACACTTTTGTGAATTATCATGATTCATTAAAGTTTAACGCTCGCATTCTCCATTTAAATTTAATGATGCTCAATTTGTTTTTTTTTTTTTTAAATAGTATAATTAAATTAATTGTTTTATTTGTTCTGAGTTAGGCTTATTATTAGAAATGCTGACATTGATAAATTAATTTTGAATTCTCTTTTACCATTTTTTTTTTTGTTGGGATACAAAATAAAAATTGAAGCGAATTAATTTACTTTGTAGAGGCATACATACATTTCAAAACAAAATGGTTCGTTAGAACTTTTTTATTTATTTAATTTGTTTGAGTGATTTAAAAATCATCAAAACAAAATTGTACAAAAAAAAAAAAAAATATATTTGCAAGAAAAAAAATTTTCTTTCTGTAAAACTGCAGCTTGAATACTCTTTGTAATCAGTTTGAGTGATTATTCAATAGAGCCATGCATCGATTAAATCAGAAAAACTGAGATAATAGACTCGAAATTGACAGATCATATATAAATATACTCGATTAAATGGTAAAACTCTAAAGCGATTACACAAAGATTCGGTTATCCGACTGTGCTTTTGCTCAATCGCATCACACCGAGTATCCGAGTAGCAACTTAACCGAATATAATATCCAAGACCGAAAAACACTAGTCGAACAATACCAAAGTCAGTCAAGTCGAATCAAGTTAATCGTTCGCTAGCAGCTTATTTGAGTTAATAGAATCAGTTTTATTTCGAGTATTCAATATAATCGTTTTGAGTTAATTGGTTTATCTAGAATATATTTGCTTTAGGGTCTTTAAGTCAAAGGCTGTTAGGCAAAATGCATATACAAATGAATATACCATTCCTTTTATGTATAGAATTAGTCCAATAAAACAACGACTACAACAAACTACAACAATTTGAAAGAAAAAGTTGTTGCCAATTTTTAGCAAACAAATCACGAAATGATACGATACGATACGAGTATGATATGAACGTATGAATGACTACTAACTGCATGACGTACTGACTGACTGAATGAGGTGGCATTTGAATTGAAAAGGGGAAACAAGTAGCATTTTGCCACACTACCGCATGCCACACGCCAAATAAATGAACGACAATGACGACGTGAGTTGTACATATGGCATACGAGTATACGAGTGAGTGAGTTACATTATTCTTTATACGTATTCATATTTTGACCCATGGCACAATTTGCTTGCTCGCCACTCTCGAATTGAACATTGAATTTATTTTTTGGTGCAGCACGTTTTAACTGTTTTGCGAAGGTGTCAGCAGCGCTGGCGGTCAATTTTCACATCATATGTAATTCATTTGCATGACTTATTGTACGAGTATACACTATGTACGGTGGACTTGGCTACTTGTTCATTCGTTTGTGGATTCGTTCACTCATTCAATTCGTTTGTATGCAATTATAATTGTTATTATTTGAATTTTGTGATTGGTTTTTGGCAGTGAAATAGTCTCAAACTGTCATAATAGTGACTGAATATGGTGTTAGTCACATTGGAATGATTGATATGTGATATGCGATTTGGAGAAATTGTTTGTGAGTGTGCAAAAAATTTCATTTTATATGTTTTTGGGAAAGTATTTTACTTGTTTGTTTGTGAAATTATTAACGAAAGTAAGTTCTATATAATTTGCTAGATAATACCTGTGGTTTTTTACGTGCAAACCCTTCGGACACATTAAAGTTTTTAGGCACTTCTCATTTTTTTTTCCGGTTCAAAGACCCACATTGAGCTCTTATTTTAAATTGTGAAAAATCTTGACTAACTGTTTACCCATATTATAAAAGGATTTGTAATAATTATTTAAATTTTTGTTGTGTGTGCTCCGCTGCGCCACTGGTCCAAATTTCAGAAACCTGATAGTTTCAGAATAGGTAGAGCTGAAGTTACAGATTTGAGGTCAATATCTTTTTCGAGCAAAAACGCATTGGGTCTCCGATGCCTCGAGCAATGCATTACAAACTTTCCGAAATTCTGATAACACCCGTGATACTATGTGTGGCGTGTTTAAGAAAATTTACAAATTGTTTAATTTAGATTTTTGGTTTTTCGGTCCCCAGCTGGGTCCCAGGTCCAAATTTCTGAAATCCATTGAACACGTCAAAAATCATTTTTGAACATCGTTCAAATGTGCCAAGTCTCTCAAATCGAGTCTACTGGATTCCAAAAATATCACCTTTCCGGTTTTAGGGCCTCAGTTTTCCCCTTATCAAGATTGTCCAAAATCTCATCTAAGTGATCACCTACATCGTAATTTAAATCTACAGCAAAAAAAAAAAAAAAAAACAAAAAATTATATAGTTAAAATTGTTGATTTTTATCCCTCGCTGGGCTCCAGGTCCCAATTTCGGATACCTTCCAAACAAAAGTGTTAAAAAAAAGATGATTCATATTGGGCTCTTAACTCTTTGGACAGTCGGACAAACTTTCGACGCTAAAAATTCAAGTTCATGAGACCCATAAGTTCAATTTTTTTTAAGACAGACCATTTTTATAACATTTTAAAACCTAGTGTTTCTACATACATTCAAGCATGACTGAAGATACAACTCCACATTGTAGAAATTAAATGACTTCTTTTTTACTCTCAAAAGGCCATGGCCACACAATACTCAAGAGTCTGGTCAAACTCCATACTAACTAAATGCTTGGACGTCCCGCAGATATTGATCTTCTGTTATCTTTTGATACTACCAATTATTTGCAGAGCACACTTTAAATTTTAAAGGGCTCTTACCTCTAGCATTGAGTACATTTTGCGGATCGCCAAAAAGACAAAAATCGTTTAGATTCATCTATTTAAATAAAAAATACTATAGTGAGCTCTCGAATCTTTTAATGGATCAGCGTCTTGCTCTATTACATTTGGATACTTCATACTTACATGTAGTATATAAATGACTAGTAGAGAGAGGGCCATATTCGAAACTTAGATTCTTCTAAGACGTCAAGAGGTCACTTTCCAAATGTGTTTTTCTAGCACCATTTTAAGGGGTACCCCATTCAAACCAACACCAAATTTTTTTTCTCTTGAAAACATCTGTGTAATCTAGGAACTCTATATTTAGTAAGGATTATGCCTATGATTGTTCAAATGAAATAATCCAATGTGGGTTAGCCCCTATATAAATTCAACCTAATTTTTTTACTTTTTATAAAAATCCAATAGAGTAAAGTAAGGTATATAAAAATTGTGTGCATGATTTCTTGGGTAGAGCATAATCAGCGTTCTTTCTTTTTTCTGACTAACCCATTCGGGTTTGTCACTGGCTAGTCAGGGGCTGTGTGCAGAGTCGACCCAACGCCTAGTAACACTTTTTTTAGATAATTTTACACAGTTTGCCTAGCCCGTTCTCGTAAATGACTAGGCAGGACTATGATTATGACTGTGTGATTAATCGATTAATCAATGAGCAATCGACTATTTTGTATAATCATTTGATCAATTAGTTCAAGAATCAAAAATTGATTCATCAACGGTCAATAATGAAGTAGTTGATAAAGGTCAATTGTCTCGGCACTGATTAGCAAGCGTGATAAGAAAGATTTTTCAAAGTGAGAAGCAATAAAAAACAGGTCTTCAAAACTCGCCCAACGCCTACTTATCCGATACTGTCATGACCCATGCTTTTAAGCCATACATCAGGACATGCATTATCAGCGTCTTGTAGAGTTTAATTTTTGTTTTTCTGGACAGCACTCTACTTCGCATCTGGTTACCGAGACCAAAATAGCTACGGTTCGCAAGAGTGATTCTTCGTTTAATTTCCTGAATGGTGTTATTGTCGCTGTTTATATCTGTGCCCAGGTAGTCGAAGTTTTCTACAGCCTCAAACTGAAATTCTCTGTCCTCAAAGACCGTCTACATCGTGCAGATTGTCTGCGGGTAGATACCAAATACTTTGGCTTGCTCTCGTTCACAGTTAGTCCCATTGGAAGGGACTTTTTCCTATGTTCATTTTAACACTACAATCCTACAAAAGCTGATGCGTTCGCCTCTAAAATAGCCTGGGACAATTGCTTATGAGACGATCTTCAGTACCGCTGGGAGATTTTGTGTATTTATAACACTTTGCTCTCTACCTTCAAATATGGCAATGCATCTCCGGTTTTTTTGCGAGAAATGTGTAAAAAACTATTTTGATTAACATCACAACGAGTCAAATTCAAATTGGAGTACAATGTTATCTAACTAAATTTTAAAACATAATTTTTCAAACATCCAATTTAGGTAAAACTACAATCATTACCACTACCAAAAAGTGTCAAAACTAATTGTCTAACTTAAACGATACAGTAACCACTAAGCCATCTTAAATGGCTTTTTGGGGCGCTACCAACGAATCAACCCGAGTCCACAAAATCTACATGTCTAATATAATTACAAAAACCAAAAAATAGAAGAAAAAAAAGGCGCTAAACATTTAACACAATTTCAGACTTCAGTAAAGATTCGGGCTAACTGACTGACATAAAGTTGCATTCGACGACGAAGACGACGACAACGACGACGACTACAATGTTGCAACATTTAAGGCAAACAAGACACCAAGGAAACCACCTGCGAAAAATGTACATTATACGAGCGAAGAAAACATTTTCATATGAAAAGCGAAAACTTGAAAAGTAAAATATTTACCGCTAAATCGACAATCAGTGTTTGGGAGACGCTAGAGATGGGACTCACAATGTACATCGAGTCGAGTCGAGTCGAGTCAATTGAGAAGGTGACGTCGACGACTGACAGTCTATGCGACTGGTACCAATTTAGTACGCGAGATTTTTTTTTTTTTAGACTGTAAAACGTTAAGGTGGAGTCCAAGCCAAGTGTCGGCGGGGAGTCTTCGAAAAGCAAAAACAAAAATAAATAAATAATAGATGAAAAGCGTTGTGCTGTACGGAAAGGCAACGCAAAAGTGCGGCTATGTGAGAAATGCGACTTGTACAGTGGACCCTCGGTTAACGAACTTAATTCGTTCCAGAAACTTGTTCGTTATGCGAAACGTTCGTTATCCAAAACCGAATATTGCATATAAATCAATGTAAAATAAAATAATGCGTTCCAAGTCGAAAAAGTTAACGCTAAAATACTTCAATTTCAAATTTTATTAAAAGAAAGTTACATAACATAAACAAATAATTTAAAGTAACTGAATATTGGACGGAAAGAGACAATCTGAAATGAAAAAACAGAGAAAAAAATTCAAAAAAAATTACGTTTTTATGATACCTACATACATGCATACCTAGTTCTTCTTAAAGAGAAAGCTGTCTAGAGTCGTTTGGATTTGTCGACGCTTCAAAATTTGTTGAAAATGAGCCACAGCATTATCATTGAATAAATCTGTTGCACGTTTAGCCACCGCCTTATCCGGATATTTTTTAACGTATGATGCCACAGACTCCCACTTATTAATCATTTCTTTAATGGCACTAGACGTTTGTTTTTCTTCTGTTAGCTCCTCATCTGATAAAGTTTCTACCGCATCTTGTTGTTGTAAAGCACATTGGAGATCCATAAGCTCATCGGTAGTCAGCTCCTCACTGTGTTCTGCCACAAGCTCATCAACATCATTATTATCTACATCTAACGCCATCTGGTTAGCCAAAGAAACTTCAGATTCGCATTCAGCAAAGCGCTCCGGCCAGATTTTCTTCCATGAAGATTCGAGAGATCGCCTGGTAACACCTTTCCATGCCTTATCAATAATTTTGAGGCAGGCAACATTGTGGAAATGATCCTTCCAAAACTCTTTTAAAGTAAGATTGGTTCCTTCAGTCACTTCAAAGTAATGTTGGAAAAGTTCTTTAGTGTACAGCCTTTTGAAGTTGGAAATCACTTGCTGGTCCATAGGCTGAAGTAATGGAGTGGTATTAGGAGGCAAAAAGAGAATTTTGATGAATTTGAATTCTTCATTGAGATCATCTTGTGAGCCTGGTGGATGGGCAGTAGCGTTGTCCAAATCCATCTCAATCAAATATTTATTCACAGACGGTCCAAAGATTTTATTGACCCAATCAGTAAAAAGGTCACTGTCACCCAAGCTTTGGCGCGTGGATTCTCTGAATGATATACAAGTAGTGGTTTTATTTTCAAATCGCCGCTGTCATTGGCACAAAAAAGTAGAGTAAGGCGGTCTTTCATTGGCTTGTGGCCGGGCATTGCTTTCTCTTCTACTGTTATATAGGTTCGCTTGGGCATCTTTTTCCAAAAAAGACCCGTTTCGTCACAATTAAACACCTGCTGAGGCAAGTAACCCTCATTATCCACAAGTTTCTTGAAATTGCCGACGAAACTCTCTGCTGCCCTAACATCTGAGCTTGCTGCTTCACCATGCCTCCCAACACTATGGATACCAGTACGTTTTTTAAAGTTCTCGAACCACCCTTTGCTTGCTTTAAAAATTTCTTTTTCGGCTGTTGATGTTCCTGGTGTCTTTTCAAGAAGATCGCTGAATATCGTTTTCGCTTTTTCACAAATTATACTCTGCGAAATAGTGTCACCTTGCATTTGCTTTTCGTTAATCCATATAAGGAGCAGTCTTTCAACATCATCGAGAAGGCGTGATCGTCGTACACTTTACGCTTTTCACAAAACAAAAAAAAATCCAAATACATAAAAAATGTATATTTCAACACGTCTTATAATTGTGCGAACACGTGTGATGCAACGACGCTACTGAAACGAAAGCTAAACACCGAAACTTAACGCGCAATTCGGTTTTTCCCCTTTTTCGGTGGTTATTATGCGAAACTTCGGTCGTTAAGAAATTTTTTTTCGAAAAAATTTCGTTCGTTGTGCAAAACTTCGTTCGTTAACCGAAAATTTTTTTTCGAAAAAATTTCGTTCGTTATCTGAAATGTTCGTTATCCGAGACGTTCGTTACCCGAGGGTCCACTGTACCTTGCAACAACTACCGCATCCAGTTATGGCGTGTGCAACATTTACCTCTTTGCTTCAAACGTTTATTTGTTTTTTTGTTTGTTTGTTGTTATTTTTGTTGCTGGTGTTGCATGTGCATACAAAGTTAAATATTAAAGTTGTTTTTGTTGATTTTGTTGTTGTTTTCGGAAAATTGCCTGATTCGCGAAATCAAACAAACAAACAAATACAACGATAAAAAAATTTAATCAGTTTGTGACCAGCGTGCTTGAAATAGAACAGCTGCTTTTGTGATGAAAGTTAACGGTTCAAAATTTGTTGTCAAATGATCTCCATGTTTCAGAGCTTTAAGATAATATTCGTTCAAGTAGCTAAACTGTATGGAGACAAGTTAAGTCCCGGAAATATCGTAAGAACTCACTATCCCAGAGATTCACTTGTTAGAAAACATGATACAATCCTAGAATTTTGACTCGAAATCTAACTACCGATAGACAGAGGAACAAAGCTAATACAATTTAATGAAAATATTGCTGTGTCTACTGGGATACTTTCAAAAAAAATCTCTTTTAATAATGTTCAATAATGGGTTAAATATAAACTTATAGACATAGACGCTGCACATTTGAGTGCCAAATCAAGAAGTGCATTTGAGAGAGAAGGAGTAGGAGAAGGAGGCTGAGAGGAGCTACAAAGCGGTAAACATTTTTAACGTACATAGACCTTTTGTGAAAGTGAAATTTTCAACGCGCCGCAAAATGTAATATTTTTTTTTTTTTTTGCCGATTACTGCCACAACTACAACAACATTTTTTTTTTTTTACTAGTTACACTTTTTTTTTGTAGTCGTTTTTCGATTAATTTTTTTTTCGTCGCCCATTTTTTTTTTTTACTTTATTTTTTTGAAAAACACTTTTCCTGAATTTTGGTGTTTTTTAAAGTTTAAGCTGCTTGTTATTTCCTTTGTGGCAGTCATCGTCAGTCGTCAACCGAGTTTTGTAATTGACTCACAGCGCGTGAATAATAACAGCCAATATACGCTTTTGCATAGTTATTGGATATTGTCTGTCTGTCTGAGTTGAAATTGACGTTGCTAGGAAATAATGAACAAAACCTGTGCACTGGACATTTGCTGGTCGACGTCCACTTAAATCTTGACTGTTTATCTTTTTGAGATGCCTTCAAACTTTAAAAAGTTTAACTGCTTCCTACTTATCGCACCTGCTTAAAATGGTTTATTATAAAAAAAAAAAATAATAAATCGTAAACTTTTTTAATTATTTATCTTGCAAAATTGCGTATGAGTATTTTATTTTTATTTATTTCACAAATAAACTTTTGTTTTGATTTGAATACCTTTCTGTATGTTGACTACAACCCTGGAAAAGTAGCTTTACCAACAATAATATTGCAAACACATCGATTTTTTTTTTTGTTCGCTTATATGGTGCCACGCCAATCGTTTCTCTCAAATACTTGTTAAAATACGATGAATTTCTGTATCAATTTTATGGGGGCCACGCTTACCGCCCATTTTTCTAAAACGATAAAGATCCTGTCTTGTAAGTTGAACTTAAAAATATACACCTACAAAATTTCATTCAAATGTTCAATGAATTTATGATTATAGTCCAGTCAAATTAGTCAAAATAGGGCAAGAGTCTCGGAATTTAAGATAACCGGTTGGGAACCGGCTGGTGGTTCGCGATGTGGATGCAGGAAATTGGGATTGCCGTGCTCCTTAGCTTGTGGCCAGTGTAATGGGCAAACTTGTTTAAATGCTTCACCCTATGAGAGTGATAATAACGAAAATGGTACATTTGACCCAGAAATGTTAGAAGAATTGCAAACAAATGTCGTTGAAGATGAAAATGAAGAAGAATTTGAAATTCCAGAACAACCAGACGACGATGAAGAAGAAGACTACTAAAAGAATCAAAATGGAGTTTTTTTTATTTCATAAATATTTTTTTTTTTTTTTTTGTTGTTTACTTTATTTGCAATCAGTCCAACTTTGGACTATAATCAAATTTTACAACTAACATAACAAATTGACAATATAGTTTATTAAGGATGCGGTATGGCTAGAGAGATATTCAAATCAATACTGAACAGACCCAGTACAAGTACCTCATAACGATTGACGGTTTGGAACATCCGAGGGATGAGTTCGTTTCAGTCAACGATGCGTATTTAAGTTAAGAAGGTTTCTTGCCAAAATATTTGAATGTATATTAAGTTTTCCAAAATAATTTTTGCTGTGATGTGCAATCTCCCTCTACAACCGTTGGTAGTCTTAGGTCTTTATGTATGTTTTCATTTCGAACATATCATGGAGCTCCAGTTACGTTGCGAAGTGTAATGTTTTGATACCTTTGTAAGATATTAATACTAGATCGAGCTGCAGTTCCCCACAGCTATATTCCATAAGTCCACACAGGCTTAAGGATAGCTTTATATAGCCTAATTTTATTTTCAAGGCTGAGTTTAGATCTACATCCAAGCAACCAGTGCATGCGCCGTGTTTTAAGTTTTAGGAGTTCTCTTTTTGCAACAATAAGATTTCTCCAAGTTAGTCTTTTGTCTAGTATTACGCCAAAATATTTAACAGCATCAAACATGGGTATTAATACATTATTGAAAAACGTTTGGAGATTTGTGCCTTTTCTGAGTGAGAAGAGTATGTGAGCTGATTTTTCCTTATTAACTGCTATGTTCCATTTTGCATCCATATCTCAGTAAGATGCAGTTGGTGCTGTAGTATACGCGTTGATTCTAAGACAGAATTTGCTCTGGAAATTATCGCTGTATCATCTGCATATGTAGTTATCGTGACTACAGTTTCTGCCAGGCATATCGGCTGTATAAAGCGTATAAAGCAAAGGTGCCAGTACACTGCCTTCAGGTACACCTGCATATATATCTTTGATTGCAGAACGAGTATCTCCGCATCGTTCATAAAAATGCCTATCTTCCAGGTAAGATCGTAGAAAATGATACTGGGGAGATGGTAGTAGACTCTTGTGCCAAACACGATCGAAGGCCTGCTTAACATCTAAAAATACTGCTGCGCAATATTGTTTGTTTTCAAAGGCTTCAAGTATTCCAGCTACAATCCGATGTATTTGTTCAGGCGTACCATGCTTTCGCCGAAAAACAAATTGATGATTTAGAAGTATGAAACCATCAAGAAGTGGAAGCATTCTTCGAGCGAAAATTCTTTCGAATATTTTTGAGAATATTCCCAGCAGACTAATAGGTCGATATGAAGACAGCTCATTTTCAGGTTTGCCAGGTTAAGAGATAAGTTAGTTGACAGGGGCATCAAGAGCATTGTCTACAGCTTCTTCTTCAGCTTGACTACATAAAGAAAAGTTTTTGAATTGATTTTCAAGGTTTGAGGCAAATGCCTCGCCTTTTTCCTTATTGCTGTGGCACCAATCTTCATTATTGTTTTTGACTGAAATAATACGCCTTGCGGGATGTTTAAGGTACTTTGTAGCATTTCATAGATTATATTCTATCCCATTTTGTTCAGCATTTATCAAAAAGTCTTCAATAGCTTCATTTTTAAATGACTAAGTTTTCCTTTTACTTTTTGGAGATTTTATTTAGAGCAGCTTTATCCCGAGGATAACGTGTATTTCGAAGTCTTCTTTTCTCTCTTAATAAATATCTAATTTCATTAAAATCGGTAGAGTTGTTTCGTAAATATTCAATGAACTTATGATCGATTATATGGGGGACACGCGCACCGCCGCACTTAAGGGTATGAAAAATGGTTTACATCCTATTCTCAGACCCACTGAATATGCGCACAAAATTTCACAAGAAATGGTCAAGCCGCTTCGAAGGAGTATTGTTACAAATATGTGGCACGAGAATTTTATATATTAGCAAGATAGAACGTTGTTGCTTAAGTGAACACTCGACACAGGCTCAGGAGATTCTAAGTTCCAAAGATGATTGCTCTATTTTATATAGTCTCCGAGTTTCGTACGGCAGACAAACAGACGGACGATCGGACGGAAGGACGGAAGGACAGGCGGATGGACAAGCACACAGACATAGCTATATCGACTCTCCTTTCAATACTGGATAAGAGTATATATACTTTATAGAGTCTATCCTGTTTCTTTTTTATACAAATTTAATATACACGTTTTCCCTTCGGGAACAAGGTATAAATATAGACAGCTCTTTTTTTGAAAAAATAACGACATGAAATCGATATTACTTAAAGTTCTTGCAAAAGTGACCGCACTCTTCTGTAGGTATGGATGGATTTTAATAATATTTTATAATTGATTAGCTTTAAAATTAAAATTTTTATCATATAAAGAGTCTAAATTGAGAAATGAATCTAGCCAAGATATGCTTATATTTAAATGTCAGAATATGCAGACAAATAGACGGAAAACCACATGAAAAGGCAGACGGACAAATGAGCGGACAGAAAGGTGGATTGATTAATAAAGAGTATACAAATGTACATTCCTAAATAGAATTATTTATACAGATTATGGGTATCCCTGTATTTTTTCGGAGACTAATACATTACTTGTCCTAAAAAAAATACAAAGTATTTAAGATTATTTTCAAAGATTTAAGACTTACTAAATTGAAACCTTCTATTAGATATGTTGACTCTTCAAATATAAAATTTTTTCATTAAATGAATTCAATGCTGCACCAGTTATGCGTATTTTGTATGCACAAAACTTCGTGACTCAGCATAGAGACTACTTGTACATCATTGAGTTTCAGTTTAACTTCATTCATGCTCAACTCAACTGAAGAACTTGCTTGGCACTTGCAGTATCTATCTTTAGGATTAAAATGCTTCATCATCATCGTCATCATCATCATCATAATAATCAACAACAACATCGTTTTCATCGATATCCTGCTGTGCATTTTTATTATATGATTTATTTTTTTCAACTACTCACTGCGCGTTTATTATTTGTTTAAAAATATATTTTATTTATTTTTTTCTTTTTCTTTAAGAGTTGTGCTGCATAGTTTTACTATATTGCGCCTGCGCGTATGATTTTCCAGGCCTTACAAGTTAACAAGTTTCGCGCAGCTGTACGTACGCAAAAAAGAGAGTGGGTCAAGTGCAGTCAAAAGTGAAATTAAATGATTTTCTACTAACATCGAGAAGATAACATAGAGATCGCTTGAAGTGTTTTTAATTGATTTTTTTTCCTTGATTTTTTATGATTGTTGACTTTAAAAAATATTGCATACAATCAAATGGAGTTATTGTGCCTAAGTGCAGGTGTTAAAGTTTAAAATGAAAAGAAGAAGAAAATCTTTAGTTTGGCTATAAGATGGTCCTAAGTTTCAAGCACATGATTATAAAAAAGAAAAAATAAATAT
Source organism: Leucophenga varia (assembly GCA_018903435.1). Taxonomy (NCBI): domain Eukaryota; kingdom Metazoa; phylum Arthropoda; class Insecta; order Diptera; family Drosophilidae; genus Leucophenga; species Leucophenga varia. The sequence goes on along the minus strand of JAEIFJ010000507.1, from coordinate 79,559 downwards.
AATTAAGCATAGTTTATTCTAAGCAGAATTCATTTAAATCCTCTAAAATAATTTAGAAGGTGTTTTATAAAAAGCGTACAGTGACCCAAAACACTGTTATCGACGTATAAATTCTGAAATAGGACCATGCATCGCTAGCTCAGTTACCTTTGAGCGAAGATACAAAATCCTACCTGATTATATTTCAGAGATAATATACATTAAAATTTTGGGAAAATTTGGGAATTGCTAAAAAAACGCTTGAAACCCCTAGGAAGTCTTACATTTAGTAGGTGGTAGTAGGTGTTATGGTCGAGTAAAAATAAAACTGCGTACTTGAAATTTGCGGAACACTCCCAAAATCTGGACTATTTTTATAAAACGTACACATAGTATAAACGGGTATGTTCAGTTTGTCCTTACAAAAAGTAAGTTGAATTTTCAATTTAAACTTTGCGGGCTTAACATTTCGGGCTAGTTCTTTTTTCTTGAGTTGGCAGGCCGTTAATAAACTTTGGGGCCAAATTTCATGTCAATGTCATTATCAGTAATATATTTACGCTTGTGTTTACCAAACAACCAAGAGTGCATTTTTTCGATTTTTACAATGTCTGATTTAATTGAGCAGAGAAGTATCATCAAATTTTGTTTTCTGAATGGAATAAATTTAATAAAAATGTTGTAGAAGGCTTACGGGGTCCGAACTTTACCAAAATCAACAACATATGATTGGTATAAATTTTTAAAGAAGGTTGAGAACGTGTTGAAGACGAAAAGCGCCCTGTTCGACAATCGACCTCAACGGACGATGATCACATCCAAAATGTAAAAGAATTAGTGCTTGCACACCGTCGATTAACTATGAGAGACATTGCTGATAAAATTAACGTATCGAAAAGATCAATTAATACCATTTTGAAAGATGTTTTGGGCATCAAACGTGTCAATTCTCGATTAGTACCAAAAATTTGAATTTTCTTGAAGAACATCGTCGATTCTTCGTGACTTTTTCTACAAAAATGCAACCAATATCGTTCCGCAACCACCGTATTCGCCTGATTTGGCTATTTCCAAAACTCAAGAGACCACTCCGGGAACGCGTTTGGAGTCGATTGAGAAGATAAAAGCTGAATCGAAGAAGGCGCTGATGGCTATACCCGAAAGGGACTATTTGGCATGTTTCGAGGATTGGAAAAAACGTTGGCATAAGTATATTTTATCGGGAGGATTACTTTGAAGGGGATGAAATCGATTTACAAGTATAAATAAAGATTTTTCATTTACAAACAAATTCCTTACTTGTACACAGTAGTATATTATCGATCAGCTCGACGAGACGAATTGATTTAGCTATGTCAGTCTGTCCGTCCGTCCGTCAGTCTGTCTGTTGCAATGCGTTTTCTCAGAAAGTTTTTAAAATATTGACCTGATATTTAAAACTTAACCTTTTTTTTTTTCGCATTTTTTTTGGTGTTTTTCAGAATCAATGTGCCCCGCCCATTTTTAGATGCAGCCCCATACAAACTCCACCCCTTTTTTTTCGATTTTTTAATGAAAATTTTCATTATTATTATTATCGTTTTTACTACAGATTTGGTAAAAAGAACTTTTAAAAGGCATCCAATATCAAAACCAACTTGTCATGCCCATTATACGTATAGCCCCCGTACAAACCTAGTACCCATTTAATCTGGGTAAAATCAATTCAACTGTCATCAAATAAATATGCTACCGATATGACAGACCCCGTACAAACTCACTTTCAATTTTTTTTTTTTTCAAGAAACCGATTACATATGTATATGCGTCTAATTTGAGCCCCAACTTGAGTTGTCTCCACCCAACCCCATTGATGATCATGCGTGAACTTATTAAATTTTCGTGTGGCGAGTATTTGAAGTTCCTGATTTTCTTGTTTTTTTTTAGTACATAAAGATCATTCGTCATCATTTTGACTGCACCAATGTTTTAAGGGGTTATATACAGTTAGGAGGTCGAAAAAAGGGCATTTTTCAAAAAAATTTTTTCTAAGCAAACTATTTGGTTTATTGATTTGAAACTTGGCAGGTATATTATGACAAACTTAAACTATATTCACATATGTTTTATTGCCAAAAATAATTATCGGGAACGTTGATATTGCCAATTTTGTAGAGGTCCGCAAAAAAAAGGCCTTTTGCGGTGTGCACGATATCTCTGGACTGGATCATCCAAAATTCAAAAACCAAATAAATTTCAATAATATAATAAACAATCTAGTGATTAATCGAAGGAATTAGCAAAAAAAATTTTTTTGACAAAATGGCGGCTACTCAAAGCAAAAGGTTCGATTTTCAACCAAAATTTGGCTCTTTAATTGTTTAAAAAAATGAGAAATTTTCATCGGATGGGGAAATCCTTCGATTAATTACTAAAAATATAGTTAAGAAGCTTGTGTAAAAATTTCAGACCGATCGGTTCAGCCGTTTCTGAGAAATCTTGCTCACCGACTTTGAAAACACCGTTTCGAGAAAAACGCGTTTAAAGTTTTAAAAGCACTTGAAAGCACTGCGAGATCTCTCGGCGCGCCTTCACTAATGTGTCTATAACTTCGAAAATATTCGTCGGTTCGACTTGAAATTTTGTGTGTGTATACTCAGATATATATATATTAAGAAAATGCAAAAAAAAAAAAATCGATTTTTTGAAAATCCTAACTGTATATAACCCCTTAAGTCAAATTTTGGGTATTTTTTCTTTAAAAAAATTATATGGAGCTGTCACACAAATTCTCTTTTTCTTGATTTTAAATCTTTTATAAAATTCAATAAAATAATGTATATAATTCACAATTAGTTTAAATATTTATAAAAATAACATTAATAAGGTGTATATTTTAATTTATTTTTTAAATAACGTAATAACCAATTGTGAACTATAATCATAGTTTCATTGAATTTTAGAAGAGATTTTGTGGGATAAAAAGGTAAATTACATTTTATTTATAAGGTTTTTTTTTTTTTTAAATAAGTGAAAACTCGATTCATGTTCGCAATGAAAATCGGTTGCGGTGCCAGTTTTGAGGTTGTAGCAAGAACCTAATCTCCAATCTCATAAAACTATAAACTGTTTTATATTCATATTTTTTATCTTCTGCTTAACAGAACATCCCGCACTAAGTTGCTTTGAAATGCACGATTTTTTTTTAAATTATTATAAAAGTAAAATTTCGATTTGCCTTTTCGTGAACACCACACTGAAATAATTCGATTCATTGCTTTATACAATGTGCGTACGACATACAATTTGTTTAACTTATCAGGACTTCTGCGAACTTTATTTTCGAATTTCATGTACTATACTATACGATAAGATTAAAAAAAAAAATTTAACTGTCACAGCTGTCGCAAGAATCGACGTGTGCAACTAGCGAGTATGTGCAAGAATCAAGTTTTTACTCCCGAAGAGTTGATATCAATGACTTATTCTTGAGTATATCCCCAAAATAGCTCTGTGTTAGAGAAAAATGCAACATATTCATGAAAAGTGTTTAATTCAAGGGCCGCTGACCTGTTTGGACAATACTGTGAGCTTCTATTCGTTTTCCTTGAACATGAAGGGGTATCATCAAATACCAAAATATTTATTTTGAGGACCCCTACAAATCAGAATGTTTACATAGGAGGATAATTCCTTGATTCACAATCACAAGGGTTAGTACATAACACTGTGACTTTTCTTTCACAGTCGAACACTTGGGAAAATTTTTTTTCTGATAAGCTACTTTTAGAGGCTTTGAATTGTTAGCATGTGCCCCTAAAGCCCTGATTGCAGCATGGCTATCGATCTTTTTCCAATTCATGCTCACATCTTGCAAAGACCAGAGAACTGAAAATATTATTTAAGTTCGAAGACAAAAGTTTCTACCTAAGTTTATTAGCTAATTTTTTTTTGTCTTTCATTAAGAACGAGACTAGAATTGAACACCTAATTTGTTGCACAAATATGAACAATATTTGTAAATATTTTTTTCTATATATGTGCCTACAGCACTCACTTTGTGTTAATAAAGCTGCCAGACTAGAATAGTTGTTGCCATTGTTCGAAATTCAACTCCGAAAGATTTTATACAAAATAAAGAAATAAAATTCAACATAAAAGTCAAAAATGTTGTTCACTTTGAACTTGACTTGACTTTAATGTGTCCACTTCATTGTTGTACAAATGATGTTGTTGTTGTTGATGTTTGTTGTTGTTTGTTGTACAAATGTTGTAAATGGATTCATTGTTGTCATTTTACAAGCAGCACGCGATTAAGCTGTAATTTGTGCGGTCATTACATAGATTTCAGCAACACGTTAAGGTGTTTGGGTCAAGTGTTGAACCTTTTTTTTTTTCTATTTCTTTCACTCTTTTTTTGTTTTTTTTTTTTATACATTATGCATCATTAAAAAAGCATTTTTCATAATATACATATATATTTTTTTTTTTTGCTATACATATAGCCTCATAGATATGAAAAAAAATACATTATAGAAAAAAAAGCGTTAAATGCATACAAATCGAAAATGGAGAAAGTTTTTCTTTTTTTTTTCGTCATCGATGTCATTGCCGCCGTCAACAACAACGTCAACTTAAAAAAGTTTGGTGTAGTCAAAAAAAAAAAAAAAATTATTATGTTTTTCTAAAAAACATTTTTTTTTTAAAGCAAATATGTGGCATGCAGCAAAATTTTTTATTAAATTAAAGAAAATAAAAAAAAAAAATCGTTTAAGTGCACAACAAATTCATTTTCAAGTTGAACAAAATTCAATTAGAGAGAGATTTCCTGTAGTTGTTATTTTAATTTTTTGATAATTTTTCGACAGCAAACGTAATTGATTTTCTTTAACTTTTATACCTGTTACAGATAGTGTTTGTCGGAAAGTTTGTAACGCATGAAAGGAGACATAGTAGACCCCATAAAATATATATGTTTTCTTGATCAGCTCGACGCACACTGGGGTGAGGTTCGAAAAGTGACCTTTAATTCAACCGTCCAAAAGTTGGACCATGTTATAATTTTGTATTTGATCAATTGAAAAATCATTAACTTTTGGATATTCCGTCGAGTATTTTTTTTAAATTATTTTATTTCAGTCAATTTTACTAATTTTCGGTTTTTTTCACATCAAAAAATAGGAGTTCCATAATTTTTAACGCTGAAATTTTCCCTAATCTATTATAAATCCATGAAGAATAATAAGAATCGGTGGTCAGACATATTAATCTGTCATAGAAACAACATGCTAATAATAACACTATCAATACTTTTTTGAAATCCTTGTTCCTAGCTCCTTGAGCTTCTTCTGAGAGCTGGCCAATTGGTAACAAAGCGTTGTAAATAATTTTGGTACCGTGAATTAAGAATTTGTGTATCATTGGTGGCATATAATACTACGGATACAACTTTACAAAGTATCTAGCAGTTTCTTGAGCGTTCTCTTTTTATTAGCTGTAGATCAACCCCAGATCTAAATAAATTTAGAATATTATTTTTGGTCTGTTGAACAATATTTTTATCTTAATTGCAAGATGCAAGAGGCACTCGAAAAATCGAATCCACCATTGCAAATCTTTCCATTAATCATTTAAAGAATCAATTCATGTTTGACCTCTAGGTGCCTATCTCCTAAACGTACCATACTCTGTTTTGTGATTTACCGCGCAACTTTGAATTCAAATAACTATCTTGGGGCAGAATGGGGCGCAAACCCCTTGGTGGTCACTTAAGTAGATACTATATGTTACACACTTAATAAAGAAAGAATGGTTTCGTTTGGTTACGTTTGAAGCAACCTTTGCCTATTTAAAGATAAGAAAAAGTCTAATTTCACAGGTACTTTTTATTTTAATTTTTTTCCCCTATATTTACTAAAATTTTCATTTTCAAAATTTTACGAAAATTGTTAAGTATTCAAATTTATTGTTTCCATTTTTAAAAATTCATTTTTGTTAATTTTTCACATAAAATTCGTCACCAAAAGTGACAAAAAAATATAATACAAAAAATATATACAAAGTTTCAACTTTGGCGTCAGAAGATAGATATAGAGCCATAATTTTTTTACTCCATACATAATTACAGACGGATCGAATTAGACATGTCCATCTGTCTGTCCGTCTATCTGCAATGCGTTGTACTCGGAATGTTGTAAAATTTCAGGTAATTTTTTTTTTTTTTTTTTATGCTATGTTTTTTATTTGCAATTAGTCCCTAAGAGGACTATCAGCGAATTGTAATGCATAACATTGACTTTCTATAAAGTATTCCATGACTTGGGAGTTGTTATTGGGGTTTAAAAAGGGGTGGGGGAGTGATGGAGGAGGGAGGAAGATTTAAAAGTTTATGTGTGTGGCAAATCCAGGAGTGTAACCTCTTCAATCGCCGAGTCGTTGTACTATTAATAACCTAAAATTTTAAATCAAAGCTTCTTTGGATAATAGGCAGTTTGTATGTCAAACCCAAGATGCCACGCCAATTTTTTTGTATAGCCCCATAGAAATTTACCACTTTTTTCATATTTTTTGTATGAAAATGGTTATTATTTATGAATGTATTTACTACAAATTGGTTAAAAGCTCTTCTATTGTCATCCAATAAATAAACCAAAGATTCACGCACATTTTTAGGAACAGCCCCATACAAATCTAACTCCCATTCTTGACTTTATGTATGAACATAACTCTTATTTATGAATATATTCACTCCAATCTGGGTAAAATCGCTGCTACTGTCGTCCTAAAAATATACTACCGATATTACAAGGCTCGGACCACTATAACATATAGACCCCATATAAATTCGCCTTCCATTTTTTTATTTTTTTTAAGAAAATTATTGTTATATCTGCATTTTTACCACGAAATTTTACATATATGCGTCTTACTTGAGCCCCAACCTGAGTTGTCCTTATCCAACCCCTTTGAGGAATAAAATATTTACGTGAACTAATTAAAGTTTCTTGAGACGAGTATTTTAGCTTCGGTGCTATCGAAGTTAATGTTATTTCTTGTTTTAATTAAATATGGCTTATTCATGAAGGAGTTATGTCAAATGAGGTAAAAAAACACTTATAACGACAATCCATGTTCAGAAAATGGCCCACGGTTAATTTGGGACCACGATAGCATATAGCCCTCATACAAATCTTTCATCAATTTTTGAGTTTTTATATGAAAAATACGTTATTTACAAAGCGATTTGATTAAAATCTGGTAAAAACAATCCTAATAGCAACCCATTGTTAGGAAAGGACCCATGGTTGAGGTGGGACCACTATAGCACTAAAGCTCCTAAGCAAATCGTCCGCTAATCTTTGAGTTTTTATATATACAAAATGAGTTATTTGTGAAGCGATTTGTGGCAAATATGGTCAAAATACTTTTTGTGCAACCCATGTTCTCAGTTTAATAGAATATAGCCCCCAAGAGTATATAGCCCCCATACAAACGGAGCTTACATATTTATTAAGAAAAGTTAATCTAATCATCTTGTGACGGGTATTGACGTTTCGGTTCTACCGAAGTTAACGTTTTTTTTTATGTTTTTATTTATTTTTGTAGATTGCAAAAGTCAAAAATAAGCAGTCAAGAAAAAAATATCGTTAATTTAATTGCCAAGAGCACTTCACAACTTTCTGTGTATATTTCGGCTTTTATTTAATTTTTTTTTTTTTTTTTTTTTTTTTTGTATGAGGAAAAGTGAAAAAATCATAATCGCCTAATTGTATTCAAATCATATGTGAATTGTCTGACGCTTGTTTGGTTATTCGATGCAGGCTGGCTTATGTAAAAATGCAACGTTGCAACGTTTGCCTTTCGAATGCTTTGGGGCAGGTGTACAACTTGTGGTGAACATGAAAATGCCATAATTGGCTATAAGTTGCTTTCGAATTAGGGTTAGGGCTGTGTTTTTTTTTTGGTTTGGTTTTGTTTTGTTTACCGCCGAAACGCCAACGAAAATGAAAGTAATTGAATAATGGCATTTGATTATGGGTTCAATAGTGATACGTGTTTACAACACTTGGCATGAAAGTTTACTTGGTTTTACTCAGATGCAATTGCATAAAAGAATCGTCTTACACAATTAAGTAAAGTTATACATGATTAAATATATCAACCGAAAATGTTTGGAAGTTATAATGATTTATACAAGATTTATAATTTTATACAAAATTATTGAAGTGAAGATCAACGTTAAAGTTAATGAATGTCACAAAAGAGTAATCCCACCATGGCTATAACACAGTTTTATTACACAAGGCTTTGTCAAACGCTCTCTATCTCTCAAAGTGTTGCGTGCCACAGCCAAAGAGAAGAGAGAAAAAAACAAGGAAAAACGTTAACTTCGGTGGAACCGAAGCTTAAATACCCGTCACACGAATCTTTGAATAGTTTATGTGTGATCATTAGTGGCTGATATACATCTATAAATATGTATATATTCGAAAATAATTACTTTTCCATACATTTGTTCGAAAATAATCAATAAGTTTGTATGGGTGCTATAGCTAAAAATGGGCGTGGCACCTTGGTTTTGATTTTGGATGTCATTAGAAGTGTTTTTACCCAAATTTAAGTAAATAGTTTCAAAAATAATACCTATTTTTATACAAAAAATCGAAAATGGGCAGTAAGTTTGTATGGGGGCTATATCTAAAAATGGGCGTGGCAGCTTGGATTTGATATTGGATGACATTAGAAGTATTTTTCTCAACTTCCAGTGACTACATTCATAAATAATAGCTATTTTCATGCAAAAAATTAGAAAAAAACGGTAAGTTTGTATGGGGGCTATACCTTAAAATGGGCGTGGCACTTTGATTTTAACACTGAAACTGCTTAGGACTGAGAAAAGCTTAAGTTCCGAGTTTCAGGTCAATATCTTTAAAACTGAGCGAATGAATCGCATAAATACAGACGGATGGACGGACAGACGGACAGACAGACGGACATGGCTAGATCGACTCGTCTCGTCGTGCTGATCAAGAATATATATACTTTATAGGGTCTACGACGTCTCCTTTAATGCGTTACAAACTTTCTGACAAAATGATAATACCCTCCACACTATGTGTGGCGGGTATAAAAATTGATTCTTCTTTACACTTGCATAACTGAGTAAAAATAAAAAGTAAGCTATCTCTTTCGCTCTCATACGTTCACTGCGTATGGAACCATCGTTTCGCTTGACATCAGCTTTTTTAGCATTATGGACTAAAATAATCAGCTGATTAGTTTTGCATTAATCTTTTGCACCACTGGATGTAATTTTTGATTTTTATTGGTTCGTAATTCCGAGTGTTACAAATGTTGAACTTATAAATTGTCATAAATATAAAATTATAAGTTAAGAGATATAAATTAGATTAAATTTAAACATTAATACAAAAAAATACGGACTGTGAGAGCAAAAATTGTACAAAAATTGGTCTGCATAACGACATGGTCAGGTTTATCGACTAAAATTGCTATATGCCAGTTTTCAAACAAATATATGAGTAGAAATATTAAGACGATTAGTTTAGGGATGCAAAATTTGTTGGCTTTTTCGATACTCTTTACAATTTGATAATGTCAAAATAACATATAGAATCTAATTTTTTCCTAAGTGACTAGTAAAATAAAATCAAATCCTACTATCTGAACTTTTCTAAAAAAAAGTTTCAATACCCAGTGGGAAAATTTTTCTTTGATGACTTGTTCACTAATGAATGATTGGTGACATGTCGTCGGTTGTGTTAACATTTTTATACCTGCCACACATAGGGTAAAGAGTATTATCAGTTTGTCGGTAAGTTTGTAACGCTTTAATGCGAATGCATCGGAGACCCCATAAAGTATAAAATTTCTTGACCAGCACGATGAGATGAATCGATATAGCCATGTTCGTCCGTTTGTCTGTCTGTCTGTCTATCTGTTGCGAGGTGATTCATTCGTTCAGTTTTAAAGATATTGAGCTGAAACTTAAAACTTGAGCTTTTCTCAGTCCTAGGTAGTTTGTATGTTAAATTCAGATTGCCACGCCCATTTTGAGCTCCCATACAAATTTTTTGCCCATTATCGAATTTTTGTATGAAAGTAGGTATTATTTGTGAATGTGTTCACTTCAAATTGGGTAAAAATACTTCTTATGTCATCCAATGTCGAAACCAAGGTGCCACGCTCATTTTTAGATATAGCTCCCATATAAATTTACCGCCTATTTTCGAATTTTTATATGAAAATAGGTATTATTTATGAAAGTGGGTAAAATCACATCTAATACCATCCTATGTACACACCACCGATATGGTACGGAGCGGGCCATTATAACGTATAGCTCTATACAAACTTAACCCTCATTACCCTACCCAATCCATCTCGAAGCTTTATCTAAGCCACGGATGATTACACATATACTCTTTAAAGACTCGTGTGACGGCTATTTAAGCCTCGGTTCCACCGTAGATAACGTAAGACATATCACGGATTCTTATAACACATGTCATGCATGAAGTCTTGCTAGACATGTCATTTATGAAGTCTTGCAAGACTTGTCATCAAAGAAGTGTTGAAAGACATATCATGCAAGACAACTGCGTAATTGTATGAAAATGTGGTTAACGACTTGTATGGCGCTGTCGTCGGTATGTCATCGAGGAAAGTATTGAAAAATATTCCTCTTTTAGAAAAAAATATCGATATTCCCCCACGAACTGCTTTAGACTTTCCGACTTATAGAACCGATAAGGATAGCTCTCTGAAACTATTTAAGCGAAGCAACAGTTGCAATTCAATAATTTTTAATAAAACGTTAAAATATTTTTCAAGTTATCATCTTAGAAATATATCTAATCCATAACCTCTTTTAAATTAAGTCTAACTTTTCAGCTAAGCGATGTGTAAAAAGTTGCTCAACTCATAAGTTTCTCTTAGCATTTGCTAATAATTAGGTTATTAGTGTAAGTTTTTTACAGCATTTCGTATATGGTAACTCTATGTAGCAATTTATCGCTCTAAAACTTGTAAAAAAACGAAATCGAAAGAAAGAAAAAAAATGACAATCATTAAGCTGCTACCAATATATCATTCGAACAGCTTAGAAAGCTGACAAGAAACATACGAGTACATGCATTGCATTTCATAATTTCTCTACACGACATGAAAAAAGGGATTTCTTGTGTTTGTATTTATATTTCTAGACTGCAAACTGCACTATACGAGTAGATAATTAGAGTAAAGCGCATTAGTAAGGCGCTACAAATCGCTTTTAAGTTTTTTTTTCTTCTACTTATTTTATCTTTCTTTCTCCGACAATTAAAGCTGCGATTTGGTGGTTTTTTTTTCTATCTTGCTGCTCGCTATCTCGAAATGCTGCAAAAGAAATGTACTTCATATGTGATTTTTTTTTGTTTGTATCTTAAATTCATATCGAAACAAATCTTACATCAAATTACTACGAACAGAAAGAAAGAAAAAAGATAGAAATGTATGAAAAACATATTTATGTATGAATTTCATGTTTTTATATTTATTTTATTTTTAATACGCTTCATATATGCGGAGTGGAAGTGGTTTATCTGTTTGAAACAATTTTGGGAAAGCAAAAAAAAAAAGATACATCTTAGAGCCCATAAACTAGCAACAAATAGTGCGGACAGACGGACATATATTATATTGTTAAAAGTTTGTATCTTAGTTTAAAAAAATATCAAACTAAAAACCTAAAAGCACGTGTTCTAGTACCTCTAAATGATTCAAGCCTACATTTCGATATGCTTGCGCTATTTTTACAAATAGCCTCCATACAAATTTGCCGGACAGACGGACATATATTACAGAAAAAATCTCTAAGTAAAATCTTTTGGAGAATTTTTTAAAAAAAATTTCAAGAAAATTCAGATACAAAAGGTTGTAGGCAGAAAGTACACATCTTTTCGAATAGTCAGGCTGCCGTAAAAGCACTTGACTCTTACAATAACACATCCAAAACTATCTCCCAGTGCCGCATATCTTTCAACGAGATGGCTAAGCAATAGGATATTTGCCTCACATGAGTTCCAGAGAAGGTCAGAGAAGATACAAATTCCGTTATTCCTCCTGGGAGAAGTTCGACTGGAATTCCCATGACCTCTCTGAAGCTGCGAGTGAAAGAGGCAATAATCAGAATGGCAGAGACTAGGTGGACCACAAATCCCAAATGCAATATCTCGAATGACTTCTGTAGGAGCTCTAGAAACGAGGAAGAGGAGGAGACAGAAGAACATCTTCCCTGCCACTGCCAAGCCCTTGGTAGAATAAGGTTTACCGTACTTGATAGGCCATTTCTTGATAGTCTGGCAGAGATTGCATCAGTCAAGATTGGCGCAGTAGCCGCCTTCATGGTTCGAGTAAGAGGATACAAAAGAGGGATCATTTGTTATCACAATGGGCCTTTATGGCCTAGGTGACGTCGCGAGAATTCGCGTGCTCCATTCTAACCTATGATGTTCATAGGACTTACATAGTGGTGGACAGACGGATATGATTTTGTCTTAGTCTCTCTGCTTTTAAAAAAGTTTTACAAAAATTGTTATCCACCACTAATCTGGTATTAAAAAAATAAGACTTTTTGCATTTAAAATAGTTATTTATGTTCTATATAAATAAAAAAGTTTAAATGTTTCTATGTCCGCTATGGACATTAAAACCATCATTCATGAAAAAGCTCATTCATGAAGTCGAATTTCTAATATTCCCAAACAAAAATATTTTACATTTTACTCTGCTTATGGGGCTTGTAAAAATAAAAATCAAACACAGAAAGAAAAACAACCCCAACTTATTTTGGGCACGATGCAATAAAAAAACTGGTATTTTTTAGTATGTTCTCATACTAACCCTAACATATTTTGGTTGCGCTGCGAAACTGAAAAGATCCGAAAGAGCCGCCGAAATGCACGTACAATGTGGAAGCATACGCTGGGTACCCGATAATAATTTATATAAAGAATTTCTTAGTCGGAGAGACCAGACAGGCGGACAAATTATATTACTACAAAAAAAGTATCTCAAAGAAAGAAAAGTATCTAAAGTTTGTTACTGTCAAAGTAAACAAATGTTTTAAATGTTTTTTATGAATTACATATCTAAGACAAGGCGGTTACAAATTTTGAATTCCAATGCAACCGTGCAGCAATGCAACATTTAATGCATCGGCTGACTGTGTCTTCTAACGAGCGAAAGTGTAGTAAAATATTTCTTTATATACGAATTATTTTATAAATATTTTTTTGTTTTGTTGTTGTTGTTGTTCCACAATAATTTTCATTTCATTTTCTATTACAACAACAATTTTAAGTTTTTTATTTGATTCAATTTTTTAATTGAATTTATTTGCTGCAGTTTGGGTTTGGTTTGGTTTGGTTTTTTTGCTGGCGTTTCATCCAAATGTGGCAAGTTTCATGAGCTTGAAAAACTTGACAAACGCTTTTGAAATGGTCAGCTGCATGGAAAGCTGTGTGTAATTTATGTCTTTAATTAATTGTAAAATAAAAGCAAAACCAACAACAACAAAAAAATACTTTTGATGTTGTTGATGACAAAAAAAAAAAAAAAAAAAAAAACTGGCGGCATTGTTTGACCAAATGTGGCTTTGTCACTGGAAAATTAACAACAATTATTTACTTTCGATTTTATTTTATATATATAAAAAATTATTAAATGGGCTTGAATATATTTTTTATTTTTAGCTGAGAGTATTTCTTAAATTAAATAAAAAAAATTTTAATAATTTTTTTTTCCCCTAAAAAATTTGTCTTTGCTGAGCATAAAAAATAATAATCTGAAATTCTCAGCTGCATCTTAAACGACAAATTAAAAAAGATATTTTTTTATCTTCTAAATTAAATTCACGCCACTTAGAACTATCAAAAGCAACGCCACAAAACGAGTAGCATTTTTTATGAGCATTTCTTTTTATACGACTACTGTGCATATCACACAAGTCATTTAATTTCTAACGCTTCAACTCTTTTTATAACTCATTAAAATGCTGTAAAGAAAACTATTATTTTCTGCCAATAAAATATTCATAATTCTTAAAAACGTTTTTAAACAATTCTATGCTGCTGCCGACACAATTATGTGAATACAAGAAAAAGCTATAAAACTATCACAGAGAAATGATAAGTGCATAAAATTTCTATTCAAATCGTTTAGAAATCTTAGATATCAATATTAAAAATCCATAAAAAAATATATCTAATATGTAGTAGAAGTATGAATATATACAATGTATCTATCTAAGTATTTATCGTTGTGTTGCACGTGCTCTAATCATAAATTTAAAACATGTTCCAAACGCATACGTAGAACAGCAAAGAAAAATAATATTAAACGAATAAAAAAGAAGAAAAAAAAACGATCAAAAGCACCAAAAGAAATGTCAACCAATGTGCTGCGCGGACAAAAATTTCACCTACAATGTTATATGTATGCGCACAGTGGTATGAAGTGAATAAAGGTTGATTGTACCAAATGAGATTGGTCTGGTGTTTATAGTGTTTTAGGATAAATGACCTCTTTTCTAAATGCTTGAGTCTGACGCAAGCTTCAATATAAATATATATGAAGAAAAATGGGGTGGAGTGAACCAGTAACGTATCCATAAAGTTATTTAACTTAAAGTTTGATGATTATGTGTTTCATTTCGATGAATATGACCTGGTAGGTTCTAGGTGGTGTAAACCAAACTAAACTATCGAGGCGTATGTCTTACTAAGTATTTGATTGAGATGAATTTAATCGCACGTGGAAGGTTGGATGTAGTAAACCACACAAACGAAAATAAGTACCCGAAAACCGTTTTTGTTGATTATCGTTGTGTGGTTCACTCTAAATTTCTCCCAGATGGTCAAACAATTAATAAAGAATATTATTTATCGGCTTTGAGGAGCCTACGTGAGAGCATCCGCAGAAAACGAAATTGATTTTGAGAGCGCATTTCTTAACCGATTTTTGATTATTTTGTTTTAAATTAAAGCTAATAAAAATTTGGTTTTAATAGCTATCGGGGATTTTTAAATAAAAGTTCCATTTATTTTTTATTAACCTTGAAAAATGAAAAAAAAAAACAAATTTTTTGTGTTTGAATGCTTACAGTTTTTGAGATAACACTTGAAATTAATTCAAAACACAATACATGGAACTTTTATTTAAGAAACCCCGATAACTACTAAAACCGAAATTTTATTAGCTTTAATTTAAAACAAAAAAATCCAAAATCGGTTAAGAAATGCGCCCTAAAATCAATTTGTTCACGGATGCTTTTTTTGCCCCACTGTGCGGTGGCCTATAAATCGTTGTATCGGCTCAAAAAAGCCTATTTAAGAAGCGACACAATAAATTTCGATGATTATATTGAAATATCGTGTTTTTGTATGAAACTACTTCTTATTCTGTTTTTTGGTCCTAAGTAGTATTTTAGAACCAGTGTGCCATGCCCATTTTTAGGAATGGCCCTTCTCATATCAACACATGTCTACATAACACATTTTGTTAGAATCGGGTATCTATAGAAGAGAGCTTACATACAAACCCAAAGCTTATTTTCAAGTTTTTACACCCTGTACCCAAAGAATAAATGGGTATATTATGTTTGTGGAAATGAATGTAACGGGCAGAAGAACGAATGATAGAACCTTAAAAGATAGAACCTTACAAAGTATTTATATCTCGGAGACTATTGGAAACTTAGACTCTTCTGAGCCGTCAAGAAGTCACTTATAAACGGTTTCTCTCTATACCCATTGTAAGGGGTACCGCCCATATAAATCTATTCGATAATTTTGGATTTTTCTATAAAAACTTCATTGTTTCTTATTATTGTAACTCTAAGTTTATTAGAAATTATGCCCATGAATGTCCCTAATGAAATATACCAGTATGGGTAGGACCCAAGAAAATGTGAGGTCCTAGCTCTATGCAAATTTACCGCACGTTTCGATGTATTGAATGAAAATCCAATACTATAAATTATGATACTAAGATAGGACTTAACTTAAATATCGTACATAAAGATCTATTTTTTTTTTTTTGTTTAATTATAAAATTGCTTATTTATCGCTTTAAATATGGTGAAAACTTTTGAAATAGTAGTCCATGTGTACAGTATAAATTAATAAGAATCACCTATCCATATACATAGAATAATGATTGGTCACTATATCATATAGTCCCTACACAAAGTCAATTGAAAGTTTCGAGTATTTTTTCACAAAAAATGTCATTTAAATGGTATCAAAACTTCTACTGAAATTAACGTTTGTTCTTGTTTTTTAATAGCTCTCAACCCACTGTGCTGCCTATTTTAATTTTGAATAGTTTCTTGCGTTGTGTTGCTCATACTTATAGCAACTTTGTTGTCACTTTTTTCATTATTATTTATTTTTTATAATTTTTTTTGTGCAGCAACGCACCCAAAATTTTTTCAAGACTTTTTTTTTTATAGCTGCTCCTAAGTTTTCATAGGTGCGTGCCGAACTGATTCGAATTTTGCTAGCATTGGCGATGCCAATGTTAGGTTGGCACTCCAAATCTCAGTCTTTAGCGCCAACGATTTTTTTCTTCATTTTTGCTTTTCCGATTTCTACATTTTTCGTCTTGCTTTGATCAAAATGCCAACGCATAATGCCAATTTGCCTGAGTACTACGTATGTCTGTCTGTTTGTCCGTCCGTCAGTCAGTCTGCCATACTATTTGATATGACGCTCTTAACGCTTGGCGCATTACAAAGTATCGCTGCATCTAAATATGTCTATCTGCGCAAAAGTTAGTCCAAGTGTCTGTCTGTCCATATATCCGCGTTATGCTTAACTGCAATGCACAAATAGCACGCTGCTATGTGCTATGCTGTCAAGTGGTAACTTTGTAGCATGAAAATCAAGTTGATTTGTCATTGAAAAGTATCGCTAAGCCCTTTTAAGTTCAAAAGGATTGAATACTTTGCTAGCACTTTGTGCTTAGTTTTTAGTTATTTAAACAAATATTTTTTTTTGTAGGATAGACGAGTTGACAAATCGTTATTATTATTTATTTATTTTTTATTTTTATATTTATTTATAATGTGCATTGAATTTGTAAAATATCTTTTAAATACTTCTTTTGTTTTCTCAAGTCTGTTAAAGGCGGCTTTATTTAAATGCAATGAATCGTCGTTTGTTAACTCTTTTATTTATGTATTTATGATGAAGTCAGCAATAAACAAAAAAAAATACTTTAACATTGAGCATTATTTTTTTTTGAAGTTAACACTTTGCCGAAAATATTTGAAATTCTTAGCGAGTAAATGCTAAATAGAAACTGTCAAATATTTTTAAACAATACTTTTTTTCTTTCTTGTTAAAATGTTTGTTTTAACTCAACCATTTCAAGATATATTACCAAGTTAATTGCCAAATATTTTAGTATAAGGGATCAATTCCATACAAAGTTCCCAAACCTCAAGTTTGAATCTATTTAAACAGATAGAGAGTTGAAATATTCTGAATGTTTTAAAACTGATGGTAAATTATAAAAGCTCAAACAAACAGAAGTAAATGAAAAGAGTGATTTTTTCAGAGTAAAAAGTTGGTAATGGCGTCCAAATGTCATCTGTCAAAGATAAGAGTTTTCAGTATACTCTGCCATTTCATCATGGAAAGACACACAAACGAACAACGATTGCAAATTGTTGAAATATTTTATCAAAATTTGTGCTCTTTAAAAAAAGTTATGGTCGTAAAAATCGAACTGGTAAATCAACAATTCGTGCTGTTATCACCAAATTTTGCACCAAATTTACTTTGTAGCGTATAGTACTATTGAGAATCGTGAAATGTCAATTCGTCGCCGTTTCAGGAATTGGGCATGAGTTAGTCAACCACATGGAAAATTTCACGTGTCGATTTGGATTTAAAAGCCAATTAAATTTAACTCTAAAAAGAATTGAAGCCAAATGACTTACCACAACGTCTAATTTTTGGTAAATGGGCCTTAAAACAGCTCCATGAAAATCCGCTCTTTTAACAAAACTTTGTGTTCAGCGGTGAAGCTCATTTCTGGCTGAACGGATACGTAAAGCAGCATAACTGTCGCAAACAAGAATTACCGATGCATCCCGAAAAAACGACAGTTTGGTGTGGTTTATGGGCTGGTGGTATCATCGGTCCATTTTTCTTCAAAGAAAACCGTGAAAGAAACGTTACCGTCAAGGGCGATGCATATGCATATGCAGTGTTTTATTCGATTTAAAATAAAAACTACGCCCAAAAAATAAACCGTTATGTACTCTGCACTAGTGTTGGCAAAGAATCATTATTCGTGAATCGTTCATATTCGCTTGAACACCGAACCTGTACAGATTTATTGGTATATTTGCCAATCACTTGATTCATCAAAACATGCAATTCACTGAAATCGTGGAATATTGAATCGATTGAATGGTAAAAGCGAAATTTTTATACAAACAAGGAAAAACGTTAACTTCGGTGGAACCGAAGCTGAAATACCCGTTACACAACACTTTTAATAGTTTATATGTTCACTAAGCGCTTAGATTAAATTTCACGATGAATTTGGTCAAATTTGTATTGAGGCTTTATGTTATATTTGCCTGAACCTTACCATATCGAAAGTATTCACTTAGGTGGACATTGAAATTGATTTTACCAAACTTAATTGAATTCATTCAGAAATAATAAAGGTTTTCATATAAAAACTCGAAAATGGGCAGTTAGTTTGTATGGAGGCTATACATAAAAATGGGCGTGGAGCCTTAGATTTGACATTGGATGACATAAAAAGTGTTCTTACCCTATTTGCATTAAATATATTCATAAATAATACGTATTTTCATACAAAAAGTCGAAAAAGTGGTAAGTTTGTATGGGGGCTATATCTAAAAGTGGTTCTGACATACAAACTAACAAGGAGCACAAAAAAGCTTAAGTGTCAAATTTCAGGTCAATATCTTTAAAACTTTCCGAGTAACACTCATCGCAACAGACGGACAGACAGACAGACAGACAGACATACATACAGACATACATGGCTAAATCGATTCGTCTCATCGAGCTTATCAATAATATATATGCTTTATGGGGTCTCCGATGTCTCCTTCAATGCGTTGCAAACTTTCGGACAAACTGAATATACCCGTTTACACTTTGTGTAACGGGTATAAAAATTCTAAAATAATCGGTAAGTTGGTGTTAGGTCTAGCCTAAACATTGGCGTTGCATCTTGCTTTTCATATTGGATGATAATAGAAGAGTTTTATCCAATTTGGAGTCAATACACTCCTTTATAATCGCTTTTTTCGTACAAAATTTCGAAAATGGGAGACAAGCTTGTATGGAGGTTACACCTACACTAGAAGTGTTTTTACCCGATTTGGAGTATGTACATTTATTCCATCTCCCTGTCATTACTCTCTCCCTCTATTTCTTCTCAGCTATTATAACTTTAAATGACAGCTTTTGCATGAAACAATTTAGTTCTTCTTAAACCATAAAAAAAAACTCAATTAAAATAATTCTACAAATTCTCATAGGGTCAATTGGCAAATAAAATGCCTACAAAGAATATAATAAATCTTCATCGATACAAGAAATTGCCAATGACAGCGCTATGACACTTTGTGAAAAAATTTTATTAAAAAATTGCAATAAAAAAAAAAAAAGAAAATTGCAAAAATTAAATAAAAAATATAAATAAAAATAAGCGTCTAAAATTATAAAACAAAATTAAATTGCAAAAGCAAGATAAACAATTTGTGACTATTGCATTGCAATTCCAAAAAGATACTCGTTTGCTTAAGGGGGCAAAAAAAAAAAAAAACAAAATAATGAAACTATGAAAAGAACGCAGCAACATAAATCAAATACTCGTTAACAGTTCGTATATATATTTTTGCTACTCCTCTAAATTACAACTTTTGACAGCTCGAATAATCAAATTTCATTTTAGATTAAAAATTTATTTATCTATAAATATTTTTGTATTTTTTATTTATTTATTTTATTTTTTTTTTGCAATTTAGAGCAACGTTTTATTTTTATTTAACGATTTATTATTGATGATGCTGCGCAGTTGCTTTATTAAAATTTATATAGAAATTGAAAATCTGCCAATTAAAAATCATTAATTAAATAAAGAAATTTTCTTTGCTTTTTGGTGAAAGAGGCAAATATTTTTTTCTGCCACAAAAAAAAAAAAAAAAAATATGTTGCAGCATCAGTAAATCTGTTGCTCTGTTAAGCAGCATAACTATAACTCTAACTTTAACTTTTATAAATACGACGAGTATATGTATGCATGTTTACTGATTAATACCCTCGAACAAGATAATGACAAACCTCCCAGTCAAACAGTCAGACAGACAGACAGGCATATATATGAATAGCTGTATATGGTATATACTTCATATGCACACTTAATATCATGTTCAACTTGATTCTTTGCTGCTGCTGCTACTGCCTGCATTCCGCTGCATGCTCAGCGACTGTTCAGTTCATTCATAGTCATTGATTAAAACGGCAACTAATTCTTAGTTTTCCAACTTGTAGCACATTTCATACGAAAATTGTATAAATAATTTCTTTCTTTTTCTCTATTTTATGTTTATGTGTTTTTTTTTTTTTTGTGCAATTGCAACATGATTATTGCTCTAGTTAACAACCACAAATTGTTGCATGTTGCAGCACAAGTGCACATATACAAATGATACAATTCTCTAGTTTGTTTGCTGCATACAGCATATGTGTATAGTATGTATGCTCATGGATATTGATTTTTAATTAAACGATTGATCGATTTTATAGCGTGTTATTTGGTTGTAGGTCAAATTTGGTTTGCTCCTTAATTATTTATTTGTTTCTAAGTACAAGGAAGATCTCATTATAGCTTATGTGGCATAAGAAGTCGAATGGCTTTAACAGCAATCTTGAATATTATTTTTTTTGAAAAGATTTACAGATTTTAAAAAATATTTCTAGGAACTAGGCGAAAACTAGCAGTAGAAATTTCTACCTATGCTTAAAACAACGAACAAAAATAAATTAATTAAAATAACAAGAAAAAAACGTTAACTTCGGTGGAACCGAAGCTCAAAAAGTTAGCACATTGGATGACATTAGAAATGTTTTTACCCAACTTGAAATGAATACTATAAATTCAAAAATTGCAGCTCTTTTCATACAAAAATATGAGAATGGGCGACAAGTTTGTATGGGGCTGCACCTTAAAATGGGCGTGACACATTAACTTTGACATTGGCTAATATTAGACGTGATTTTACCCTATTTTGAGTGAAATAATTCTAAAGTAACAACTATTTTTTTTACGAAATCTCGATGGCACTTTCATTTTCATACTTGATTCAGTCGTTAGAGAGGTAAGCTTAAATTCCAAATTTCAACCCGATCGAATGAATTGCAAAAGAAGAAAAAAGGGGCGGACGGACGGGCGGAGGGATGGACAGACAGACATACGGACATGGCTGGATTGATGCGTCTCGTCGAACTGATCAAGAATATATATACTTTATAAGGTCTATTACGTCTCCTTCAACGCGTTACGGGTATAAAAACAAAAAAGATCACTGATAAGAACGTTGATAAGGACTTTCAGGACCTGAAGTCGAAATGGAGTTTACATTTTTGTTTTTTGTTGCACTGTCTTTTGCACACGGTTTTTTGCTCCTAATGATCAAGGCTGAAGTCCTAAGCAGTCATTTAAGCCATCTTTGAACTGTAAATCACGTCGCGTTATTTTTATACAGTGCTGTGAAAAGCATGAAACCACTTAAACATTATTTTTCTCAAAATCCAGATTTGATGGAAAAATTTTACTTAAACTGTAAAAATTTACTTTACTGTAGCAAAAAAAACAAGCAAGAACGTTAACTTCGGAAGCACCGAAGCTCAAATACCCACCACACGAAACTTTATTCATTTTCTTGAAAAAATAAAAAAATTGAAGGTGAGTTTGTATGGGACTATATGTTATAGTGGCCCGATCCTTGTCGTATCGATAGAATATTCATAGGATAACAGTAGAAGTGATTTTACACAGATTGGAGTGAATATATCCATAAATAAATAAATATTTTCATTCAAAATCTGAAAAATGGGCGATTGGTTTGTATGGGGGCCATATCAAAAAATGGCCGTGGCACCTTTCTTTTGAAATTGGATGTCATTAGAAGTGCTTTTACCCATAATTGAAGTAAATACATTTACAAATAATAACAATTTTCATACAAAAATCGAAAAAAATGGTAAGTTTGCATGGGGGCTATATCTAAAAATGGGCGTGGTACCTTTCTTCTGATATTGGATGGATGGATATTGGATTGAAAGTGTTTTTACCCGATTCGTAGTCAAAACATTCATAAATTATAACTATTTTCACACAAAAAAATCGAAAAAAATGGTAAGTTTGTATGGGGGCTATATCTTAAAGTGGGCGTGGCACCTTGGTTCTGCCATACAAACTGCCTAGGAACACAAAAAGCTTAAGTTTAAAGTTTCAGGTCAATATCTTTAAAACTTTCCGAGAAAAACGCATTGCAACAGACGGACAGACAGACAGACAGACCGACGGACAGACAGACAGACGGACATGGCTAAATCGATTCGTCTCGTCGAGCTGATCAATAATATATATACTTTATGGGGTCTCCGATGCCTCCTTTAATGCGTTACAAACTTTCCGACAAACTGATAATACCCTTCACACTATGTGTGCTTGTTTTTTATAAGTAGGCTAAAAGTTTTTTTTCAAAGTCCAAAACTTAATAAACAGGTTGCTCCGCTTTGTGGTCCCCGAATAAAAAAATTGATATGATATAAAATATGGCTGCTGTTGGCGGACATTTGTACGATAGAGGTTTCCGTAAATGACAAAGAAACTTGTACACGTCCAAGTAAAGTTCTGAGCAAATACATTAGAATATTTTTTGGGTTTTATTCATTAAAATCATATGGTGCCGTATAACGGAATAGCCTGTATATTTGTATGCTGGCTTTACTTAAAATTGGTACTATTTAGGCATAATCATTACTAAGTTTAGAGTTCCTAGATTATGTAAAGAATACAAATTTTATAAATTTAAATGGTGCCGGACGGCTACTGATGGCTACTTCGGGTACAAGGTATGTATAAATACAATATAAAAAATGTATAAAGGGCATTACTTTGTAAGCAGAAACTGTCCATGCGTTTTTTTATATATTTAAATGAGACACGAAAGCCCATAATGTAAACTTCACCAAGAAGGATGAAGTCAATATTTCATTGAGACAAGACTGGAGTTGTACGAAATGGATGAATTAAAACCTAGTCAGCATATACAGGGTCCGCCACGTAACTTTTTTTTTTTAAATGCAATAAAAACAAAACACAAGATCGATCGTAACGTTGGCTGTATGGCACGGTGCGCCGTCTTGCTGGAACCAAATGTTGTCCAAGTCCTCGTCTTCGATTTCCGGGAAGAACCAATCCGTTAACATGGCGCGGTAGCGTTCGCCATTGACCGTAACGGCGGCTCCTGCCGCATTTTCGAAGAAAAATGGGCCAATGATGCCGCAGGCCCAAAATCCGCACCAAACAGTAACTCTCTGAGGATGCATTGGCTTCTCTTCGATCACGTGCGGGTTTTCCGTCCCCCAAATACGACAATTTTGCTTATTGACGTAGCCGCCAAGATGAAAATGAGCTTCGTCGGAAAAGATTTTTTTGGTAAAATTCCGGGTCTTCGGCCAAGCGCGTTCCTCAATCGTATACACAACCATTTTCGTTCAGCGGAAGGATAAAACTAACTTTCTGTACAATCAGATGTGACATCAGTGTTGCCACACTCGAAATAACCACTAGTTCAAAAAAAAAATGTTAGATGGCGGACCCTGTACACGGACGGATTCAATTTTAAAAATCAAGTAAGCGAAGCTGTTACGTTCTGCTTCCTGCTTACTGACCAATGAAGCCATGAATCTATTTATGCCCCTTAATATACAAGAAAATACCTTTATGTTGTCTAATAGCCAAACGGCACCAAAAGAGCTTGATTCCTACACAAGCAATTCGAAATCTCTCACTGAGTATCACAAATCTCTTAACGAAATGGCACAATATCTTTTGTAGAACAGAAGACATATAGTACATTATTACAAACTCACAAAAACGTCTTGCAACAAATCTCAATCACGAAGATTTGGAACCATAAAGCTCCAAAGAAATCCTCATAACGAATAAACTGGTCATATCTTCGATAGACGAGTAAGTGTTCTTTCAAATGACCTTCGAAGCAGTTGTGACGATGTTGAAGAGAAGCAAAATATCGTACAACTGCTCTGTCACTGTCCAGCTCTAAATAGAAGAAGGTATGAGTATATATAGTTTAAATCGTTTATGGATATAGCATACTACATATAAATAGTTTATAGAAGATCTGTTAGAAATAACATCGATCAACTTTTGGAACATATCAAAATATGTGAAGACAATTTTGCATTTCATTTACTCGTCTCCCGCTCTCCCACTTTTTTTCTCTGTCTTTATTTCTCTCAACTAAATATTTTAAAATTTCACCGAGTTTCAAAAGCATTCGATTTCGTTTTAAACGAATTTTGATAATAGAATAAATAGAAATCAAGCCTCGTTTACCGTTTCTTTCGGAATTTTTGTAAAACCAATCTGAGCTTCTAGAGCACCATGTATGTGAACCATATTCTTCGGATTTGTCATAGTATCATGTTTTTTGGCCTAGCTTTTGTTGATTTGAAAAAAAATACAACTTTGACCAGAATGCTTGTAAAAAAATGGACAGATAAAAAATCTTAAGCTTCCCAAAATTAGTTAAAAACTACACATTGTCATGTGACATATCTCCTTGATGAGACCTCCTTCCACATCGTTTATGAATGTTAAGCTATTGTTAGAATCGGAGTTCATTAATGGGCGAATACTTTCTGTACTAGAAATATTTCTCTTAGGTATAAATAAATAAAGTCATTAATGTTCCCAATCACATTAAAACCTTCATTGCACAATTTGATAAACTTAACCATATAAAGAGAATAATTTTTTACGAAACTTTGTATTGCAATGCAAAAAAATAGTTCGAAGCCAATGCTATGGTCAAATGGTCAAGTAGTTTACTATGCCAAGTTAGTTACTTCGTAAGTTAGTCAGTAAGTCATCTATGCAACAAGTGCACTTTACAAAAATTATTTACGGGACAACGCCTTACATTCAATAAAGTTTTTTGCATGATGCTCATCATGATGTTGCATACTACAACAGAACATCAAGAACTGAAATTCATATCTAATACACAAATATGTATCTATACATCTATCTATCTGTTTGTCTGTCTATCTGTCTGTCTAACTATATCTATTGCAATAAATGGCAAACTGCAACTAGTTCTGTTACTACGGATACATAGAAGAAAATTGTTGCAAATTACTTGCAATGCAAGTCAAGTGGAATGATCTAATTTTGATCTTTCACTATACTATACACTTGACGTTTGTGGGGTTTCTTTTAATGTTTTTTTTTTTTCTTTTCTTTACTTTTAATACTCTTTAAAAATAGTAAATGGTATATTTTATTTGATAAGAAACTTGTAACAAAAAGAAGATTGATCAGAACAATCAAACTAGTCAGATTTGTCACATTTAGAAGATACATTTTAAAGATCTTCTAGGAACAGCAATATTTTCCACGCATTATCATCTATGCCTAATTTTTTTGTAATATAAGTTTGTTCGTCTGGTCAAGCAGTTCATCTAAAATTGGTAGTTGAGCTCGATCAAAGTTTTGAGTTCTCATTTTAGTATCAAACCTTCTCACTTCATACTAACTTGTCCGTCTGTCCGCATATGTTATATTAGAGTATTAAAGCTTCGGTTTCATTAACAAACTCTTTTTTCTTTTTTTCCGATTTGTATACAATGAAATATTATTTGCACGCATAGACAATCATGCAAATCTATATTGAATATTGAAGTGGCAGTTTTTTTAATTTTTTTTTTTTTTTTTTGCTGTGAAGAACTTGTAGATACTTTATGCTATGCCTGACTGACTAACTGACAGACAGACAGACAGACAGACTTGCTTTCTTTCTTTTTTGTTTAATTTTTTTCTTGAAAAAAAAAATTTTGTTGTTTTGGCTTTTGACGCTTACAATAATTGTGTGAGAATGTTTCTTCTTTCATTTCAGTTAGTGTCTTCAGCTTGAGGCAAACTTACACTGTATGCGTTTATAATTAACGCAATTGCCATTGTGGCGCCACTTGACAATCGATAGTTTCTGCGTGCCATTTACTTAGTTAAAAATAAGAAAGAAAATAAAAATAAAAATAACATGCATATATGTAAACGTGTCTTCAATAATAATTAAAGAATTGATTTTCTATGTATAAAAACAAATTTGATATTTAAATGAGAAAGTTAATTTTATATTCAAAAATTAGCGAAGTTGTAGCCTATGCAGACGACATTGTGGTATTAGTTTCATGTCATGGAGTAAACCTTTGGGGGCCACAATACATAAAATTCACAATTTTAAACTCCTTAATCTAGGCGGTAAAGAATTATTCCTATCGGACAGAACATATACGTGGATATAATCTTAGATAACAAACTTAACTGGAAAGACAACATTCAGGAATAAGTGAGGAAGTCAACGATTTCATTCTACTCGTGCTCCAAACAATTTGGTCGAAGATGGGACCTTTCACCGAAAATGGTCTTATGGCTGTAAAACAACTACAACATCCAAAGACTATCTAAGTTACAGAGATCAGCTTCTATTAACATTGTTCAACTAAAAGAACAAGACTTGTGGTCATCACTAAGCTATGGTATACCTTGGATACCTTCACGGAATAAATGGATGGCAGAGCGGTATGTGGTCTGGGGTACACTCGGAGGACCTGGTAGTTGGAGAGTTCTTTCGTCTGCTGGATCTCTGCAGTGTGTTCCAGACGGAAACCCATGCTTTGCTATTGGCGTGCAAGCTACTGGTACAGCTGGAGATTCGGAACAGATCGGTTTTCATTTTCTCGGACAAAGCGTTTGATAACCACATTACCCAATCTAAGCTAGAAAAGGAATATAAAAACCAACTCAATCTTGTTGGTCTCCACAACACACTTTAACGGGAACGAGCAAGCTGACAGGCTGGCTAGAAGGGGCTCATCGGGTAAATCTCAGCTAGTCGCGGTATAGATCCCAACGAGTGCTAGGGTCGTCCATATTAGGAATAACTTCACTCTTTAAGAAATAACAAATGGCAAAATCTGAATAGCTGCAGAAAAGCTTAGCTTATTTGGTCAACGATTAACTCAGACGTACCAGAACACAACTTTAGGACAACTTACAGGCTCATCGAGGCACACGCCGCCAGACTAGGTATCCTTTGCACAGAACCAGCAGCAGTTGTAAAGTTCTCGAGGGACACTTCCGAAGATGTCCTCTGTGTGTGTCCTGCACTTAGATCGAGTGTAAAAAGGCATTTTGGACATTGTGCAGTTAGTGCGTTCCAAACTAAGGTCCTTCATTAACTGTACTTGTTGGTTCTGAACGTACAGAGCCATACTAAGGTTCTCTACCGAAGATGCGTCGAGGGAATACTAAATTGTCCATCTGTCCGTTCATCTGTCAGGAATACTAAAGCCACACGAATCTCGAAATATAAAACTTATAATTCAAATAAAAAAAGAATTCCGGGTTTTTTTTTACACCAATCTAAATCCGATCTTATGGAATGGCATGCATAAAAATCTACCTCAAACTCGTGATTTGCTAATTTGTTCCCTTTAAAACAAGTAAAAAAAATATATCTGTACTTCAATTTCAAACGGTGAACATAAAATACAAAAAAATAACTAACTACTGACCTTAATCGCTTATCATTTGTTGAAGAGTGTGTTAACCAGAGTACGAGTATTAATCACTTGGGTTGGGCTGGACTGGACTGCAGTGTACTGTAGTGAAAGATTTAGTCAGCAAGTCGTGTAAGTGCAAGTTTTACTTTAAGTTAATTTAGCTTCAAGTGCATTTCGTTTAACCATTGGTTACTTTTCTAGTCAACTTTTTTTTTTGGTCTTTAATTACCAGTCTTGACAGTAGAAAATGCGCTGCGACAAAGCTTTTCGCCGGCACATAATGCAGCGCCCTCACATTAGCCCTTTTAATGTTGCAAGCCGTCTTTGCTACTTACTCAACCAGGTTACATGTGTTATTTAGTGATATTTTTTTTATTTTTTCCATAAATTTTATAGTTGACTTTTACTTTAAAGTTGCTATGTCATTTCAATTTGACCTATATTAATCAGCTGAATAGATATTGTATCTATGAGAAACATAAATGCACAGTTAACATTTTTATGGTGGTTTGATATTATTCTAACAACTTGCTAATTGGCACTCTACTTTTCATAAAATCAACCAAAAATTTAGTTTTACTCAGTTTTCTAGTGACTACATCACCCCAATCACTAGAATGGCCTTACTTCTAGATGAATATGGGGATTCGGACTTCCTAACCAATACAGAGTTTTTCAGGCAAATACCACACTGCAGGAACAATTTTTTTTTTTTTTGAATAGCGATTTGTGGGAACTATTTTCAATCCCGATGGGAGCATTTTATTAACTCAGAAGAATTAAAAAACTGGCTAAAATATGGAAATAATTATTATTTATGAATGTATCCACTCCGAATTGAATAGGAACACCTCTAATGTTAATACATGTCAGCATAAGAGATTTGGTAAGGATCGGATCACTATATAAAGTTAGTCCCCATAGAAACCTAATGCTTATTTTCATGATTTATGTAAAACAAGAAAGGACTCTGAAGTCGAGTATGCTTGACTGCAAGATACCTTGTACCTAATCTTAGTGTACTTTAAGTTAAGTCTTATCTCATTGTTAGTACCATTGTCATACAAAAACTCCAAACAAATGGGGTAAATTTATACGGGGCCCATGGGGGTCCTAGCCATTTAATGTTTTTTCTTTAGGACTTTCATAGGCATAATTTATATTAAATTTTAAGTTCCTAGAAAATGAAATAATAAATTTTTTATGAAAAACATAAAGTTTTGGGGTAGATTTGTATTTGGGGCTACCCCTTTTTTAATGGGACTAGAAAAAAGCGTTTGAATGTGACCACTTGACGGCTCAGAAGAGTCTAAGTTTCAAATATGGTGTCCCTCTCTCTTAAAGTCTCCGAGATAATCGTTTTCATAAGGCAGACTGTTGGATAGATGGACGGACGGACGGACAGACATGGCATTGTAAACTCTCAATTTAGTGCTGTTAAAGAATATATAAAAAACTGTTATTTGTTAAGCTAATTGCTTCAAATATGGTGAAGACTATTGTTATGGTAGTTCATGTAAACAGCATAGATTTGATAAGGATCATGTAATTATATACATTATAATACATACATTTTTCAAAATTGTCAGTTCTACCAGAATTTATCTTCTTAGTAGGTTTTCGAAGCTAGTTCCAAACCATCAGATCTAAACATCAGGTGGTCGAGCATGAAGACTTGGACCTCTGAAAACGCATACTACATAAAAGCACACACCATCAAGTGGTATACAGACGGATCACTCACCGACGACTGCGCCGGTTTGGGTGTAGCTGGCCCAAGAACTAAACTATGGGAGTCCCTGGGTAGATACACTAGCCTCTTCCAGGCAGAGATCTGTCAGACAACTAGGGAGCTCTTAAGGCGCTACAGTCTGATACAGTAAGATCTAAACTAGTATATGAGGCTATAGCCACCCTAAATGTACTAGGACAAAACAACAGAGTACAACTGTTGTGGCTGCCAAGGCATACAAACATCCCATGTAACGATCAAGCATACGGACTAGCCAGGAAGGGGACCGCATCTCCTCTAACAGGCCCAGAACCTTATTGTCACATTGGGAGCCACAAACTAAATGAGACAATTAGCAATAATAGAAAACGAGCCAGGGATGAACACTGGATTTTAAGGCAGGGCATGCGACAGGCCAAATTATTAATAAATGGGATTCAACTCTAAGGTTACCAAAGCATTGGTTAAGTTGGACTGAACTCAGCTAACAGGTCATTGCAGACTTAGGAAACACCTACATGTAATGGGTGTAGCAAGCTCTCCTGACTGCAGATTCTGTGGGAATATGGGAGAAACACCTATCCATATTCTAACAGATTGAGTAGCTACAGCCAGAAGTTTAATGTCATTGCTAGGATGATACACACTCTCCTTACAGCAGGTTAGACAAACCGAACCTATAAAAATGATTAGATTCATTCAAAGAATAGGGCTAGAATCAATAATTTAGCTAGTCAGGGCGTTCAATATTCCTATCTAGGAAGCAGTACATATACCCTCTCAAGCAATAAAATAAAATAAAAACTTTTAAAAAATTCATTTATACTCTTGAACGGATTTCTTTAAAATCTTTGTCCAAATGATGAATTTATATTAAAAATTTAAGTTCTTTGAAGTCAAGTTAGAAATGGAGACAAGAAAACGTCTTATTGTAAAGAATAGTTTTATGAAAGTTTGGTAAATTGTTTATCAACTGAACTTCCAAATACAACGTTCTTCAAAATGTTTACTGGGTTTACATATCTATGAAAAAAAAACTGCATATCATGCGACTTTGACAAAGTGTGATAGTGTCAACGAAGTAACACATATCGATGATTGATGCATTGCTGCACTATTGAAGAATATAGTAGCTAAATTTTTTAGGTTTTTTTTTCTTCAATAGTTTTCCAACTAAAAAAAAAAAATGAATTGTTATATTGTTTATTGTGTTTTCAAACTCTTCCAACGCTGAAAAAAATAAAAATTGATATTTATATAAAAGAACAGAACACATTAAATTAGGTTAAATTGTACTAGAATAGACACACTTTCTACAATGTAAGCAACCACCACAACCATCGCTGGTAGAGCAGTTTGAATTTGTAATTAAAATTCCTATCTGGGCAGGCAGCTTACAAGGCAGCAACAGCAGCAACAGCAGTGGTTGTAGTCAGTAGCCACAACTAATAGCCAGAACTAGATCAATCTCATAAGCTAAATGTGCTACTGGCTACTTGGCCAGAGCGGAGCGTCTTTAGAGTTTTTTTACTAGTATAAATGTGCCAAGTTTGCGCCTCAAGTCGTTTGCTATGCAAATTAAACATAATACTGGGAGTAGTCTTTACATACATACATACATATGTACGTGTATATATGTAAAAGCAATGTCGTATATAGTTAGTTGCAGTTGGTCAGTAAATTGTAACAACTCAACATGAACATGTTCACATTTTTATGTACCTAGATGTATTTTTTTTTATGTTTAAATTTTTATTTAGTTTATTTATTAGATTTTTTTCTTGTTTTTGTTTTAGTTTAGTAAAATTCATGACACACCTTTTTCCTCTTTTGAGTAAATTTTCATGAGCATCGAAGTCGTTGTTGCTCAACACTATATTATAGTTTTCTAGACTAGTTTTCAAGTGCATATCATGCATATACTAGTATATATTTTATGTAGTAAAAGTCCGCTGTAAGCAAAATTTTAACGATGACATAAATACTTTAGATAACACAAGAGCAAGCGACAACATTAATGTTCGATTAATTAAGTGCCGCCGCTGAATTGTTCATTGATCTCAATAATATACACAAAAATTATAATAAAGAGATTTACCGCAATGCAAAAAAAAAAAAAATATCAGTAATTGGGAAACTTTACTGCACAAAATTTAATGTGCAGCAGCTGTGGAATGTAATTATTTATTTTACAAATCAAATTAAAATTAAAGAGTTTTTCATTTACAAGTTTATAGATTTTTGGATAATATGCTGCTGCGATTGGTGAATGTAAAATCGCTTCTTATTTTATAGAGTATCTCATTTATAAAAGACACTTCGCTTGAAAAAACTATATACGAGGTGTGTTCAAACATTATCGCGAATTTTGAATTTTCGCGGGTTACATATATTCGAATTTCGATTTTTTTGTGGCGTTAGGTTGGTACTCATGTCTCTCACTTATGCCGACAAGCTCGGCCATTTTGAATGTTCACTTAATTGTTGACAGCTGCTTTGCTTGCACGTGTTTTGGATCGTCTTCGATTTTTTACCTATTCAAAAAAATGGATCAAAGAACCTGTATGAAATTCTTTTTTTTCTGAATGGAATAAATGGAATAAAAATGTTGAAGAAGGCTTATGGGGCCGAGCTCTATCAAAATCAACAACATTTGATTGGTATAAATTGTTGAAAGAAGGTTGCGAACGTGTTGAAGACGAAGAGCTCCCTGATCAACCATCGACCTCAACGGACGATGCTCACATCCAAAAAGTAAAAGAATTAGTGCTTGCATACCGTCGATTAACTATGAGAGACATTGCTGATGAAATTGGCGTATCGAAAGGATCAATTAATACAATTTTGAAGGATGTTTTGGGCCTCAAACGTGTCAAGTCTCGGTTGGTACCAAAAATGATGATTTTTTTTTTAAAACTGTACTGATTTTTCGTGACTTTTTGCCAAAAATTCCAACCAATATCGTTCCGCAAACATCGTATTCGCTTGATTTGGCACCGTGTGACTTCTGGCTATTCCCAAAACTCAAGAGACCACTCCGGGGAACGCGTTTCGAGTCGATTGAGGAGATAAAAGCTAAATCGAAGAAGGTGCTGATGGCTATACCGGAAAGGGACTATTTGGCATGTTTCGAGGCATAGGTGTATTTTATCGGGAGGGGATTACTTTAAAGGGGACAAAATAGATATTCATGAATAATTAAATAATTTAAAAAAACACAAAATATGCGATACTTTTTGAATACACCTCGTACATACATTTAGAAGATTTTTTAAAAATAAAGAGTGTCCCAGAATTAACGCTAAATTTGCGCTAAGATGCTGGCAACACTAAAGAAATAACAATTTGACCGCATCCAGTTTAGGGTTAGTGAAAAATGGAGCGTTACACGATAGAATACGATAAAATTTTTTTTGGGTTGCCAGCACAATACTTCAAATCTTGTGTTTATTCAGGAACTTGCACTAATTCTGGGATACCCTTTTTATTTTAAAAATACATAAGGCTGCGTTCTGTGAAACAGCAGCAACAAATTTTTGAAAGGGTATATTCAGTTCGTCAAAAAGTTTGTAACGCGTGAAAGGAGACACCTTAGGCCCGATAAAGTATTTATATTCTTGATCAGCACTATCTAGCCATGTCCGTCTGTCTATCTGTCCGTCTGTCTTTTTCTAGTTTTGAAGACATTGAAATGAAATTCAAAACTAAAGCTTTTCTCAGTCCTAAGCAGTTAAAGTGTTAAAACCTAGTTGCCACGCCCATTTTAAAGCAAAGCCCTCATACAAATTTTTGAGTTTTTATTAGGAAAGGTTTATTTATGAAGCGATTTGTGCCAAATACTGTATAAACACTTCCCATAGCAGCCCTTCTTTATAGAAGAATCTATGGTTGAGGCAGGTCCACTATAGCATACAGCCCCCATAGAAATCTATCACCAATTTTTGAGTTTTTATACTAAAAATAATTTATTTATTATGCGATATGTTTCAAATACGATAAAAACACTTCTAATAGCAACACATGTTTTATGGGTGGGTCCACTATAGCATATATCCCCTATACAAATTTACCGCCAATTTTTGAGCTTTTATATGAAATATTCGTTATTTGTGAAGCAATTTATTTCAAACTAGCTTGTACCCGCGGCTTTGCTTGCGTTTTTTTTTTGCTTCTCTTTGATGGCTAAATATAAATTGTTCAAAAAATTTTTGTTCATATTTTGGAAATCCCCTAAACACGACTATCCTTCATTGAAATGCATCCAGTTTCAAGTCTCTACGTCTATTCAATCCAAACGTATGACTTTTTTTTTAAGAATCTCATTAGGCCCCGGGTCAAAATTTTCTAAAATCCCGTCTAAGTGCTCAATTGTCACAAAAATAAAAAAAAATTGGTCAAAAAATCTATATTGGGTCCACATTTGGGTCCCAGGTCCAAATTCCGGAAATCCCTTGAACACCATGAACGAAAAAAATGTATTTTAACCATCTTTCAAATGAGCCCTGTTTCAAGTCTCTACGTCTATTCATTCCAAAGATATGGCTTTTGTAGTTTCAAGCCCCCATTAAGCCCAAGGTCAAAAATTGAAAATGAAACATAGCCTATGTCACTCGGGAATAGTGTCACTCGGTCCAGTAGTTTCGGAGCCTATTCATTTCAAACAAACAAAGAAACATTTCCTCTTTATAATATTAGTATAGATATACTTAAATTTATTATTGTTTAGTTACCGTTTTTGCTTGTTTTAAATTGGAATTGCTATATTTAGAAACTATAAAAATATGGTAATGTTTTATATATGATTTTAAAATTATAACCAAAACATTCGTTATATTATTCAAATTTTAACAAAAACATTCATTCAAAGAACGCTGTAGCCTTTCTCTTTCTAATTTCGTGCTATAGCCGATCTGCTTGAAACTGCTAAATGAATTATTGACCAAATTAAATCAAAATGACTCCACCGTACCACGCATTTTAAATCTTAAGTCGGTTGCAATTTTTTCACTTGTTTGTCCAAATTGTCCCACAGCAACTAGATCGGGTTAAAATATGGCGACTGAGGAGGCCATTCCATGTGTCCGAATTATTTCTTCTTTTCTTTGGCTGTTGTCCCAGAAAAATTTTGAAGTGTGCTTACGATCGTTTCCTTGCTTAAAAACGAATCAGCGGCCCACAAGTCACGAACTTTGTCCCCATCATAGCATCCCCAGACTAACACGAGGGTCACCATGCTTAACTATGGGAATAACACATAGGTTTATCATGCGTTCGTTGACCGATTGTCGTCGTCGTTGGTTAAAAATTTTAAATTTTGATTCGTCAGAGAACAAGATTTTGGACCATTGTTCGGTTGTCCAATCTTTTTGTTTTTTAGCCCAATTTAGTCTCTGAATTTTGTTTTGCTTGCGAATCCGTAATTTCGAAGTCGTCGCTGTACCGTCGAATCAGATACTGATGCCTCGCGCGCGGAGTTGAGTTCTTCGCGAATTTCAGGGGCTGTAAGAGCACGGTTTTTCCTTGCCTACAACATAGATGAACTTATTCTCTTGTTTTGACGTTTGACTTTCTTTGTAACGCTCTCATGACAGCATTTTTGTATTACCTACTCCATGTAGTGCTGCAATTACTGCTCGTGTTTCTACACTCAGCTCTGCTTTCCGACCCATTTCTCTAAAATAATACTCTTGGAGCGAGTTTTGCAGCACTGAAATGTTACGATTAATAGGCTCTAGACGATCTACTCTTTCTAACCAGTAGCAGAACGCACGTTATTAAAAATCCACTGAGTAGAATTCAAAAATAATGTAAGTGAACCAAAACTTTTGTGTGGTAGTGTAATTCCGATTCTAACATTGAAATCATTCAGATTTTTTAAAGCAAAGTATAAGGGATGATCTCTAATGCATATATCTTAATTGAAAGCAGAACTATTCACGTTGTTTTTTAAATTCCCTGGGTCAAGCAGGAGATCGTTAGATTAAGTTCACAATACCTGCAAAGTTTTTTTTTCTGATCATCCATACTATTTTGTGGTAAATGTATTTGACAATAGTTTAACAGTTCGTCGACTTACACGACGCCAACCTCTGGATCTTCCCTTCATAAAATATAATTTTAATCGAATAATATTTAATGGTTTCGCGAAGCCGCTGGAATGGGAATATGACACTTTTTCGTTGATTTATGTAGAAGCCTGAAAAATAAATATTTTTAAGCCGAATAATGATGTTTCTCTTCATAAACGGACATAGAATATTATTTAACTTAAAAGTATTTTCATACAAAATTCGAAAATGGGCAATAAGTTTATATAAGGGTTATACCTTAAAATGGGCGTAGCACCATGGTTTTACCAGATTTGGAGTGAACACATGCATATACAATATAATGGCAAATTTCATACAAAAGTTCGAAAATGGGCGGTAAATTTGTATGGGGCTATACCTTAGAGTGGGCGTGGAATTCTGAAACTAACATACAAACTACATAGGACTGGGAAAAGTTTAAGTTCAAGTTTCAGCTCAATATCTTTAAAACTGAGTGAATGAATCACCTTGCTATATACAGACAGACGGACAACCGGACATGACTTGATCGACTCATCTCGTCGAGCTGATCAAGAATATACATATATACTTTATGGGGCCTATAGTGTATCCTTCAATTGTTCACGTTATAAAGAAAAATGATCACACAATCCATAGTTCACCTTAAACAGCATTCACGTTATCATGAGAGCACTGTCCACGTCCGATTCAAAAATCCAAAAAATTCTTGGTTTTAGAGAAATTGCTTGTGCAAGAGAATTGTAATAAGAGTGTCCGTTAGCAGAGTTTTCACTGTAAATTATTTGTATGGGTAACGACTCTCTATGTAACTTCAACAGAACACAGATGGCGCTATATCAAGTTTGTCGTGGTCATGTGTCCGTTTTTCGTGGGGGCGCGACATCTGTGACAAGAAAAACTTCGGTGTTTTGAGCGCATAGTCTGGCATTTTACTCGCGCCACCTAACGCTTTACCGCAGTACTAAGCTAGTGCCCCCTTGCGAGAATATATATTTACCATCGAAAGTGGCGACATCTAGGTGCATATAATTTCCTGCTTAGATGGCGCCATATGCGGTTATCTACTCGCCATCTATCGAATTACAGGAGTACGCGATGCCACTAGATGTCACCCAAATTGTCTTTTATTAGCGACATCTAGCGAGAAAGTAGTCGCGCTGATGGCGACATCTAACAAAAACACATGTGGCACAACAGGTGGCACCAATGTACTGAGTAAGTATTGACATAAGCGAAATTTGAAATGTTTTGTACCGAATTTTGATATTTTTTGAAAAAAACAGTACCCTTGAAATTCCATTAGTTAAACCTGCTCCCAGAATAAAAATTTTCGGGATTAAGGGTTTCAATGTACTCAAAACGGTTTGATGTACAAGTGCTAATTGTTTTATTTACATTGAGTTGAGAAGCACAATCAATTTCAAAGAACTATATTTATATTGTTTGTTTTAAATTCAGAAATATTTTGTGATTTTTGCATGTCCGATAATTACCATTTGAAAAGTATATAAACGTTTAAATGAGCATTTACTGTACGGTCTAAAATAAAACTGATAAAGTTTTCAATAAATACAAAATTCCAATTATGTAGATTGAAAATTTTTGCTACATTTTTATACCCGCCGTACATAGTGTGGAGGGTATTTTCATTTTGTCCGAAAGTTTGTAACGCATTAAAGGAGCTATTTATAGGTATAGGCCCCATATGAATTTTTCGAATATTTTTTTAAAATATTAATAATTTATGAAAATGTTCACGCCAAATGGTGTATACTCTACTGATATAATAAGGATCAGCCCAATTACATAGCAGCATCCATTTTCAACATTTTTTCAAAGAAAATGTTTATTATTCTGTCTTTAGGTTAACATTTCACCCCATTATTGTGCCTTAACTTTGGCTGTATCGGACTATTGACAAGCCTTTCCTTCTCCATATTCTATCAAAACAACTAATGATAAAAGAACCGAAGCTAAAATACCCATTACACAACACTTTTAATAATTTATAGGTTAACCAGGTGCTTAGATTAAATTTCACGATGAGTTTGGTCAAATTTGTATGTAAGCTTTATGTTAAATTGGCCCGATCCTTACCATATCGATATTTAGCCGACATTAATTCAAATTTAATTTAACTCATTTAGAAAAAATAAATGATTTCATATAAAAAATCGAAATTGGGCAGTAAGTTTGTATGGGGGCTATATCTAAAAATGGGCGTGGCAGCATTCATTTGATATTGGATGCCATTAGAAGTGTTTTTAAACAAATTGTAGTAAAAGCATTCATAAATAACTATTTTCATACAAAAAATCAAAAAAAAGTGGTGAGCTTGTATGGGGGCTATATCTAAAAATGGGCGTGGCACCTTGGTTTTAACATACAAACTAACTAGGAGCACAAAAGACTTAAATTTCAAATTTCAGGTCAATATCTTTAAAACTTTCCGAGTAACACTCATCGCAACAGACAGACAGGCAGACGGACAGACAGACGGACATGGCTAAATCGATTCGTTTCATCGAGCTGATCAATAATATATATACTTTATGGGGTCTCAGATGCCTCCTTTAATGCGTTGCAAACTATCGGACAAACTGAATATACCCGTTTACACTATGTGTAACGGGTATAAAAAAACTATACCCAGATGTGGCAGGTATTTGAGCTTCGGTTGCACCGAAGTTAACATTGATTTGTTTATTTTTTAATCATTAAAATTTTTAATGTTTTGAAATTATCGTTTCTTGGAATTAATTGATAACCGAAAAGTTCAAAAAAATGTCAAATTATACTTGCCACGCCTATTTTTAGGTATACCCCCAATACAAACTTTCAGGCAGTCGCATCCCATCTCAAAGTTCTATTCAAGCCACTGATGATACCACATTAACAATTTAAAAATACAATACGTGTGACGGGTATATAAGCTTCGGTTCAACCGAAGTTATTGCTTTTCCTTGTTTTAATTCATGTTACACTTAGTGTGAACTTTTATTATTAATAGAGATCGTACACCCAATAAACTATATATTCTTGATTAGCTCGACTAACCCAATCGATTAAGTTTTGTTTGTGTGCTAAATGCTATGCGATTCAATTGGAGATTACACAACACATATGTACATTCGTTTTTCTGCAAAAACTCAATATTTTGAGGTAGGTTTTAATGGAGGATACCATTTATTATGGAGCTATGTGAACTATGTGTATGTGCAACTATTGTATAATGCTTCCGTACAAACTCACCTCCCGTTTTCTGATTTTTTTGGGTTTTACCCATCCATTTGAGAAATATTATCTAAGCCACTAATAATGATGTATAAACTATTCAAAGTTTCGAGTGAAGTTCGGTTCTTCCAAAGTTAATGCTTTTTCTTATTTTGATTTTTAGAAAGTTTTCGAAAATATCCATAAAATCATGTCAATCGTCACATCCAACCGTCTTTTCAGCAATATTTCAAAATTCAAATAAATTTTTAGAGTATGAAATATGATTATCAAATTTAAATTGAACAATTTAATTATTTTATTTAATTCAATACAAAAATTATAAAAAGAAATGTTTACATTTTGGTTATCTTTTCTTATAATTCTCAAATATTAAAAATTATACATTATTTTTTTTTTTTTTACAATTTCAATTAAATTTTTAAATTTATCGATAAAGTAGAGAATTGCATTTAATTTTTATATTTTAGTTCTTTAATTATAGAGCTTCAAGTACATTGATGCCTCCTTTAAGGGCTTCTCTGCATACCAATTAAGAACTTTCCAATATTGTTATTCTTTATTCCTGGTTTTTCAACAATTTGATTCAAATTTCTTTAAAGAAAAATTACTAATTCAACTTTCTTTGATAATTAATTTTTAGCTATGTATACTTACACGTCAAAACACGATTCATACCACCAACCACTTTTGTATACAATGGGGCAGGGATATGCCCCACCATCACCAAGCCGATCTTTTGTCGTAAATTTCTTATTTAAATGAAACTGAAGCGTGTTCTTCGCTGTAGTTCCACTGTATGCACCAAGCTTTGAAATCTTATACTGTTCGAATTCGCTTTCAATGACAAAATTATCATAACAAGAATAATTTTGTACATTGTCAAAGTCTTTTATATAAAACCACAGCTCATAACGTTGCGAAGAAGTCAACTGATGCAATTTTTCCAATCCAATCCAATATTGACTCAATGGACTGCCGAAACCATTTTTATAATCTATCCAATTACGATCAAAGTCAATTGGTCCTTCCATTTGTTGTTGTATCAACATTTTACCAAAATTATCACAATAAACTTTGATTTCTCCAGCTGCGGTATATAATGAATGCAATCCAGCACCAAGACCGATTTCTATGATATCATCGCACGATTTAGGTGGAACTAATAATATATAAAGTTATGCATAACAGACAAGAAATTAACATTTTGTATAGAATTTTTAGATATTTTAATTATTGTCAGTATATGACTTAAAGAACTTTAATTTACTACAGTCTGACTTACCTTTTTGCAGTATATTTGTTACTTTATCATTATTTTGTTTCAAAGCGTCATTGATTTTATTAAATTCAGTTGTCATATCTCGCTTAGAAGAGTTGTCTCTCACTATATCTGGAATACAATTCGAGTTTTAAAAAATTGTACACTAATTCCTTTTGTCACATTTAATCAAGACTTACCATTCATTTGCTCCACACGAGTTAACACATCTTCTTGGGACTTTTCTATAGTTGTCAGTTGCGTATTCAGATGGTTAGTGGTTGTCTTGCTCTCTCTAACTTCATCTTTCAAATCTTTTAGTTCGTCTAACATTTGATCACCTTGAAATTCAAATTATAATTGAAATTGATGAGTTGTATAGAAACAAAAGAAACGTACCTGTTTGCTTTATTAATTTGTTTACATCATTGAATCTGGCTTTTAAGCCATTCTCAACGTTCTGAAGTCTTTCGGTTATGGTATCAGATACATTTTTTAATAGGTTTAACTCCGCTTTGCACAGCTCCAATTCGTTTTGTTTAGTGCATTCTATTTCTTGATCTGTATTGTATCTTAAGATTGATATTTGAGTGTCAATATTTGATACAATACCATAGCCAAAGGGATCCTAAACGTTTTAATAAAAATATTTGAATAAATTTTGATACTTCATTTTCGCATACTTACCACTTCCTTATCTAAAAAATCTGTTAAATATAATTTCATTAATTATTTTTTAAAATAAATTCGAATAACTTTTAACTTACCCATTGTTATATTAACTCCTTCGACCATTATTAAATCCAAAAATATTCTGTGGGGAAATGCAAACTTTAAAAGTATAATTTTTAAATTAAGTACAGTCTTACCTTTTGCATTCATTTATAACTTTATTCATATTATCCTGTTTTAATCTTAGTTCCTTGATTTGTTGTTCCAAATTAGAAATTATAAATTTATTTGTGTTCTGCAATAACATCGATAATTATTATAATCATTCAATTGATTGCCAATTTTAACTTACTGCATTTTTCGCTTTAGTATTTTCCAAAAATAATATTAATAAGAAAAGATTTAAAATTAGTAAATGTATTAACCGCATTTTAAAACGTTTAATAAGGAAAGCCTTAGAGTTCCTGGCGAATGTTAAACTTCAACTGATGCTGCAAATGCGTTGAGTCATTTTTTATATTTGTGCTTCATAAGCTTCATTTGCTGATAATGCAAATTTTATTTATATTTATAAATATAGTGAGGAATACTAAGAAATAATTAATTCAACAATAATTTTTTTTAAGACTCTTGTTATAAGCACAATTTGTTAAATTCATTTAAATATCAAATCGAAAATAATAAATTATTAACTAAAATTTAAAATATTGTAAGGTGTCAGTGTAATTTTGGTGTAACAAATTTTCAAGATATATTATTTTATTTGTCGAATACATCTTTCGAATCTTTCTCTTATCTCTATGGTTGATTTTTGAAATAAATTGTTTTTTTTTAATTGTAACTTATTAAAGGAGGCATCGGAGACCCCATAAAGTATATATATAATTGATCAGCTCGATGAGATGAATCGATTTAGCCATGTCCGTCTGACCGTCTGTCTGTCAGTCTGTCTGAACGTCTGTCTGTCAGTCTGCCCGTCTGTCTATTGCGATGCGTTTTACTCAGAATGTTTTTGAGATATTGACATGAAATTTTAAACTAAAGCTTTTTTTTTTTGGTTCTAGGCAGTTTGTTTGTCAGAGTCAAAGTGCCACGCCCATTTCCAGGCATAGCTCCCATACAAATTTACCACCCATTTTCGAATTTTTGTATGAAAATAGGAATTATTTATGAATATTTTTACTCCAAAATGGGTAAAAAAGTTCTTATGTCACTCCAATGTCAAATCCAAGTTTTGTGTGAAAACATTTATTATTTCTGAGTGAATCCAGTTAAAATTTAGTAAAATCAATTCAGTGAAATATAATCTAAGTACCTGGTAAACGTTTTTCCTTGTTTTAAGTCAAATTTCGATATCAGCATGTTGGATTTTTACGAGGTGAAAAGTCGTTGAACATTTTAATGAAGATTTACTGTATGACAAAAAATAAAATTGATAAGCTTTCTTATAAAAAAATTGTTATTGTACAAAATCAAAAGTATTTCTAATAATAAATCGAAAACAAATGAACTGTTAAGTAAATGTGAAAACAAATCAAATTATAGACGAACTTTGTTCCACCAAGAAAAGGCCAGGTCAGACACATTAAGTAGTAACTCAAAACAAGAAGAAAGAACTAATGCAGCTGGTATTACCCATAAATACCATTCAGAAACATTACTTAATAAAAATTTTACAATAAATTGTACACTGTATCCCTTAGTCAAACTTTTTCTCGTTTATTTGAGGCTTTATTATTTATAAAAGCTTGTTTTGAAAACATAATAACATAATTAAGAAGTTTTTTAACACGAGTGATCCAATTGCGACCTCGATTGCAATGTGAATGCAAGAGTTGCTATTTATATATCGGGAACTGGCAACACTAATGTCAATTGGTAAAATCTAGTATGACATTTTGAGCATAAACGTACTCACAACGTTTTGGGGTACAATTGATAAATGTTACATTTACAGTGAGTTCTTTTATTTAATTTGTTCACTACATGTACGGTATTGAAAACAATAGTTCTTATAAGAGGTTTTACTTGCTGCTTGATTTTTTAAACACGTCACACATAGCATAAACAGGTACTATAATATTGTCGGAAAGTTTGTAACGCAACAAGTCAGTCTTCGAAGACTCTTTAAAATAAATATCTTTTTCATCGTCTGTCTGTTGCCTGTCAATCGTCTCGCTCAGTTAGATTTGAAGATAATGAGCTATATTTAGGTATTATAGGTCCCAGACATACCAAATCTATTTTTACTTGTTTAAAAGTTTATGCATACATACGAGTACATATATTCTTGATCAGTGCGCTAATATTTTTCATAAAAAACTCGCAGCCCATTTTCTAGTTATACCCTGTACCCAAAGGGTAAAAGGGTAGATTAAGTTTGTGCGAATGTATGTAACAGACAGAAGGAGGCAAGATAGACCCTATAAAGTATATATATTCTTGATCAGCATTGGAAGGGGAGTCGAACTAGCTTTGTCTGTCTGTCCGTCTGTCCATCCGTCCGTCCGTCTGTCCGTCCGTCTGTCATGCTGTCTGCCGATTATTTCGGAGACTATAAGAGGTAGAGCTTTCAAAATTGAAACTAAGACTCTCCTAGGCCGTCAAGTGTGCACTTACAAACGGTTTTTCTCTAGACCCATTTTATGGAAGGCCAACAATGGTACCCCCCCATACAAATTTACACCCAAGTTTTTGGGTTTTTACATAAAATCGTCATTGTTTTTTATTCTAAAAAATTTGAATTTAGTATAAATTATGTCTATGATAGTCCCAATAAAATATCATAATATGGGTAGGACCAACCAAACTTTAGGTATTGCCCCCATACAAATTTACCCCAAATTTTTCGGGTTTTTAAAAAAAAAACGTCATTGTTTTTTTTTTCTTGAAAATTTAAATTTAGTATAAATTATGTCTATGATAGTCCCAATGAAATATCCCAATGTGGATAGGACCAACAAAATTTTAGGTATAGCCCCATACAAATTTACCCCAAAACTTTGGGTTTTTACATAAAATCATCATTGTTTTTTATTTTAGAAAATTCAAATGTAGTATAAATTTTGTCTATGATAGTCCCAAAAAAATCCCAATATGGGTAGGACCAACAAAGTTTTAGGTATAGCCCCCATACAAATATACCCAAAAATTTTAGGTTTTTGCATAAAAACGTCATTGTTTTTTATTCTAGGATGTTCAAATTTAGTAAAAATTATGTCTATGATAGTCCCAATGAAATAGACCAATATGGGTAGGACCAACAAAGTTTTAGGTATAGCCCCATACAAATTTACACTAAAATTTTGGGTTTTTATATAAAAACTCATTGTTTTTTATTCTAGGAAGTTTAAAT
The DNA here is from genome assembly GCA_018903435.1 of Leucophenga varia. Classification (NCBI taxonomy): domain Eukaryota; kingdom Metazoa; phylum Arthropoda; class Insecta; order Diptera; family Drosophilidae; genus Leucophenga; species Leucophenga varia. Next base: position 35,338 of record JAEIFJ010000507.1, on the reverse strand, counting down.
TAAGTAAAAATTATGTCTATGATAGTCCCAATCAAATAGACCAATATGGGTATGCCCAACAAAATTTTAGGTATAAACCCAATCAAAGATATACCCGATTTTTTAAGTTTTTCTATGAAAATTCAATTCAATGATGTATGGTAGTCAAATAGAACCTAACTTAAGGTACATATAGATTGGGTACAGGGTATCTTGCAGTCGAGCATACTCGACTTCAGCGTTCTTTCTTGTTTTTATATGAAATTTTTTAATTAACTCTTATGTTAAATTGGTGATTTCGTTATTGTATTGTAAAATTGGTGTTTTTCAGTGATGCAACAAAAAACAAGTGGAGATGAATTGGGCTATAAAGTAAATACGAGGTGTGTTCAAAAAGTATCGCGAATTTTGTGTTTTTTTTTTTAAATTATTTATTTATTCATGAATATCTATTTTGTCCCCTTCAAAGTAATCCCCTCCCGATAAAATACACCTATGCCAACGTTTTTTCCTATCCTCTAAACATGCCAAATAGTCCCTTTCCGGTATAGCCATCAGCGCCTTCTTCGATTCAGCTTCTATCTCCTCAATCGACTCGAAACGCGTTCCCCAGAGTTGTTTCTTGAGTTTTGGGAATAGCCAGAAGTCACACGGTGCCAAATCAAGCGAATACGGTGGTTGCGGATCGATATTGGTTGGATTTTTGGCAAAAAAGTCACGAAAAATCAGTACAGTTTTAAAAAAAAAATCATCATTTTTGGTACCAACCGAGACTTGACACGTTTGAGGCCCAAAACATCCATCAAAATTGTATTAATTGATCCTTTCGATACGCCAATTTCATCAGCAATGTCTCTCATAGTTAATCGACAGTGTGCAAGCACTAATTTTTTTACTTTTTGGATGTGAGCATCGTCCGTTGAAGTCGATGGTTGATCAGGGAGCTCTTCGTCTTCAACACGTTCGCAACCTTCTTTCAACAATTTATACCAATCAAATGTTGTTGATTTTGGTAGAGCTCGGTCCCCATAAGCCTTCTTCAACATTTTTATTCCATTTATTCCATTCAGAAAAAAAAAAATTGATACAGGTTCTTTGATCCATTTTTTTTGAATAAGTAAAAATCGAAGACGATCCAAAACACGTACAAGCAAAGCAGCTGTCAACAATTAAGTGAACATTCAAAATGGCCGAGCTTGTCGGCATAAGTGAGAGACATGAGTACCAACATAACGCCACAAAAAAATCGAAATTCGAATATTTATTTTTCTTATAAGAACTTGACAAAATGTTGTACTTTTGTATAGGAGTTATACCTAAAAATGGGAGTGGCTCATTGATTTTATGTTGACATAGAAAGTACACAGGACCTAGAAAAGTCTAAGTTTAAAATTTCAGCCCAATATATTTAAAACAATCAGACGGACAGACAGAAGGACATGGCTAAATCGATTCATCTCGTCTCGTCTACAATGCCTATTTTAATGCGTTACACACTTTCCGGCAAACTGAATAACTGAATATACCGTTAACACTATGTGTAACGCGTATAAAAAAGAAACGAACGTTGTATGCAACTTAACCATGGTTCCATACTTCGAGCCAATTCAGCCAAAATGTTCTTTCGTAGCAAACTTGTCTGTTTTGAATATAAGTTGTGGCCCTTTCATCAGATATAGGATAAATTTTTCAGTCTTAATCATATACTGGTGCGTCTGACATATAACAAAAGCAGTTGGGACTGGGGTCAGTGCATCTATAAAAACGTATTGCTGGAGCCACGAGCCATGTCTTTTGTCCGCATTGATTTGAGAAACCATGCCTTTTAGGCCGCTAAGCATTTCGGATGAAATTTTTCGATATTTCATCTATATATCAGCCATGTAAACGTTGAGAAATTTTGTGGAGAGATATAATTCATGCTTCTGTAAATTGATTTTTAGTTTGCATATCATCTTCATACTACATTAAGATTTACAATTCGTTGTCCTCCAATTAGTTTTAACCGTTCAGAATAAAAGAGCAAATTCGAAAATGAGCAAATATGTGCAAAAATCTTTGCTATCATTGCATAGTATACACTTCATTAATGTATAATTACTTTGAAACTATTCTAAGATACTACCAGATTTTTGAAATGTAAATTGTTAAGTCTTAGGAAATATTTTTACAAAATCTAAAATCGTAACATGCGAATATAAACCTGAAGAGTTTTAATTGCAAAATTTTTGAATACCGACAACAAACGAAAAAAAAAAAAAACAAAAACTGAACCTAAAACAACAATGAAAAAGAAAAACAATCAACTCGAGTGGGGTAACTTGAAAATGCAACTGCAACCATCGAAACAGCATTGAAGCAACTAACAACCAAACAAACGAATGACTGAACTTCTTGAAAAACATTTATAGTTTCTGCTCGCCTGACTGCCTGCTGTGCCAGCCTGCTCCAAAAATACTATTCACATCAAGTATTACATACGCATGCATGAGATTCACATAAAATATTGCAACGACAAGGACAACAAGGACGACAACGGCTTAGACTGCATTTCTTGAACAAAAAAAAAAAAAAATAAAGCATAAAACGAGAGAGAAATCCTGCTTAACCTCAGCGTACATTTAATTTGGAACTTTTAGCTAAAAACTTTTGACTTGCAGCTTGAAGCTGTGCTTGAATCTAGATATCCTGAATGTGTTTATGTGTGTGTGTGTGTGGCATTACGCTTAGCGTGTGCATGTACATAGTTTAGTGCACATAGCATGGTTGCACACCTTGCTTGACGTTGGCAAACATTCATATATTCACGTTTTAAGCCGCCACAAACTTATATGTTAGAATATAGATTATATGTGTGTGTGTGTGTGTGTGACACATATAGCCTCTTTCGTCCTGCCTGTAACGAGCAAAAGTGTAACTTTAGCTTTGTTACTTTTCTCGTCACAGCTGTAGTTGCACTCAACTACTTTACAACGCGTTTCGTATAGTGTGCACCCGTTTCTCCTACTCTTAACAGTAAAAAAAAAAAAGAGAAATATGTTTAATATCATAAAATTTTTGCACCGCGTCATAAAGTTTTTAAGTGTGGCACACATACTGCTCATGCGAATATATGCACGATTTTATTTTGATATAAATTAGAAAGTTTTTCCACTGTTTGTGTGTGTGTGTGTGCAGCAGGACATTATTTCTCGCCCATGCGCGCGATCATGCTTTCTCTCTCTTTTAAAATTAAATTGATACCCAGTAGAGAATTGGAGTTAGGCACTTTAAAATACAAAAAAAAGAAAAAATACGATTTTATGTTAACATTACTCCGAAATATTCAAAAATATTCTTCGTTCTTTTTAAAAATTCTCATTTACTCGAAAGGACAGTGCAGCGTTCTAAAAAGAAGTTCTGTTTTCAAAGTCATTGTTTGTGAGTAGATTTTTCTGATTATTAAAGACGAGTAAGGGAACATACGTTCATATATTTTCCAAATATTCGAAATTATAGTTGAACTTCGAGTACTGCAAATAATTGATTACACTAGTTTACAAATTTTGACTTTGTCGATTGTTTTGGATTCTCATGTATCTACTTTAATGATTCATAGATTTCAAAAATGGACACAAATAACGACCGTTCTCGAGATAGCCTCAAAAAACATTTTTAGGAACTATTTGTCGGTATTACTATATATCTAAAGATTGGATAATTCCGAATGGATAATTTCAATTTTTTTTAAAGAAAAGATTGAAATAAATTTTTTTAAAAAATTTCAAAATTTAGGTTATTTTATTACAAAATATAAAGCCTAAGATTTTCCAAATAAGTCGAAATATGTGAATGTCATTCTAAATGCTTCAGGTTTCTACATCAAATCTAGGTAAAAGTGTTATTTTCCCATATATAATACGTGGGCAACTTCACGGGCTTGGCTACAACATTAAATATTGTCTGAATAAAAAAATAAGGGTTCACTTATTTTCGACATAGAAGAATTCTTGATATAGAAGAATCGATATAGAAGACCACCCTAATGTTCAAGCAATTATTTCATTAAGCAGAATGGTCACAGTTTGGCAAAATTATCAATTGAAGATTGCTAACAATTGATACTGACGAAGGAAGCATGAATGTTTCTAAAATCGTAAACGACTTTTTTTTTAAATTATAAAATTTCAATTTTTTTACTGCAATGTTATTTAAATCGTAAACCTTTTGTATGCAAAATTATGCGATGTTTCGATAAAAAAGCATAAGAAGACGTCTGGCAAGATATGTCATGTATGAAGTCTTGCAGGACCTGTCACTCATAAAGTCTTGAAAGACATGTCATCCAAGTCAACTGTGACATTTGTATGAAAACGTCAGCATTGATGTCGTGTTGATGTCGTTCCCTCTGGTACTGGTCACAGCAAAGTATAGCGGGTTCAGCTAGTTATACCCGCCACACTTAGTGTGAAGGGTATATTTAGTTTGTGTGAAAGTTTGTAACGCACTGAAGAAGACATCGTAGACCCCATTAATAATATATATTCTTGATCAGCTTGATGAGACGAGTCGATCTAGCAATGTCCGTCTGTCCGTCTGTTTATTTCAACGCTGAAATTTGAAACTTAAGCTCTTATCGGAACGACCAGATCAAGTTTGAATACGAAGGTGCCACGCCCATTTTTAGGTTTAGCCCTCATACAAAGTTACCGTTTTTTTTAGATTTTTTGTATGAAAATAGGTATTATTTATGCATATATTCACTCCAAATTAGGTAAAAACAAGTCTAATGTCACCCAATGTCAAGACTTAAGTTCCACGCCCATTTTTAGGTTTTGGTCAAATACGAACTCTCCACCAATTTTCTAATTTTTGTGTGAAAATAGTAATAATTTATGAATTTATTCATTCCAATGTGGTAAAACACTTCTAATATCATCCTTTGCATACTCTTCTGATATCATAAGTATCAACCCACTATATCATATAGTCCCCATACAAAGTCACCAACCATTTTCTATTTTTTATAATCGCTTTTAAACGCACTAAAGGAGACTTCGTAAACACTATAAAGTATACATACGAGGTGTTTCCAAAAAGTATCGCATATTTTGTGTTTTTTTTTTTAAATTATTTATTAATTCATGAATATCTATTTTGTCCCCTTTTAAGTTATCCCCTCCCGATAAAATACACCTATGCCAACGTTTTTTCCAATCCTCGAAACATGCCAAATAGTCCCTTTCCGGTATAGCCATCAGCGCCTTCTTCGATTTAGCTTTTATCTCCTCAATTGACTCGAAACGCGTTCCCCGGAGTGGTCTCTTGAGTTTTGGGAATAGCCAGAATTCACACGGAGAAAATTCAAGCGAATACGGTGGTTGCGGAACGATATTGGTTGCATTTTTGACAAAAAAGTCACGAAAAATCAGTACAGTTTTTAAAAAAATCAGCATTTTTGGAACCAACCGAGACTTGACACGTTTGAGGCCCAAAACATTCTTCAAAATTGTATTAATTGATCCTTTCGATACGTCAATTACATCAGCAATGTCTCTCATAGTTAATCGACGGTGTGTAAGCAATAATTCTTTTACTTTTTGGATGTGAGCATCGTCCGTTGAGGTCGATGGTTGATCAGGGAGCTCTTCGCCTTCAACACGTTCGCAACCTTCTTTCAACAATTTATACCAATCAAATGTTGTTGATTTTGGTAGAGCTCGGTCCCTATAAGCCTTCTTCAACATTTTTATTCCATTTATTCCATTCAGAAAAAAAATTTGATACAGGTTCTTTGATCCATTTTTTTGAATAGGTAAAAATCGAAGACGATCCAAAACACGTGCAAGCAAAGCAGCTGTCAACAATTAAATGAACATTCAAAACGGCCGAGCTTGTCGGCATAAGTGAGAGACATGAGTGCCAACATAACGCCACAAAAAAATTGAACTTCGAATATACGTAACCCGCGAAAATTCAAAATTCGCGATAATGTTTGAACACACCTCGTACATATTATTGATCAGCGCGTTGGAGACGAATTGATTAAGCCATGTCCGTGTGTTTCCGTCTACCTGTCCGTCTTTCAGTCCGTATGTCTATCCGCCTGTCTGTCCGTATGTCTGTCCGTATGCCTGTCCATCTGTCTGTCTGTCTACCGCCCATTTTCGAACTTTTTTATGAAAATATTTATTATTTCTGAATGAATTCTGATAAAATTTGGTAAAATCAATTCCTTTTTTTTTTTCAAGAAAATGTTTTTTGTTCTGTTCTTAGGTTTAAATTTGACCTCATTGTTGTGTCTAAACTTTGGTAAAATCGGATTATTGAGCCATCCCTTCTGCAAATTTTACCTAAACCACTGATAATCGTAAATAAACTAAGCCATGATGTGGTGGGTATTTGTGCTTCGGTTGATTTGTTTTTAATTGACAAAACTATTTTCTACTTCGTATTGAACCGTCTTTAATATTTTGAACTTAGCCCAGTGTTAACTTCTCCTTAGCTTTGCTTTTTATAGATTTTAATTGACAATTTAATATGCACTTTAATTTTTTTTGGACATCTGTGTTTTTTTTTTAATTGCTGAAATAAAAGCAGACATCCGAATTAAATCATGTCCAAAGGGTGTAGTATTATTTTTTGAACTGCTGAATTACACGTAAATTTTATAGTTTTCAATTGCTTAGCTAGACGTAATCCAGAGTGCTGTGTCCAGTACTGGTAAATAAATTGTGTCTCATATCTAAATTTCAATGAAATAATAAACTAATTGAGAATTATACTCATTATTTCATTAAACTTTAGAAGAGATTGAAACCAATCCAAAGAGATTTTGTATTACACCTCTGACTATTTTTGTTCTAAAGCCCAGCTAATGTGATGAGAAAAGTCTAGACTTTGCATCCAGAGAAAGTTGTTCGAAGCATAGTAAAAATAAATGGGAGAAAATATAGTTATGTCAGCCTGAATAGTATGGAAATAAGTTTAAAAAAAATGATGGTTCAAAAAGCCATACCCAAAAACTTTGGACAAATCTTGAATACATCACAATGCTGCAGAGATCAAAACACGGCTAGGACGAATACAATCAACCAATAAAGGATTACAGGTAGTCAATAGTTAAGTCAATGATCCAGTTATATTTTGTAAGTCATTTCCAAGTTAAATCATAGGTCGTATCGTATAGTTAATTTCAATATTTCCAGAACCTTTAATCAAACATGAGTGGCAGCGTAGTTGTCGTCTAACTAATTGGAATGCAAAAAAAAAAAAAATAGAAAACTGTTATACATAGTGTAATGCTCTAAAGCACATAAAAAAAAACAATAGTGATAGATTGATTATTTATAAAACGGTTCACTTTGTACATCAAAATCTCTACTGGGTACTTCATTACTATGGAAAATATTTACGCATCTTAAAATGTTGACGATATAAGCACTACAATTTTCATTTTACAATAATAAACTCTAAGAACTATTCACGGCATACATGCATATATTTCTAGCTTCTCTAACGAAATAAAAACCGAAACAAAGTTATTGAATATTGTTGGCAAGGTTGATATTTTAGACAATTACGAGGCGAAACTCTCTTACAAGTTTTATTTTAATTGGAGACATTTTTAATATATATTTTTTAATTACTAAATGCTACAAGAAATCTAAGTTGAATTAATATATTACTAGGCGGCATATGCAAATACATAAATAGTTCAAGTTCTTTTAGTACTTTGTAGTTTAATAATTACAAGTAACCAAAGAGCTGTACAGTTTCATTTGAGTTTTTGTGAATTTCGAAATAATTAGAAAAGTTTCTAATGCCGCGCGACACTTTGAGTTAAAAAGTCTGTTCAATGTCGTACATAGTCATTAATTGTGTTAAGTGGATTATGAGTTTGTTTTACCGAAATATAGTAATTTCATAGAAATCTTTTCTAAAGATGTCGCCAGTTTCTACTACATTTAGTCAAGCGTATAAATCAATTGAAATTATTATTATATACGCTAAATCAGCTTTTGTGTAAAATATTATCAAAAGACAACCAAAATACAAATTATAGAACAGACAATTTACTTTCATTGCTTTTACGCCAAATTAATTACCACAAAGCTATTAATCAAGAAAATGCGATAAACGAGATACAAAGGCACACTTCAAACCGCATACATTGTGGCAAATGTAATTTGAAACCCCCAAAACTGAAATAAACTGAAAGTCAAACTCACTCACTTCGCTAGTTCGTTACTACACCAAAGTAAAAGTCAATTTAGTGTAAAACATAAGCACATACAGACAAATACACAAATACAAAGCCATTTAATAGAACAAACTTCAGATAAGTTTCAGTTTGGAAACGGTTTGGATGTCAACATCAAAAGAGTGTTTTTTTTTTTTGTAATCAGTTTAGGTGTTGAAAAATATAAATATCAAAATTGAGAAAGTTTTTCACAAATAAATTTTCTGTTAATGGGCTAATCCTGCGTTGCGGACGTGACATTCGTACGTTTACCTTTTAATATTATTGGCGCTCAATATTGTAAATTTGGAAGAGTACTTTTAACGAAATATTTTGGTATAAAGTGACGCTTCGTTGCGGACAAAAAATTAAAGTTGTTTTCGAGGATGATTTTTGTAAATTTCAACGAATAAAACCGATAAATAATTAACAATTTTGTATGTACAAATATAGAGTGCAATTAAATATCTTTGTATGTCCGTCCGTTACAAGCATGAATATTCTATATAAAAAATATTGAAAGGGAGCATCAAGGAGAGCATTTAGGCTCTTCAGAGACATTTTCTTTATCTTATCTTTAGGAAAGCGCCTATGTAGGACCTACCCTACAGCACTTATACGGCAAATTCGACTAGAAACACTAAGTCTGGCGTAAATGAGTCTTAAAAAATTGTACGTTTACTTCGGTGGAATTGAATATTAAATACCCGTCACACGCATTCTAAAATAGTTTATGTGATATCATAAGTGACTTAGATACAATTTCGTGATGGGGTGGGTGGAGGTTAATAGTACGATACAACTTATATTTAGCTAACAAGAAAGAACGCTAAAGTCGAGTATGCTCAACTGCAAGATACCCTTTACCCAATCTTTATTTACCTTAAGGGGGTATTCTTGGTTGGCAACAATTTCTTTTCTATATTTATTTTTGTTGAATATTTTTAATAGCTTGTATATTTGAGAATATCGTTTTGAAACGGTTGTTTGAAATTCGAAATACTTTAGAAGATATCGCCTTTTTTGTCGAGCAATGTTTTGCGCGAAAATAAGATTTGCTTACTAAACATACGTTTGCACCACTAGATAAGAAGGTCCAGGAAGCAATTAAACCAATTTTCAAAGCGCTGTCATGCAATAATTTGTTGAGCAGATGCCTTGGCTCGGAAACGCAAAATTGTAATGAGATTTTTTTTTCAAAACCACGTACTTTCTCCGGTTCACAACATACAATGCAAAATTGTCGAATTTTTAAAACTGCATACTTATATTTTTCAATTATCTCGAAACCACGTTTTTTAACTGGCGGCCACGATGCCCCCGGTTGTTCCGAACCGATATTGATGGCCGAGAACCTTTTGAACAGCCATCGTAAGAAAGAAAAAGAAAAACTTTTATTAACTTTAAAATGTTTCTTATACAATAAAAAACAGACATTCAAAAAACATTCAAAATACTTTTTTCGTTCTCAAATTATATTTTTTTCAAAAAGGGTCCAAAAAACAGCCTCTCAACCAAGAACACCCTCTTTTGTTAATTCGTATCTTACTGCCATACCTTATTACATTGGATTATCATTAAAAAAAAAAAATCACACGTAAAATTTGGTTGATCCACCCATATTAGGATATTTTATTGGGACTATCATAGACATTATTTATACTAAATTTAGACTTCCTTGAATTAAGAAACAATGTCGTTTTTATTCAAGAACCAAAAACTTTGGTGTAGATTTGTATGGGGCGGTACCCCTTAAAGAAAACCCGTTTGCAAGTGGACACTTGACGACTCAGGAGAGTCTAAGTTTCAAATATGGTGGCCCTATCTCTTATAGTCTCTGAGATAATCTCTCTCATACGGCAGACAGACATAGCTAGTTCGGCTATCTTTTCAATGGTGATCAATAAAATAAATACTTTATAGGGTCTAACTTGCCTCCTTCTGTCTGTTACATACATTCGCACAAACTTAATATACCCTTTTACCCTTTGGGTACATGGTATAAAAAAATATAGAAATAACAATAATTTTCTTAAAAAATTCAGAAAATGAGGGATAAGTTTGTATAGGGCTATATGTTATAGTGTACCGATTCGTATCATATTGGTGGTGTGTACATAGGATCATGCCAGATGTATTTTTATCCAATTTTAAGTGAAAACATTCATAAATAATACCAATCTTCATAAAAAACTCAAAAATGGGTGGTAAATCTGTATGCTGGTTATACATAAAAATGGGCGTAGTAAGTTAGTCTTGATATTTGATGACATTAGAAGTGTTTTTAGGCAATATGGAGTGAATACATTCATAAATAATATCTATTTTCAAACAAAAACTATGATGGGCGCAAATTTCTATTGGGGCTATACCTTAAAATGGACGCGGCGCCTTGAACTTTATATTGGCAGACAAAAGAACTCGCAACAGACAGACGGATGGACAAACAGACGGACAGATAGACATACGAATATGACTAGATCGAGTCGTCTCATCGAACTGCTCTACAATATAAATACTTTATGAAAAGTGGTTCTTCTCTTCAAAGCACATGGTGAATACTTATTTCAGTCGAAAGAAAATGGAAAAAAATATTTTGTTACGTAGCGGATATTAAATAGCGATGGTCTTACATTAAGGGTATTCAGAAAGGTCTTGCAACTCTAGTAACAGTGTACAATGCAAAACAAATGATGCACAACCAACAAAAATTTCCCCTGAAAGATGTTAATCTAGTTTGCACTATCCATGGGTTTGAGTGACAAATTTTCATTACATCGGTGTAATGCTAGGGCTGCAAAATATATACGAAAGTATAGCAAGTGGCATACTGAAATTCAGCAATTGGTTGGCAACGCTGCTGTCGGACAGCTGACTTCTACGAAAAAAAAAGTCAGTAAAAAGGTTTGCTTAGAAAGTGAGAAAAATAGTAAATTCTATTTCGCCAACAGTTTCTTTTATTTTAAATTTTTTTCACCTTTTCTTTCGTGGCATTTTTGCATAAACATTGAACTATTTTTTAAAACAAATAAAGCAAAGTCACGAACAGCTGATTGCACAGAGTTGCACAAGTTTACTTTCACAAGAGGCGCTCACTTTGAAATCGAGTGCAGATTTAATTTTTACTTTTTTCAAGAGTATTCTGAAATCTTTAATTAATTTTTTGTTCTAAAAAGCTTTTTAAAATTTTTCCATGATTAAATTAAACCTATAAAATTTATTTAAAGCTGTTTTATGAATAGTAAAAAAAACCTTTCAATTTCATTGAGTTGAAACAACTTCAAAATTTTTCATTTTGTCGTTCTTTTTTTTTCTCGGATTAGCCCATATGCATTTAATTAAGTTTGTTAATTAAAATTTGTCATTTAACAATTAAAAAGTAACTTCAAATATTTTGTTTATATATAATTTTTTATACCCGCCACACATAGTGTGAAGGGTATATTCAGTTTGTCGGAAAGTTTGTAACGCATTGAAGGAGACGTCGTAGACCCCATAAAGTATATATATTCTTGATCAGCTCGATGAGACGAATCGATTTAGCCATGTCCGTCTGTCTGTCTGTCTGTCTGTCTGTCTGTCTGTCCGTCTGTCCGTCTGTCTGTTTACTTCTACGCATTTTTTCCGATGAAGATATAAAGATATTACGCCGAAATTTGGAACTTAAGCTTTTCTCGGCAACGACTACTTTGTATGTTAAAATCAAGTTGCCACGCACATTTTTAGGTGTAGCCCCCATACAAACTTACCGAAAATTTCTGAATTTTTGTATGAAAATTTGTATTATTTAAGCATGTATTCACTCCAAATTGGGTAAAAACTCTTCTATTGTCATCCAAAGTCGACACCAAGGTGTGGTATAGACCCCATACAAATTTACGGCCCATTTTCCAATTTTTTGAATAAAAATTGGTATTATTTATGAATTCATCTACTCCAAATTGGGTAAAAACACTTCTTATATCATCCAATTCCAAAACCAAGAGGCCACGCCCTTTCTTATATATAGCCCCCATACAAACTCACCGATTATTTTGAGCTTTTGTATGAAAAATTAATTATTTTCGTCTATATATTTATAAATGTATATAAGCCACGGATGATCACACTTAAACTATTCAAAGATTCATGTGGCGGGTATTTAAGCTTCGGTTCCACCGAAGTTAACGTTTTTCCTTGTTTTTGTTCATTGTCCAATGTCATCGTCGCGCCACAACATCCGTTTCCGTTTCATCATTCATTCATTCATTCATTTATCTTTAAATAATTTTCGGCATTTCTGGCAACACTGCGCGCGTTAAATTTGTAAATTAATGTTGGTGCGGCTGTCATTGGTGTCAATGCGGTTTATAAAAGCGCGGTATTACACTTGAACGCATCTAAATGATTAAAATGTAAAATGATTTTGATGTTGATAATATTGTTTAATGACGATGAATGGCTGACGATGATGTTGTTGCTGTTGATGATGATTTTGTTTTTGATTATTTTGTATAAAGCTTTTGATATGCATATTTCACAGTCGTCATACAAACATACATAAATATGCTCATATTGACATGGAATTATACGCTTCAATTATTTGGAAAATGAGGGTGTTGTGCTCAAAGTGTTTTTGTTGTATTTAATGTTGATGTTTACGAAGATATATTTAATGCAGCCAATGTTGATATAAGTTTTAAGCTGTAAGATAATTTTTTAAATTAGACTAATTAATTAAAATATAATTTAGAAGAAAAACATGAAAAAGTTTACTTCGGTTGGACCGAAAGCTTATATACCTCTTACACAACATTTGACGTGGATAGATCTTCGTGTGCAGCATTTGTATTAAATTTTATCTTAAAATAGTAAACAAATTGAAAAAATTCTTTTAAAATTTAGAAATTCACGATCCGATTTTAACCAATTTTTAACTAAAGATTTGGCATGGTATAGGAAGCATTTGTACGATATTTGAAGCCATTCGCTTTATAAATACATTTTTTTCTTATAAGAACTTGAAAAAATGTTGTACTTTTGTATGGGAGCTATACCTAAAAGTGGGCGTGGTACATTGATTTTAACATAGAAAGTACACAGGACACAGAAAAGCTTAAGTGTAAAAATTCAGCTTAATATCTTCAAACTAAGCGAAAAAAATCGAGCAGCAACAAACAGACGAACAGACAGACGGACATGGCTAAATCGATTCGTCTCGTCGAGCTGATCAATAATATATATACTTTATGGGGTCTCCGATGCCTCCTTTAATGCGTTACAAACTTTCCGACAAACTGATAATACCCTTCACACTATGTGTGGCGGGTATAAAAATGCTTGGTGGAATAATACGAATAACACAGAGAGTTACAAAAGGTTGCGATTGAAATTAAAAATATAGACTTAGAAAACATTAACTTATTTTAACAATTATGTTTCATTTAAGGGCGAGACGGGGATCATTAACCTTTCTATGATTGAAATCAAAATATTAAAAAAATACACCACCCAACAGGTCACTGGTAAAACAATAATTTTAAAACAATATAATTACATAAAAACTGCTTATTTATTTTCAACATTCATTACAATTTTCGGCGATTAAACACGATTTACTTTAAAAGATTTAATTTTTTTGGAGGTATAAAATTAATACTTTTTTACTTCACAGTCCACGTGTTTTTATTGTCTCTTCTTTCCCTTTTGTCGCACGAACGAATGGAATAGAGCAAAAATGCATTTACCGTTTGTTTTATTGCTCTTTTAAGAAATAGTTTTGATATAGATAGCGGCAAGTTTCACACTTTTTTTTTTTTTGCCTATAAAATCGACCACTGTGCGTCGTGGAATTGGTGCTATAAATAGTTTTGGTTGCAATTATAAAAAGCAATATTAGCAATAGAACATATGTTGATCTTTTATTACCCCAATTACATACTCGTACCTATGTGATGTCTCTTAAAAGTTCAATTTCTACCTGGGTTGTATTATGTTATGGAAAAAGGGTTTAATTAAGAAATGCCTTACGGAAAAATACGAAGTGGAAATATATGTAACAGGTTTAAAAAAAATACCAAGAATAAATTGCATAAATCCTTTTTATTGTGTTATTATTTATTACGTTCAGGTGTTTGTTTACCTGTCAACATTTACAACCTTCTCAAGGACTCAATCGATGTATATAAAAGATCCGTAGTTTAAAAATATCAAACAGTTCTTCACAGAATTACAATTGAGTAACATCTATCGTCAAATTTAATTATAAAATTTATAAATTATAAAAATGGATCCAAAACTCCATCGTGTTTCCGACAAATGCATTTTCAATGAAAAAGCGTTGATGACAACAACTTCTTATAAAAGCGAAATGCCTCCAGTGAAGAGTACGGAAACAAATATTTACGAAGGAGAAGAAAACCAAGAACGTTTATCAAAGCGATCGAAAACTTATCGAAGAGATGACAAGCAAACAACACGTCAATTGATGCCTCCTCAACCACCACGATCAAAGGAAAACGAAAGTGGTACAAGTCAACCAATGCCACAAGTAAAAGGAAAAAAAAAACACGTGGGTACCAAAACAAAGAAAAACCCAAAGTGTCATGATTATTCGACACAGACCAACCACAAAATGGAAGAAAATGAAACACGTCGGGTACCAAAATCAAAGAAAATTGAGGATTCGAATTTAAAGCAAGTCAGGATTCGAAAAGATATTCATGGAATTATTTGGATCGGATTCACCAGTAAAGCGTGCTCCAATGCCACCACGACTAAAAAGGAAGAAATTGCACCACGTCGGGAAATGGTACCAAAATCGAAGAAAATTGAGGATTCGACTTCAAAGATTTTCATGGAATTATTTGGATCGGATTCACCAGTAAAGCGTGCTCCAATGCCACCACGACAAAAGAAAGAAATTGCACCACGTCGGGAAATGGTACCAAAATCGAAGAAAATTAAGGATTCGACTTCAAAGATTATTCATGGAATTATTTGGATCGGATTCACCAGTAAAGCGTGCTCCAATGCCACAACGAAAAAAGGAAGAAATTGCACCACGTCGGGAAATGGTACCAAAATCGAAGAAATTTGAGGATTCGACTTCAAAGATTTTCATGGAATTATTTGGATCGGATTCACCAGTAAAGCGTGCTCCAATGCCACCACGACAAAAGGAAGAAATTGCACCACGTCGGGAAATGGTACCAAAATCGAAGAAAATTAAGGATTCGACTTCAAAGATTTTCATGGAATTATTTGGATCCGATTCACCAGTAAAGCGTGCTCCAAAAACACTTACCGCAAAACAGCTTGAAGAAGTGGCACGTCGAGCAGTTCCAACACCTGTCACAAAGCTATTCCCAGTTGAAGCGAATAAAACACGCCGCGAAATGGTAGCAAAACCAAGGCAAATCGAAGGACAAGTTTCAAAGAAATTGAGAGTATCTGCCAATGATTTATTTAAGCCCGATTTACCAACAGTACGAAAAGCACTAACTGCAAATCAACTTGAAGAAGTTGCACGTCGAGTTGTGCCACAACCTGTAACAAAGCCAAAGGAAGAACATCTTAGTATGACGGCGAAGGATTCGTACAAACCGGAATCAAATCAGCCAAACTTACCAGTGCATTCCATACAAAGATACGAGCAAAATATGTCACTAATGAACCGACCACCACCAAGAGAGCCATACCCACATCCGCTACAACAAAATCGACGTGAAGTCCTACCATCTTCGAATAGGCCCATCGGAAACCCATATAAGGCAAAACAACAGAAAAGAACCAGAATTCATCCAATAGCGCCAAAAGGTTATTACGAATCGATAGCATAATAAGTTAATTTTTATATATGTTATACACAAATGTTCTCTAAATACAATTTATAGATAAGAGTTATGTATTAATTAAATTCATAATGTAGTAGGTATTGTAACACTTTAGTGGATTAAATATCTAAATAAATATGAAACTATTTGAATTTAAATTTTCATTATTTTTTTTATTTTTTATGAATGAATGAACAGTAATCTCCAATTGACAGTAAAATACAATAAATCCATTCAAAATTGATCTTGATTTTATCAAAGTTCTTTAAAACTATCATCCGTAAAACCATGAATGCGAAAGATTACCGCTTGTAGAGTTTGATTTTCGTTTTCGAAAACTCGACTCATTTGCCCAAAGCCTCTGTTATTGCCCTTGTTTTTTGAGAACCCAAGTAGACGAAGTTTTCTACAACGTCGAAGGTGAAATTCCCCATAGTCACAGAATCCTTAGGTCGTGTTATTGATTTGCGAGAGGACACCAAGTACAATTCGTCTTACTTTCGTTCACCGCCAGTCCCATCTTGCGGGAATTCTCTTTAATATCGTTGAAAGCCCAGCTCACCGTACGTGGATTTTTGCCGATAATGTCAATATCATCGGCATACGCGAGCAGCATAGTTTCTTTTAAGAAAATGTTGCTCGTCAAATCGACGTGTGGGCATTTGCGTAGTATATACTCCAACAAGAGATTGAAGGAGTCGCATGACAACGCATCTCCCTGTCTAAAGCCTCTCTTGGTGAGATATTTACGGGCCCTGACAACGCTTTGAGTGCTTGTCAGCGTCATCATACAGAGGCGAACGATTTTTGCAGGGATCCCAAGTTCAGTCAATGCTATAAAGAACTTTGATCTGATTGGCGTGTCGAAAGCGGCTTTGAAATCGACGAAAGGTGGTGTGTGTCGATATGCTTCTCCTTGGTCTTTTCCAGGATCTGGCTCAGCGTGAATATGGAGTCGGTGGTCGACTCCTTCGGTCTAAAACCGCACTGGTATTGTCCAACAGTGCTTGCTACGTGCGGTTCCAGCCTATTGCACAGTAAACCAGATAGAATTTTGTACGCGTTTTGTATGAGACTTATACCGCGGTAGTTTGCGCAGATTGCGGGGTCCCCTTTCTTAAGGATTGGACAGAGCACACTTATGTTCCAATCGCTGGGCATGCATTGACCAGTCCATATTTTGCATAAGAGTTGATGCATACATCGAGTCAACTCTTTGCCGCCGGTCTTAAATAACTCTGCGGGAAGTTCGTCTGCGCCCGCCGCTTTGTTATTTTTAAGCCTTTTTATGGCTTCTGAGACCTCGTTATAGACTGGTGGCTCCACAGGAATGCCATCATCGGTCGGGGAACCAGATATTCATCTTCTCCGCTGGCGGCATTGTTCCCGTCCTCGCCTCCAAGTAAGGTAGAGAAGTGGTTCCTCCATAACATAAGTGACTCCTGGACATCTGTCACCACATTTCCTTGCGCATCTTTACAGAACGATGCTCCGGGCTTATAACCTTCGGTCAAGCGCTTGATTTTTTGATAGAATTTTCGAGCCTCATTTCTGTCGCACATCATCTCAACTTCCTCCAGCTCACGCCTTTCTTGGTCTTTCTTTTTGCGTTTGAAAAGGCGTTTTTCTTCTCTCCGTTTTTCTCGATATCGCTCAACAACAGCTCGTGTTGCTCCCGATTACAGGGTTCGCTTATAGGCAGTGTTCTTTTCTACCGTAGCAGTGCGACATTCCTCATCGTACCAAGTTTGCCTCCGAGGTCTAGTATAACCAACAACCTCTTTGGCCGCCGTACTTAATGAGTTGGAGATATGCTACCACTGTCCTTTAAACGGTTGGGGGCCGGGGGGGTTTCTCTAAGCAGTTGAGTGACCCTTGTTGAGAAGGCAGCGGCGGTCTGCTGCGAGTTTAGCCTACCAACATCTAGCTTTCGTTGAATGGTAGCTCGCTTGGCGTGTGCTGTACTAAGTCTGGTACGTACCTTGGCTAGAACAAGATAGTGGTCCGAGTCGATGTTGGGACCTCTGTTTGCTCGTACATTAATCACACTCGATGCATGTCTGGCATCGATTAGCACGTGGTCTATTTGGGTGCGGACGCCTGGGAGGCCACCGCGCCAAGTTGCCTTGTGGATGTCGAGGTGTTGAAATCTGGTGCTACTTATGAGCATGTTGCGGCCCGCGGCAAAGTCGATTAGCCTTTCTCCATTGTTGTTGGTGGTGTTATATAGGCTGAATTGTCCGATGGTCGGGCGAAAGATTTCTTCTCTCTCAACTTGGGCGTTGAAATCACCGATGACAATTTTGATGTCATGCTTGGGGCAGCGCCCGTAAAGTTGTTCTAACCGCTCATAGAATTCATCTTTCTTCGCATCGTCTTTATACAATGTCGGGGCGTGTACACATATTAAGCTAATGTTGAAGAACTTAGCTTTGATGCGATTGGAGGCAAGGCGCTCGTCTACTGCTGTAAATTTGAAGACGAGACCACGTAGTTTCCTACTTACCACGAAACCACATCCAAATATGCGTTGACTCTCATGGCCACTGTAATAGATTTCGCAGGTTGCTTTTTCTAAGTGTCCGTTTCCAATCCATCGCATTTCCTGGATGGCTGTAATATCAGCCTTAAATCTGTCAAGAGTGTCAATCAGTTGTTTAGTTGCACCATCCCTGTTAAGGGATCGGCATAGTCCGCACTATATTTAGTGTTGACAGATTATCTAGCACAGAAGTATTCCTAAAAAAACAAAAAATGTTTTGGTCAGGTTTGTCTGGGGGTTACCACTTAAAATGGGTCTAGAGAAAAGCCGTTTGTAAGTGACCACTTTTTCAACTTTGGAGAGTCTACGTTTCGAATATTGTGACACTATATGTGATAGTCTCTAGGATAAACGTCATTATACGACAGGCGTCAGGAAAAACGGAAAGCCGGACAGACAGACATAGCTATGGCGACTCGCTTTTTAATGCTAATCAAGAATATATATACTTTATAAATAAATATTAAATCTTCAGCACAATATCTTTAAAACTGAGCGAATAAATCCAGAAAGAGAGAGAGACGTGCATAGATAAATAGATATATTTCGTCAAGCTGATCTAGAATATATATACTGGCGTGTTTTGAAAAGTGCTAAGGAGGAAAAAATAAGGAAAGAAGACTCAAGAGACGAGTCAACCAGGCATGTCCAGCGATTGTTGAAATTTGGAAAATTGATTGGCGCTCCACAACGCCTGACGACTCCTTACAATCTATACTTAAGCGAAGCTTATATTTTCTAAGCCAAAAGTGATATACTTTTCAATTAGTTTTTTTAGAAGGTGTCCCAAAATTAACGCAAGACCCAGAATTTACGCAAGTCCCAGAATAAACGACATTTGTCCAGTAAAGTGCTGACAACTGACAGTTTAGGATTAGTAAAAATGGAGCGTTACACGATTGAAAACGATAGAATTTTTTGTCAGCACTTTACTGCAAATCAAATGTTAATTCTGAGACTAGCGTTAATTCAGGGACACTCTTTATAAACTTTATCATTTTAATACAGGTCACAAATAGGTATTGTATACTTATTACTTAATCAGCTCGACAGGATGAATCAATCTAGTCATGCCCGTCTGTCCAGATATATCATATAGTTCACATACAAGCCCCACTTAACAGCATCAAATTCACAGAAAAGAAATCTTTCTAATAGACACCCATATATGTATAACATATAAGTAAAAACCACCAAATCGATTTAGATTTAGACTTAGCAACATTATTTAAGAGGTTTCACCACTCCAGCAGTATTTAAAAAAAATCGATTTTTTAATGGCCTTCTAAAATAGGAGGCAAAACTTTTTATCCGTGAAACTAATTTTCCGCGAATTTTTAAATTTTTAGAGGACCCCCCCAAGCGACTCAGAACGACTACCTGTGTTGGACAGTGAATTGCTGTAGATGTAATTACCTGTTGGGTTTCAAATTTCGCAGAGACTCTCAAAGGTGTCAATCAGGTATATTTCTGCCGTATTGGAAGCATTTTGAAGGGAAAAATAATATCATAAAATATATCATATAACGCAAAAACAAGTGCTCAGATCTTGCTACCGGCATCGCTGTATTTAACTTCAACGATGCACTGTAAAGTCTTTTAAGTGTTATTGGTGTTCTAGGTATGCATATTGATGTCCATTATTACAATTTTTGCCTCGAAGCCGGTACGGAACGAACCCAGCAAGCCTAGCGTTCACTGACCCATGCTGCGAAAGAGGCGCGCTAAAAATATTTAATAGTCTCGGAAGGAACTCGACCAGGAATATTTCAACACGGTTTTTGGAATTGGCACGCAGCATAACTCGAAAAATGTTCAAAATTTTCTCGAATCAAATTGCTGACACGTTTAGGATGCCAATATGAAGATATTGTCATAGGGGATTTTCGATAAAAAATAATTAAATGATTTTTAATGAACGAAAAACCGGTCAATTTTAGGTCGAAACTCAAATTTTTAAAGCATTCGCCAAAAACACAGTAATTAATATTTTTAAAATATCCTATGAAACATAGTGTGAAGGGTATATTAGACCCCTTGGAGTATATAGATTCTTGATCAACTCGATGAGACGAGTCGATAAAGCCATGTCTGTCTGTCCGTCTGCTTCTTTCAACGCAATTTACTCGAAGACTACTGGAATTAGGCCCCACACAAACTTACCGATTATTTTCGAAGTTTTTTGAATATCTAAAAATTAAGCTTAAAATTTAATACCAATATTGTGTCTAAACTTGAGTTGTATAGACCATTGACCCCAAACCATCCCATATCGAAGTTCTATCTAAGCCACTTACGGCTATTTAAACTTCGGTTCCACTGAAGATAACTTTTTCTTCGATTTTCTTCCCTCTTAGATTCAGATTTGAAACAGTTATCGTGCGTGCACCTGGGTGCCTCTGGCCCAACACGTTTGAGGAGCATGGCTGTGGCGGCACCATTTTGATTTTTTTCCTGAAAATTTTTCTTCAATATATTCCTTATAACATATCGCTCGTCTTTCTATTACTATACATATCTGATTAAAAAACAAGCAAGAACGTTAACTTCGGAAGGACCGAAGCTCAAATACCCGCCACACGAAACTTTATTCATTTTCTTGGAAAAATAAAAAAATGGAGCCTGAGTTTGTATGGGACTATTTGTTATAGTGGCTCGATTTCTTGTCATATCGGAAGCATATTCATAGGATAACAGTAGAAGTGATTTTACACAGATTGGAGTGAATATATCCATAAATAAGAACTATTTTCATACAAAATCTGAAAAGTGGTCGCTTGGTTTGTATGGGGGCCATATCAAAAAATGGGCGTGGCACCTTTCTTTTAAAATTGGATGTCAATAGAAGTGCTTTTACCCATATTTGTAGTAAATACATTTACAAATAATAACAATTTTCATACAAAAAATCGAAAAAAATGGCAAGTTTGCATGGGGGCTATATCTAAAAATGGGCGTGGCACCTTTCTTCTGATATTTAATGGATTGATATTGGATTAAAAGTGTTTTTACCCGATTTGTAGTCAAATCATTCATAAATAATAACTATTTTTATACAAAAAAATAGAAAAAAATGGTAAGTTTGCATGGGGTCTATATCTAAAAGTGGGCGTGGCACCTTAGTTCTGCCATACAAACTGCCTACGAACACAAAAAGCTTAAGTTTAAAGTTTCAGGTCAATATATTTAAAACTTTCCGAGAAAAACGCACTGCAACAGACGGACGGACAGACAGACAGACGGACATGGCTGAATCGATTCGTCCCAGTCGAACTGATCAATAATATATATACTTTATGGGGTCTCCGATGCCTCCTTGAATGAGTTACAAACTTTCCGACAAACTGATAATACCCTTCACACTATGTGTGGCGGATATAAAAATAAAAATCGGTCGAAAACGGTTGGCTGGGTTGATGAAACCCCTTAATTTTCAAACAGCGTTTTTCTCTCTGTGAATTTATCTCGTAACAGAGTATCACATAGTCGAACTTTAACGACAATTTCATGCTTTCATGTAACATTCGCGCACAAAGTAAATCCATTCATCTAGCCATTTATAACTTTACTTCATCAAAGGTGTCAGGACAACGAACGACACTGAAGTCGACAAAGAAATTCATCGACTAAAGTTTGCCAGTCAGTCCAATCAATTGTGTCAATGCCAAGAAATGGTTGCACTACACTAAAAGTCAGACTTCATTTTAAAATTGTCAGAGTTGTCAACACTTTGTTGAATGCGTTGCTTTACATTTATTATCGTAAAAGTATTTCAAAGAAAATAAACATTTGAGTTTTCATTTTACTAAGAAAATAAGAGAAAACTATTTGATCGATTAGAAAGAAAAGTATGAAATAAGATAATTGCAATAAACTTTGTTGTAGAGAAATAAACTATGAAAATTGTACCATAAAATGGAAACTTTTAAACAGAAATTTTAGTAATAACTCGTTTTAAGCTAAATCATAACCAATAAAGCTCAGTTTATGTGCAAACTTTTAGTGCAACTAACTTTATGACGCACTCAATCAAAATACAAAACTAATGAAGCACATAAATGGACTTAAAGTGAGTAGTTCATATGAAAAGTTTTTTGAGTTTCGGATTTGTGCTTTAAAATGATTTAAGATGTTTGCGAGTTTATAAACAATTTCAAATTTTTAAAATGTAAATTCTGCCAACGACAATATTCAAATTTTTAACTAATTTTCTTCATTTTAAAATATTTGAAAGAATAAAAAAAAAACTTACAAATTTTTTTGTATTTTTATTTAATAAGCGCTTCAAGGCTTCATATACATATATATTTTTTTACTTCACCCATGAACGCCCATTTTGCACATGAAAAATAGTTCAGTCGACACCTTTCAAATTCGCTTGATTGTTTTTCAGCACGATATGATTCGGTTCACTTCATTCAATTTAGACTTTATTCAGAGTCAACCGAAATTTGTTCGAAATTCATTTCAATTACCGTCAATTTTCAATAATTTTGTTAAATTATATTCTATTAGCTTACATTTTCTGTATTTTCTTTTTTGTTTTTACACGTGCAAACGGGCTTTTGTTCTAAGCGTCGACTTTTCGATTTTTCCATTGCCTTTGGCTTTTGAGTGTTAAATGTCAGTTCACGTCTGGTCTGGTGTGGCTCGACGTGCCGTGTGAAATGCATTTTGGCATTTGGCAGGTGTTGGCATGCGTTGAGTCTAACATTTTGATGCAATTTTCGAAATAATAATTAGCGCATATCACGGTAGGCATATGCAGTTTTGAATAAATTCATAAATACACACATAAGAGGGAAAAAACTATTTGATTTAGATTTTTATTCTATTCATTCGTATAGCTCAAAATTGTTTGTTGTTTAATTTACTTTTAGATATTTCTATTTTTTTAAATAGCTTGATCAAAAGTTAAATTACAGGGTCCGGCACGCGAAATGTAACCAACTTCAAACTTTTGTGGTAGCTATAACATTGGCATCAACTATATATGAAATTGGCAAAATCACAATCACTTTCGGTAATTTTTTCACAGTGATTTAAAAATCGCAATGACGCACTGCAGCTGAAAGTAGTGATTTGCGATTTTCTTGTTCCTCAGTGAATATGTTCAGTTATCTGCGATTTTGTTTATCGCTCTTCGCGCACAGTGAAACTGTTCATTTATTAGTTTATTCGTTTGTGCATTTACCACTATTTGCGAGTTGTTCATATTCGCTTGAACACCGAACCTGTACAAATTTATTGGTACATTTGCCAGTCACTTGGTTCGTCAAAACGTGTAATTCACTGGAAGCGCGGCTTATTGAAAGCTCAATGGCAACAAAATTATGAACAGAAAACGAAGTGAAATGTGGTATTTGTTTATAAAAAAAGTAAAACAAACTGCAGATTGCAAAATGTTTTTTGCCAAATTGCATGGGAAGCAAACAAGAACACAATTGTTTTCGAAAATTTTATAATAACAATAATTTAACAAAATAACAGATTATATGACCACGGTTTTTTTTTTGCTTTGGCAGACGCTTTTCGTTTCATCTCCCCAATCGGTCGTATTGGACGAGTGGGAACCTTGGTTTCGAACCATCATCCATTAAATGGTTCACTTATGGTTCGCTCACCGAAACGGGCACTGGTGCTGGCATTTATGGTCTCAACACCAGGATCTCTGTTGCAATGGGTGCATGGCCCACAGTCTTTCAATCTGAGATCTTTGCCATCGAAGTCTGCTCCCGCCACCTTTTGACTCAGAGTTATTTGGGGGGGGGCCAATATCACAATTTTTTTCCGATAGCCAAGCTGTTATTAAAGTGAGTTACTCAGTGCTATAATGCACTTCAACTTCTCTCTCAGTGTCGTAAAGTCACTATATGCTGGGTCCCGGAACACAGGGGTATTGCTGGCAACGAAGCCGCTGACGAACTCACCAGATCAGGAGCCTTTCTGCGGGCTCAGTTGGGCCTCAGCCTTACGCTTAATCGATAGGTTCTCCGCAGAATCTCTTCGACAAGATTGGGTATTGAGCCTACGGCTTAGCTAAGCAATTGGCTCGCCCTATCTGCAAAAAAAAATATATAGTATATTTCAGTCATCATGACCTCAGGTTGCTAACTGGCTACCTCATCGGTCACAACAGAGTGAGATATTATCTTGACAAAAATTGGCCTGTCCAAAGAGTCCGAGTATTGACTCTGCTTGGAGGACGATGAAACTAGTACACACATTCACGGTCAATGTCCAGATTTGGCCCGCTTCAGATTCACTCTGTTTAATCGCAGCTTTATTACTACCGATCAAATCAGGGATACACTTCTGCAAAGAGAATTCTCTATACATTAACCTAACCATTTCTAAATGACGGGCTTGGGTACAATAGACTCCCTAGAGTCACAGTGCCCTTTAAATCTCCATTTATCGGAGAGCGTACCATGCTCCTACTGTGGTAACCTACTTGAGTCTCCACTTTCGCTCTGACCACTTGCTTGCCTCGCGTCTTCGGCCCAGGCACAAAGTCAGGCTTTTATGGTTATGATTATGGTAAATCAAATTGGGTTTGTTGTTTTGGTGTAGCGAAATAGTTTAATTAGCGGCGATTTTGTGTTTCACTCTTCGCGAACAGTGATGCTCTCTTAAGTCTAGTTTGTTGCTGCTCAATCCAATTGAGTAACTCTCAAAACGATAGGGTGTACTTAACCGAACCTTCATATGAGAATTTTATCCATCGCACTGTGGGTCAATTTACGATCAAAACTGGCCAAAATTAAAATATTATTACATTGGCTCGAAACTAGTTACTCGGAGGTTTTTGGGGTCGATGTTTACGTATTTGACAATAAATTTTAAAAAGTCAAAATGGCGGATTCAATATGTAGAACGATTTTCTTTAAATCGATCCGATTTGCTCGAAACTTGTTACTCTGGAGTTTTTGGGGTCGCTGTTCGAAACTGACAATTAATGTAAAAAAATTATTTAAAGTAATTTCATTTTATAGTGTTTATAGTCACAATAAGGCAAAACATTTATTTTTCGAATTATTTACAATACTTGCAGTTTAACTTATTACAAATTCTATTCTTGTTCTTCGTTTTTATTAACTCTTAATTATCGGGCTCATATTGCAAATAATCTTCAGACTAAATTTTAGAAAACTGTTCGTCGTCTTCAAGATTACGGCTCACTTCTAAATCAGGCTCATATGAACTTTTTCGAGGAATTTCTAATAAATGTAATGGGTAGGTATCACGCTCGACTTCCATCTATCTAGAAACCGAAACGAAAATAAAATTATTAAGACAAAATTCGTAATATGCCTTTTGGCCACTGGACTGGCAGCAAAGTAAATGCAACAAATTTTCGGAAAAGTGTTCTGGAGCATACTTTGAAGCCGTGGGCAGAGAAACAACTCGGTCAGTGACCATTGACGTTTCGACAAGACTCGGGAATGACTCGCAAAAAGCGCGATTGAACCAAGAATGACGAAATAACAAAGTTTTGAACTTCATTTCGATACATTCAGTGCCAGTCCCTTTATAAACTTAAATTATATTTTTTTAAATTTTGACCTACTCTAAAAATGTTTGTAAAGCAATCCAAAATTTGCTGCATAAAACATCAAAAAAGTTAAACCAATGCAAAAGTACATCGGTTGAAGGTTAAATGCATAAAAAGTTGTTTCCGCAATGCAATTTACGTAAACTATAAAGAAAATGTAAAAAAAAAAAAAATATCTCAGATGAAAATGAAAAATCCGCCATGAGTAATTAACTTTTGTAATTAACATTTGACTTAAATAGCAAATTGCAAAAATAACAAACCACAAAAAAAAAATAAAAATAATGAAAGCCACAACTAAAAATATCAAATAATAACAATCACCCATAATTGTACAGGATCTAGTTGCACAGGTCGCGTCGGAATCGCGAATACAATTAAAAGTAAAATTGAAGTTGCTGCCAAAAAATAAACAAAATAAAATTTAAAAATTTTTGGAATTTTTTTTATCTAGCATCGAAGTGAATCTGATGAGGTACAGTGGTTTGAAATGTATAAAAAATAATGAACAAGTTTTTTGAAAAATCTAATGCATATATAGTACTCTAAGAAAATCTGTTCCATAAGAACCATAGATCCAAAGTCAAATTTTGACCATTCGCCTTTTTAATTGAAAATTTGCTGATAATTTTTCTTAAAAAGTATGCTAAAGGTATTCAGAAAATCTTGCAACCCTTGCAGCTTTGTAAAATGCAAATAAATTTTACTTAAATCTACATATGCCCTGGCTAACAAATTTATCAGCATCGGTGTAAATCTAGTGTTGGAAAATAAACAGGAAAGTTTAGCAAGTGACACACCAAATTTTTCTAGCAATCAAAACTGAGAAATTGGACACAGGGGGCATCTTTTCGCCTGGGGCAAAAAACTAAAGTGACAAACAGCTGATTCCGATAATTTTCACAAAAGGGCACTCAGAGAGCCTACAGGACCAAAGTTAATTTTTTAGTTCTTGCAAGACCTTCTAAATACCTCTACTATTTTCTAGTTTACACCATTAAAAGAGCTGGTTTTCTATGGAATTGTTTCATGAATTTTTGGGGCGAAGAATTTAAAAATGGTCACGAAAACATTTTCCCATTACCTGGTTAACAGATATCGTTAAAAATTTGAAAAAGAGCACTTTGATTTAATTATGTTTGTGGTCGAATTTAATTAAACTAAAGTTATCCCATTGAATGATTTTTACCATTATAATTTTTTTTTAAATGATGTTATACGATTTTGCAATTAAAACAGGTGAATGCAAAATAAAAATACATAATAATACTCCAAAATACATAAAGCGAGCTACACACATACGTATCACGCTCCCAGATACCAGCAATCAAACCAATTGTTCCCTCTCAACTGAAATCCGACGAAAAATACAAAACAAAAGAAATCTGAGAAAACGTTGGCAAGAAACCCATTACCCTGCTGACAAAAGGCAAAGCTGCATCTGAGCTTAGTCAGTCTTTCAGTCTCTAGCTGCATATCTAAAAATATAGACCCTAATTCTTGCAACAGCGAATATAAACTATGGTGTGCAACTAAATATCTCAAGAGATTTGCAAAGAGAAACACAATTATTCGTAAAAATAATGGAGCTTGGTGCGGATCTGATGATGAACAAGCTGAGCCAAATGACATTAATAACTCTATAACAGAGATGGAAATGGATGTATTATGGATCACCTTGTAAAATGAGCTTGCCTATTTACATAGTAATATTCAGTATGATGAAGTTGTGGCAGAATTTAAATGCTTGAATAATAAAAAGCTCCTGGTCCGGATAAAATAAACGATTTCTCCTTAAACCAAACATGGTACAAACTGAGCCGACATCGTACCGTCTTAATAGTCTGTTGACAATATTCTCAAAAGATTTTGAAGAAATGCTATTGAAGAGAATATTGCCAATCTTAGGAAGAACTTGCGCTCCAAAAGAGGTCACAGGACCAATAAGCAATGTCACAGGGTTATCAATGATAAAGTATCTGCCTTTGAAAACGAAAAATACACTGCTACATTTCTCGATGTTCAACAAGCGATTGATAGAATGGCTTACTATACTATATAAGATAAAGAAATGTCTACCTGCAGCATACTTTTTTATTGCTCTAGAGTCTATCTGACTATAAGATGCTTCTACGTGCAACAGAAAAATGATTCGTCGACACTGCCTCCTCATAAACGCAGGCGTTCCACAAGGAAGCGTATTGGGACCTTCTTATACACTCTATACACGGCCGACATGTCTATAACAAATAACTTAACTGTTGCAACATATGCTGATGACCCAGCTATTTTAGCAACTAGCTCATCTAGAGAGGAAGGTTTCCAACTCCTCCGATCTGAGCTCAGCTTAATGGAAGCCTGGTTCCTTCCCTGGAATATGAATGTCAACTCCTAAAATCTGCTCAAATAACATTCTCACTAAGATCAGATAATTGCCCAGAAGTTACACTTCACGGATCAACAATTCCGCAAAGTAAAAAATTAAAAAAAAAAAAACAAGAAAAAGTTAACTTCGGTTAAACCGAAGCTTATATACCAGTTACACATCATTTGACGTGGATATATCTTCGTATGCAGCATTTGTATTAAATTTTTATCTTATAATGGTAAACAAATTAAAAATATTCTTAAAAATTTAGCTGATCAATAATATATATACTTTATGGGGTCTCCGATGCCTCCTTTTATGCGTTACAAACTTTCGACAATCTGATTATACCCTTCACACTATGTGTGGCGGGTATAAAAACAATAAAATAATAGACTCCTCTACCTGCATGAGGTTTGAACGTTGGGTATTTTATTTTTAGTTTTAAGAATTTATTGAAATAAAAACTAGAAGTCGATACCTCCAGGGCTTGAACGTCGGACACCAGTTCCTTATCTTAACATGATTGCTTTTTAAAGTTCAAAAAAGTAGCACCAAAATGGAATGTATGATTGCATAAATTTATTTATGTTGATTCAAAAAATGGGTGCTCACATTAACTTTGCAGGATTTTTTCTGATGTACAGAAGAAACGTTAAGGTGAATACTTTAAATAATTCATTGGCGTGATCTTCGTAAAGAACCACGACTTTTTCCACACGAAATTTTAGTGGCGGATCTGTAATGGTATGGGCAGTATACAGCGTGTTTTGAAGAACATCAGAAGCGTTACATGCGACGTTACCGCTCGACTCGTTTAACATTTCAGCAAGACAATGCGTCAATACATGCTAGCTAATCCACAAAGATTTGGTTGAACCAGGCGAAAATTCCGTTACTTCAGTGATTTCGGGTTTCTCCAGACTTTAATCCAATTTAGAATGTTTGGAGCATGATTCTTCGCGAAGTTTATGACAACGGCATGTAAGATGCGATGGTTGTAGATCTTAAGGAAAAATCGTTAAGATTCGGTGTGGAAACGAATGAAAATGGTTTTTTAAAACGAAGGTAAAGTTTTATAACATAAATAAAGCTACTTTTACAAAAGCTGTTAAAATTAATGAATGAATGACACAAAGCTTACCATATTTTGTTAATATTCAACTTTATAATTCATAAAAAGAAAATTGGTTCAGTTTGTTAAAGTAGATAAAACTGTATCCTTAAATAGTTTGGGACTTCAGAGCGTTCGGTCTAGACAATGTTCGAAATGGTTGACTTAAATCGTTGATCCACTTTGAAGTTGTGGTTCTAAAAGCAAAAAAATATTATTTAGTTAATCAATACAATATTTGAGAATGATATGATGAATCAAAAAGAAACTGGTAGCTTCAAATCTCCAAAAAAAGTTATAAAAAAAACTTGTGGTCATTAGAATGTAAATTGTAAATTTTTTCTAATAAATATTACCACTGTGCCACAAAAAAAAAAAATAAAAATGTTCGCAACCAATTATTGTTTAAATGAAGGTAAACGCGTGCAAACACAGAAACACAAAATAATCTGATTAAACCATCAAATATAACGAAACACTACCACTAACAAAACCGCATTTGAACTTGTTGTAACTACAATTTTGTTGTATCTATTCCTAGACACTTTAGAAATTGTTATGGGCAAACTTTTTGAATCACTGTCAGCGCTTTGAAGCTATGAAGTCAAACTAGGCATCATTGTTCGTTAATCTTTGTGCAGATATATCCCAAAAATGGTGTATAACAAATTCTAGATTAGATACAACAAATTTTAAATGATAGAAGCTACGGCTAAGAAAATCTGTTACAAAACTCTTCTTTAACTTCTTTTCCAAGTTGCTTAGTGTAATTGTGAGGTTTGCTAAACCGAAAAATCATTAAGCGTAACCCCTTTGGGTTCTACACAGCAAATTTCTGTCTATTTTTCCCTTTTTGTAATGGTTTTAACTTGTAACGCTTTCATTACTGCCACATTTGGCATTGTCCTTCTTTTTACTGTTTTGTTTTTTGTGTTACTTAACCGCTGCATCACCGTTTCTGGCTAAGGAGACAATTTGCGCTATAATAGTCATTGCGGTGTTATTTCTTGAAACTAAAATAGCTAAAGAGAAATATCTGAACCGAAGGACTACTTCTACTTTTGCAACTATTCGCAACAACAAATAACTTTTTAATTGCAATTAAATAAGTAACAACTTTTATGTGTATGTCTTTTGTTTGTCTGTCTGTCTGTCTGCGCAGTATATTCGTTTGTAGTTTTAATAGAAGTACAATAGTTTGTTTTGTATTTAAGTTGAATGGATAATGATAATGCTACTTCAATTCATTGAAAATTTTATTATACTTTACTTCAATTAAATTAAGCTCATTGTTTTGCAGTATTGAGTTATTCACTTTTATTTGTTGATTGTTTGCAGTATTAAATTATTGTAGTAATGAAGATATTAAAATGGACAGACAGACGAACAGACAGACAGTTAGAAAGTTGTAATTTAAAGTTCAAAATTTAAATTATTCTTAATAAATAGAGCGCCCTTTTGCGAATAGGTAGCCGAAAATATTCATGCGTTACATGTATTCATTAATTCAGTTCATCTTAGACAACGAAGAGCGAAACATAATCGATTCCAGATTCTGGAATACTATTAGAGATACGAGGTGTGTTCAAAAAGTATCGCATATTTTGTGTTTTTTTTCAAAAATTATTTATTTATTCATGAATATCTATTTTGTTCCCTTTAAAGTAATCCCCTCCCCGATAAAATACACCTATGCCAACGTTTTTTCCAATCCTCGAAACATGCCAAATAGTCCCTTTCCGGTATAGCCATCAGCGCCTTCTTCGATTTAGCTTTTTATCTCCTCAATCGACTCGAAACGCGTTCCCCCGGAGTGGTCTCTTGAGTTTTGGGAATAACCAGAAGTCACACGGTGCCAAATCAAGCGAATACGGTGGTTGCGGAACGATATTGGTTGAATTTTTGGTAAAAAAGTCACGAAAAAATCAGTACAGTTTAAAAAAAATCATCATTTTTGGTACCAACCGAGACTTGACACGTTTGAGGCCCAAAA
Source organism: Leucophenga varia (assembly GCA_018903435.1). Lineage (NCBI taxonomy): Eukaryota > Metazoa > Arthropoda > Insecta > Diptera > Drosophilidae > Leucophenga > Leucophenga varia. Next base: position 3,752 of record JAEIFJ010000507.1, on the reverse strand, counting down.
CATCCATCAAAATTGTATTAATTGATCCTTTCGATACGCCAATTTCATCAGCAATGTCTCTCATAGTTAATCGACAGTGTGCAAGCACTAATTCTTCTACTTCTTGGATGTTAGCATCGTCCGTTGAGGTCGATGGTTGATCAGGGAGCTCTTCATCTTCAACACGTTCGCAACCTTTTTCGACAATTTATACCAATCAAATGTTGTTGATTTTGGTAGAGCTCGGTCCCCATAAGCCTTCTTCAACATTTTTTATTCCATTTATTTCATTCAGAAAAAAAACTTTTTGATCCCAGCTTTTTTTGAATAGGTAAAAATCGAAGACGATCCAAAACACAAAGCAGCAGTCAACAATTAAGCGAGACATTTAAAATGGCCGAGCTTGTCGGCATAAGTGAGAGACATGAGTACCAACCTAACGCCACAAAAAAAATCGAAATTCGAATATACGTATCCCGCGAAAATTCAAAATTCGCGATAATTTTTGAACACACCAACTTTGGTTTTAAATGTACCTTCTCGCTTCATAACTATGTTTCCTTTTAGGTTGTTTGAGTGTACTACTAATAATGCTTGTCATGACTTGTTTCGTTCTCTCTGTTCTACATATAACAAATTTTCCCACTTTTTTTTCAATTCTTCCTTAAATTTATTAAAAATTTATAACATAGCCACACAAAAAAGTCATGTCATATACAACGAACCAGAGGAGTCATTTCATATGTATTTTCGGTCGATGAGTTCGAATCTAAAATCAGAATGTCAAAGTAACTTCGCGTTTTTATTCTAACCTCAAAAAACGGATTTTTTTTTTGGGTACACAACCACTAAAAAAATTCATGACTTGTGCGGTAGACCAGGGTAGTCATTTCTAATGTATATTGGGTCTTCTAATCCTGGATCGCTGAAGCTCAGAAACTCAAATAATATTATGAATAAACTGGTTGTGAATTATAATGTCGTATTACATATTCGCTAGTGGTTACCTTGTTTCGAAAACTTTATCAAAATCATGCTCACCGAATACCACATAAACACTTCTTTTTCGATTACCGAATGAAGAAGTTAAGAAAGGCGATTACAATATCATGTTCGGTTTGATATGGTGTTCTTCTCTTCCTTTTTCGTTTAGATTATGGTAAAAATAACTCTTTGGGTGCATGTTATAACTCCGTCGCTATCTATTGTCGGTCCACTAAATTGGTAGAGCTCTCTCACTCTCCTCTCTGTATATGTATGTTAAAAAAATTGAACAGAGTGAAAAAGTTTGGGTTTCAAATTTCAGATTTCTATCTTCAAAAGGGGGGAATATATCAGTGATATATCTGACAGGCAACAAACAGACAGGCTGGTTTCATGATAAATTACAACATTTTTGGGTTCACAAATTGACGCAAAGAAATTTTAAGGACTAACATTTTTTAATTAAAAAAAAAAAAAAAGCAAAAAACACAAAAAAATTCAGGGACAAACTCTAAAAAATCGATCAGGCTGAATATCTTTGTAAGTAGATGAGCTATAGACTTTTATTTTAAAACTCTATTTTCATAATCTTGTTTCTTTGATTAATAGAATAGCTTTATAAAAAACTCTTTGTTTTATATAAAAACTTAAAAATAGGCTGTACCAAAAGTTGATGTAGAATCCTTATCTTTAGTTCCGGTGAGGGAATAAAATTTCTTAAATTCTCAAATGGCTTCTAAGAAAAAACTGTTTATTTCACATTGAAAAAAAAGCATTAACATTTAAAAGGTTTAAGAGCTTAAGTACAATTTTGACTAGAGATGGGCTTGGCTTTTGTTGTGGTCCATCGTGGTGCTTTAATTTTTTCGTATTCGTGTGATTTCGTAGTTCAAAATTTAAGTTTGTGCATGTTTGTGCGTGCTAAATGCCACAAAAAAAAAAAAAAAATCGTATGGCTCATTAATTTTTTTTCGATCAATAAAAATTTAATTAAACAATGAAAAAACGTTAACTTCGGTGGAACCGAAGCTGAAATACCGTTACACAACACTTTTAATAGTTTATATGTTCACCAGGTGTTTAGATTAAATTTCTCGATGAATTTGGTCAAATTTGTATGGATGCTTTATGTTATATATGCCAGATCCTTACCATAACGAAAGTGTTCACTTAGGTGGACATTGGAATTGATTTTACCAAATTTAATTGAATTCATTCAGAAATAATAAAAGTTTTCATATTAAAACTCGAAAATGGGCGGTAAGTTTGTATGGAGGCTATACATAAAAATGGGCGTGGCGCCGTAGATTTGACATTGGATGACATAAAAAGTGTTCTTACCCTATTTCGATTAAATATATTCATAAATAATACATATTTTCATACAAAAAAATCGAAAAAAGTAGTAAGTTTGTATGGGGCTATATCTGAAAAATGGCAAACATTCTTATGATATTGGATGCCATTAGAAGTATTTTTACCCTACATTGTAGTAAAAGCATTCATAAATAACAACTATTTTCATACAAAAAGTCGAAAAAGTGGTAAGTTTGTATGGGGGCTATATCTAAAAATGGGCGTGGCATCTTGGTTCTGACATACAACATTACTAACTAGGAGCACAAAAAGCTTAAGTTTTAAATTTCAGGTCAATATCTTTAAAACTTTTCGAGTAAAACTCATCGCAACAGACAGACGGACAGACAGACGGACATGGCTAAATCGATTCGTCTCATCGAGCTGATCAATAATATATATACTTTATGGGGTCTCCGATGTCTCCTCCTACACTTTGTGTAACGGGTATAAAAAATATTATTTGGGACTTGAACCCCTCACTTCCATACGTACAAGCTCATGCATTAACCCTTAGCCGAGCATCTAACGGGTGATTTTTTTGAGGTTAGGATTTTCATGCATTAGTATTTGACAGATCACGCGGGATTCAGACAAGGTGTCAAAGAGAAAGATGCTCAGTATACTTTGACATTTCATCATGAATAGACTTACTAACGAGCAACGCTTGCAAATCATTGAATTTTATTACCAAATCAGTGTTCGGTTCAAAAAATCGTGACGTTTTTTTTCGGGGCACATTTCTGGTGGTTGGCTCAGTGAAGAGGTTGAGCCCGCGAAGAGCAACCAGAAGCAGAACGCCCACACCCGAAAATGCCACTGGGGGCGGCCCCCGTGTTTGGTGTGGTTTGTAGCGCTGGTGGAATCAATGGACCATATTTTTTTCAAAGATGCTGTTGGACGCAACGTTACGGTGAATGGCGATCGCTATCGTTCGATGCTAACAAACTTTTTGTTGCCAAAAAATGAAAGAACTGAACTTGGTGGACATGTGGTTTCAACAAGATGGCGCTACATGCCACACAGCTCGCGATTCTATGGCCATTTTGAGGAAAACTTCGGAGAACAATTCATCTCAAGAAATGGACCGGTAAGTTGGCCACCAAGATCATGCGATTTGACGCCTTTAGCCTATTTTTTGTGGGGCTACGTCAAGTCTAAAGTCTACAGAAATAAGCCAGCAACTATTCCAGCTTTGGAAGACAACATTTCCGAAGAAATTCGGGCTATTCCGGCCGAAATGCCGAAAAAAAGTTGCCCAAAATTGGACTTTCCGAATGGACCACCTAAGACGCAGCCGCGGTCAACATTTAAATGAAATTATCTTCAAAAAGTAAATGTCACGGACCAATCTAACGTTTCAAATAAAGAACCGATGAGATTTTGCAAATTTTATGCGTTTTTTTTTTAAAAAGTTCTCAAGCTCTTAAAAA